>OY540847.1:600000-981852 GCA_961205895.1 Mythimna pallens
TAGAAGCATTTTTTTTTCAAAGTTTGTAAATGTGAGTACCATGGAGCTATTTTATGATTTTTAGGTTATTATTGGTCCTGTTTGACATAAATGAGCATGGCAGTTGAGAGTTTGTCATGCTCACTCAAATGTCTCACTGATGGTGGCGCGTGTGTTGGATCATTCGGTTCCCTTTAAAATGGTTGAGCTGAGTGGTGCTAATATTCGCGTCAGGTCCGTGAACGGGCGCTGTCAGTTGAGACTGGTCATCTCTTAGCTGCCAGTTGCTATTTTAATATCTATATTTAGTTTTTATTTTTACTTTATTGACATTGTTCTCACATGATAGCGACAAGAAACATGTAACAGACATATTTGTAATTGCAAAACACGATTGAAAAGAGTGTCCATGGAGTTTCTTGCACATTCTTCTCCATAGAGATCTACGCTTTGGAATGTGCAATTAGCATCATTTTTTCTGACTGACTGACTTCTTGACATTTCAAAAGTGCCTGTAAATGGTTTATTTGAAATAAATGCTTTGAATTATTTGAATTACAATCAATTAGAGGGTTTTGATTAAAGACTTAGGTAATAATCTATATTTATTTAAGCAAAAAAAAAAGTTAGACTCTTACACTGTCTGTCTAACTTTTTTTCAAATTGATACAAACTAGTGCTTGACTGCGATCCCACTTGATGGTAGGCAGTGATTCAATCGTTGGTGGTGAAGTGCACTAGTTAATTATTTTTTACCCTAAAGCCTTTTTTTATATACACACTAACTATAGAACTGAACTTATACAAGGTATATATAGTTATATAAGTATTTATCAGTTTAATTTAAGATTTCACAAACTCTTATTTCTATACAATAATTGTCTACATCTTTTCTAATCTCTCCTTTCGCAGGTCTGCTGGAAGAAATTTCTTTGTGAAATAAGCAGTACTTTTGTACAATTTTTTATAATATGATATTTCTTCTGTATAGTTGTCATCATCATCTTCCTGCCCTTGTCCCGTGTTATTTGGGGTCGGCGCAACATGTTTTTTTCTTCCATTCTGCCCTGTCACTCGTCATGTTATCATTAACTTCCTTTTCTTTCATATCACTCTTCACACAATCCATCCATCTTTTGTTTGGTCTCCCTCTCCCTCTCCATCCATCCACATGTAAACTCATAACTTTTTTAGTAATATGCGCTTCATCCCTCCTCTTCACATGACCATACCAAGACAAACGATTCCCTTTCAATTTTTCAGTCACTGGCGCCACTTTCAAACTTCCCCTAATATACTCATTTCTCACTTTATCCATTCTCGTCACACCACACATCCATCTTAACATTCTCATATTCTCATATTCTTTTTCTTCTGTATATTTGTGTGTACATAAATTATAAAATAAATAAATAAATACTGTCAAATTAGGTTTCTCTATATAAATTTTGGACCTTCGTATTTTTCCTTAGGGAGTGAATTATAGAAATACCTTTTCTTATCCCTTGTATAAATCGTAAAGGAACGTCTAAGGGTAGATCTTACGTCTGAGGGTTTTTTTTATAGGTGGGAAAATCATCCAGTGACACGCCCAGACTTTTTCTGGCTAAAAACCCACTCCTGTTCCTTCGTTGCCCAGGGCCGAGTCTTCCTTTAAGGATCAGACCCTTGGCCCCAGTAGGCTTCGACTTTGCTGCGCCCCTACGGTTTGCTGACATCTCCCTGAGGCGCGCGTGGAACAGTACGCGCCGTCGACGACTTGGGCTCGGTCCTGACGGTTACCGGACGGTCCGACGGCGAGCTACCCATTGCTCGCCGTCCGCAAGTCCGCGCCTACGGTGGCTGGAAATCGGGATCGGGATCCCGGCGGCTGGGGCGTGAGGGCCGCGCCCTCTCGCGTGCACGTGCGGTCGCCTCCTTTGCTAGCATTACTGCTTCGCAGAAGGAGGCGACCACTTGCCACTCCTCTTGGAGAGATCGTTGCCGCCGATTTCCCCCACGAGGACACTGCGGTGCTCTGCCCAAGCGGGGCTCACGTCTACCCTGTGCTCCACCGTGTCCTCCGGGCGAACGTCTAAGGGTTTGAGGTGGACGTTAATGGGAAGATTTTGCCTTTTATATATACAGAAGTATCTAGATACCAACTAGACTGCGTCGTTAGTGTACTCCTAGCCAACGTGACTATTGAGCGTGATTCTGAGTTCAATTCTCAGATAGGGGTAAATGTGGATTTCCGCACGGAACCGTCTGACCTACAGATAGTTGTTCTGGGTTTGGATATTTTCTGTATGAGAGTTCTAACTCTCATACAGGATTAATATCATAGAGTGCGGCAAGATTTATAAAAAAAATATATCGGTTTTTCAGTACTTCTGTATCTTGTCTCCTCAGAAGCTATAATCCATTATTTTGTGCAAAAGGCATGCACAACGCATCCCGTAAGTCTCACTGAAGCGGCTAAAAAGCCACAGAGTCAAGCACTTAACTTACAAAAAGCTTTTACCAGCACTAAGATAGAGTTACCTCACGTTATTAACAGTGTGTGGAACTTAGTTATCCGCTAGAGTTCAGATTTACTGCGAATTGAGAAACAAACAGATTTTATAATGAAAGTTCTAGTAATTATTAAGTAGTAAGTAATACACGTGTTGATCACCGCCTACGCATTAGACTCTCTAATGTTACTGTCCATGGACGCGTAGCTTCATAGACGCGTATTCGTTATTATACGAAGCGGCAACATGGTGCACTCGTGTCGTTCGTCGACAGTGTTTCATAGTTTTGTATGTAAACTGTGAGCAGGCGTACACCGAGAGTATAATAGCGAATACGCGTCTAAAAAGCTACGCGTCCGTAGATAGACCTTAGTATTCTAGTTTCAAGCTCTCTTAAAAAAATCTTCGTATTCTGTCGGTACCTACATCTTTAAAACTTTAAAGGTGTTATTAAAAAGGAACTAATGGCCTGGCCTGTTGGTCTAGTAGTTAGTGACCCTGACTGCTATGCCGGAGGTCGTTGTTCGATTCCCACCCAGGACAAATGTTTGTGTGATGAGCACGATCATTTGTTCTGTGTCTGGGTATAATTTATCTGTAATATAAATGTATTTAGAAATATATATATAAGTATGTTTATCAGTTGTCTAGTACTCATAACACAAGCTCTGCTTAGCTTGAGACTAGACAGCATTGTGTGATAGTTGTGGAATATTATTTATATTATAATACCTATTTTTCAGTTCCCCATCAAATAACACCCGGTCTGGGTGGAGCGGGAGGGACCCAACTTACCCAGTCTGACTTAAAACCCAGTATGTCTTTAATTGCCCTTAAGAGGGCCACAGTAATGCTTTTGAATATTCCGTAGCCTTGGTAGGCATCGGCCCTAACTGGCCCCGTCAATCTTGCTGACCTCTCTGAGGCGCGCGTGGAACACAGCAAGCCGTTGACTCGAGTTTAGTCCTGCAAGTCGACAAACCATTTGCTTATCACGTTTACCCTCCTCGTTTTTAGAACAGACTTCTATCTCTTTAGCCTTTTCCAAACTAGCTTAGAGTCATCTTCCAGTGTATAATAATACCAATCCAAGAATGTCTCATTTTGTAGCAAAAAAGAGTGGTCAATAAGGTAAGGTGGATGGAGGAGATTCATTACCTGGGATTTAAGGCCATTTCCTTTTATTCAAATTACATTTATTACAAAAGGTTCTCTTAATATTCCGTTTCAGGCTTGTAGGATTCAGCTCAATTTCCTAATGGTTTTAATATAAAGGTAGTTTTCTTTCAACTATCGACGCGATTACGGCGAAAGCACGTGTATTGATCGCTCGTTACTTTAGAAGCACGTGCCTCAATCCTGGACTGTTTCTGGTATAATCTGTGAAACCTTACTGTTTGAAGTCACAGCTATTTATAATATTCCTTTTGCTAGAACTGGCGATGTGCTTTGATCAGTCATGACAGTTCAATTATGTTTAATACAGTATTTCCTTTTCAGTAATTTAGGGAAAATAGCTTCTATTTTAATTTAATTTTAAGATAAATTACAGAGATTGTTACCAAGATTGTCTTTTGAAATGAGAAATGAGTATATTACCGGAAGGTTGAAAGTGGCGTCAGTGACTGAAAAGTTGAAAGGTAATCGGTTGTCTTGGTATGGTCATATGAAGAGGACGAATGAAACGCATGTTACTATAAGAGTCATGAGTTTACATGTGGATGGATGGAGAGGGGAGGTAAACATGGAGGCCAAAGATGGATGGATGGATTGTGTGAGGAGTGATATGAAAGGAAAGGGAGTTAGTGATAGTTTGACGAGTGACAGGACAGAATGGAAAAAAAAAACGTGTTGCGGCGACCCCAAGTAATATAGGATAAGGGCAGGGAAAAGACGATTGTCTTTTGTGAGTAGAGGGTAGAAATTACACCTGCCCTATTTAGGTTGTTGAGTTTCGTTGCCAGGCTCAAATAAGATGTGTGCGAGGACACACACATACACAACACTCGGTAGAGAAACTCGGTAAGAGCAAAAAGTTGATTTACTTTGTCTTTTTAGGGTTCCGTACCGCAAAAGGTAAAAACGAAACTTATAGAATCACTTTGTTGTCCGTCTGACTGTCTGTCTGTCAAGACCCTTTAACTCGGGAACGCGTAGAGGTATAAAGTTGAAAACCATATACTCATGTTTACGATCCCTTGAAGCTGTGAAAAGATCAAACTTCTAAGTTGACGAAAAAAAAAGATGCGGCCGTTTATGTCACAAAAAACGCGTATTTCGACACTCTCGATGGAATAAAAATTCATAGAGTACTTGTTGACCTAGAATCCTGAAATTTGGCATGAAGCGAGGTCTCATAGCACAAGTATAGGACAAATCTGAAAACTGTAAATTTGTAGTTACGTCACAAAAAAAACTTTTTTTGCGATTTGGAAATTGAGCTGTTTCTATAGGTAAGCTTGTACGGAACCCTCTGGACTTGGATTGCAACGACTGTTTTGTGCCCGATTGATGAGGATAGGGTTATCTCCATAGATTCTTTGGGCCCAGTAGGTGGTTATGTTAATTGCATTACATGTCACGTTTAGTCCATGTTCTGAACACCCTATCGCACTCTCATTTCACCTAGTTGTGTTTGTAAACTCAACATAAGCAAAATCAGCCTTAAAATGTTACCACTGGTGTCCTGCCTATGAAAGGGAATGTGTCGTCTCCCAGTACGCAGACCCAGTGCATTTTAATGAATGTAACACGTCTACGATTTAACATATTAGTAAAATGTTGTTATGCCTAACCTTTCGAAAATGTCTAGCGTGATTTTAATAGGGATCCCAGTTTTATTAATTGCAAAGTATTTTACCATGATAGCTCTCAAAATGGTCATGTTACATGTCATAAAAATTAGAAATATGTCTAGCGAAAGACTTGTAAATAATAATAATATAGTAATATTCCACAACTATCACACAACCCCATCTAGTCCCAAACTAAGCAGAGCTTGTGTTTTGAGTACTAGACAACTGATAAACATATTTATATATTTCTAAATACATACGTACTACAGATAAATTACACCCAGGCACAGAACAAATGATCGTGCTCATCACACAATCATTTGTCCTGGGTGGGAATGGAACTTACGTCCTCTGGCATAGCAGTCAGGGCGGCAAACAACAGGCCAGCCAAATACTTTACAAGCGCTGACCAATCCTTGCAAATACCATAAGACCTCATTCATTCAAACCCAAATACAATACCACTGATGATAGCAACAATCATCATCATCTCCCTGCCTTTGTCCCATGTTAATTGTGGTCTACGCAACACGTTTTTTCTTCCATTCTATCCTGCCACCCGTCATGCTATCACTAACTATATGAAAATATTGTAAACAACCACTTTTTTAAAAGAGTAACCATGGACTTTCTCGCCGGTTCTTCTCCTTAGGAAACGACCAATTTGGAACCGTGCACTAGCTTCTGACGTTTTATAAGTGCCCATGTAGGCCTATGTGAAATAAAAACTTTTGACTTTGACTTTGAATTACTTTTCTTTCATATCGCTCTTCACACAATCCATCCATCTTTTCTTTGGCCTCCCTCTCTCCTTCCGTCTACATGTATACTCATAACTCTTTTACTAACATGCGTTTTATCCCTCCTTTTCTCATGACCATACCAAGCCAAATTATTCTCCATCAACGTTTCAGTCACTGGTGCCACTTTCAAACTTTCTGTAATGTACTCATTTCTCACTTTATCCATTCTCGTCACACCAAACATCCATCTCAACATTCTCATCTCCACTACATGCAATCTTTTTCACAACAATATGGCTCTTTAAAAAAAAAATATAAATTTTAACCAATTTTATGATCTGCTGCCCCCCTAGCCAAGTTGCGACCGTTTCGTTCAGATTCTTTTGCGACGAACGCTTCGAGTAGGCCACGCTTCCGATTCCTTGGTTCTGACTACGTGACTGAGCGTTATGATGACGTTAGAACAAAAAAAATGGGAGGCGTGGCCTACTCGAGGCGTTCGACGCAAGAGAATCGAAACGAAACGGTCGTAACTTGGCTAAGGAGGCTGTTCTCACATGCAGGTAAATCTCATACCTATGTTATCAAACTTCTAATTAATAACCGCGCTACGAGTAAGTGAGTGTGATCGATGTGTGCCGTTCATATGTTATATGTATTTACGTTCGCATCGGAGACCGATTAGTTCATTCGGTCACGCACGTGCGAGCAACTGGGAATGCTCCCACCGATGGGAATACTGTTACAACTAGTTTTGGGAAGTCATTATTTTGTATTAGAGGGAAAGTTAGCGTAAGATGGAAAGTTATTTGATCGTATTACTAGATAATAATAGTAAGTGGAGTAAAGTCTAATACGAGTAGAACTTCTTGCTATGTTCCTCTAATTATAGGATTGTGTGACTACGTTTTTATTTTAGGTGGGAAATCACCCAATGACTTCCCACGCACTAGGTGGAGTGGGAGCTTGTCAGACTTTTAATGACTAAAATCCATTCCTATTTTCCTTAATCTTTACCTTGCGTTCAAGGACCCTGGGTTTTCCTTTCAAATCCATGGCACCAGTAGGTTTTGACCCTGCTGGGTTCCATTTTGCTGACATCTCCTTGAGGGGCGCGTGGAACAGTACGCGCCGTCGAGGACTCGGGCTCGGTCCAGATGGTTACCGGAGAGCCAGACGGCCAGCTACCCATTGGTCGCAGTCGGCAAGCCCGCGAATGTGTGACTTAGTTGGCTTTGCTAAATAATCCTATAGAAAGGCAACCCGCGACAATATGGTAATGAGTCGGCAATGCTTTTATAGACATTACTCTATAAGTAGAACAACTTGAGGATCATTTTTGTCGTATTGCTGTCTTATTATTGCTTTGCGTCCTTCTACGGGAGCATTATGACTAGCAAGCAGCCTTCAGGCTCAATTTCTATACCGTTTGTGTTGCTAGGTACCATATTTTCACAAGATAATATTATTTTTACTAACTTAGTATCATATTCCATTTCGTCGTGATTTGCTTTCAAAACAGCCAGACACATGAATTAACAAGTTTTTTATACATGTATTCAGAAAATTATTACGATTTCAGGGAAACAGATATTCGCGATGCCATATTTATTACAACTGTAGACTAATAAAACCTCCACAGAGCGATGTTACCAGAGCATAAATAAAACTTCATATTCATATTTTCAACATAAATCCTACTTCATCATTAATATTAAAATTCTCTGAAAACATCGCTTTGACATTTTTTTGCAAAACTTTCGCGCTTTACGGGGGCATTCACCTGTGAATGAATGAGTGAACAAGAACGGTGTAAATGTACGAAGTTAAAATATACAAGTAAATAAGAGCTGCGATTCGAAGGCTAGGGTTACCAAGTTACCAACAATACTGAAAAGATTTTCAGGAAAATATAGATGTGGGCGTCGTACGATTGGCAATATAGCTCAACGTTTTAACAACTCATATAGATGTATCTATTATAATAAAACATATCAAACCTTTCAAAGTATGCGGAACAAGGTGTACAATCCCGCAAACTTCTATTGCAAAGGGAGAATCCTCCGATCAGACGAGTTTAGTGTCTGATCCGGGGAACTGCCCGATGGTTGATGTCGATACAGGATTATTATATGTCTTTCGAGGTGACATACGTATATGTTAGCACAGCTTCACAGCTTTTTTTACAATTTACGTACACATAACAATAAAGGAAAAGAAGAAGGAAACAGAAGAATAGTACAAAGCTGATGTTTATTTCTAGAGAAATCTCTTCCAGCATACCTGCGAAACAGTATCTTTTTATCGTTAATTTAGAAGTTTGATTTTTTCGCAGCTTCAAGGGACCGCAGGCCTGAGTTTATGGTTTTAATTTCAACTCGATTCCTACACGCGTTCCCGAGATAAAAGGTCTTGACAGACAGACGGACTACAAAGTGATCCTATAGGGGTTCCGTTTTCCCTTTTGAGGTACGGAACCCTAAAAAAATGAGACATTTTGAAAAAAATTCATTAAATTGAGTACCCATGTGTGGAAAAATACGTGTTAAAAATCATCTGGTAAAGTTCAATCTGTACTAAAGATAATGTTTACCAGAAGAATATAATCTAAAAGATAATAAGTTTCTTTAGAAGCGCTCAAGGTTTCAGTCTACCAAAGAGACGTCAAATCCAGGTTTCTTTATAAGAGCAGCTTATTTCTTAATCTAGTTTCTGTAATGAGGTTTGAAAACAAGCAGATACTTTCAACATAAATGAGTTTTACCTGAACAGCCGCTCAAAGGTTTATTTATTATAAACTTACTTATTCCCACGGCTTTGCTCCCGTAGCATGTAATGAAGGAGCTATAAAAAAAAAACTCAGGCATCGAAGGCTTTTTTTTTCCGGTAGGAAAATTATCTTATGACATCCCCCGCTCTTGGCGGGGCAGGAGATAGTGTCAGACTTTTACTGACTAAAAACCCACTCCTGTTCCTTCGTTGCCTTTGGTACCAGGGCCGAGTCTTCCTTTCAGAATCAGACCCTTGGCTCCAGTAGGCTTCGACCCTGCTGGGTTCCCCTACAGTTGCTGACAACTCCTTGAGGTGCGCGTGGAACAGCACGCGCCGTCGTCAACTTGGGCTCGGTCCAGACGGTTACCGGACGGTCGGATGGTGAGCCACCCATTGGCCGGAAATCGGGATCGGAATCCCGGCGGCGGTTGGGGCATGAGGACCGTTGCCTCACGCGATCGGCCACCTCCTTTGCTAGCATTACTGCTTCACAGAAGGAGGCGACCGCCTGCCACTCCTCCTCGCTCCGGACCATGGCCTGTACCAAGGCCTGGCGCGAGAGATCGCCGCCGCCGATCGCCCCCCCGAGGACACGGCGTTGCTCTGGGATAAGTAGTAGGCTATAATTTCTAATGGAGGGAAATTGGTCATCAAGTCCTTTAGCTCCTTAACAGTCCTAAGTCGAGCTGTTCGAATACTGACTAAGACTTGCACTTACTGGACAAGTCCACTCAAATCTGTGTGATTAGAGTGGACCACCTTTAAAGATAATATCAGCTACACTAATCTGCACGGTTCTCATATGATTTTACCTAAAAGAAAGTTTGATTTCTGAGTTTGTTTCGGTGTTTCTTCTAAAGGTGGTTTTTTTTAAAACTTACTTGCAAAATAAATATTATTTAGTTTTAAAACCACGCGGGCAAAGCCGCTAGCAGAAGCTAGTATTGGAGAGATAATTGTGCTTTTCAAATTGGTAAAGAGCCGATTAAAAAAGTTCACTTATTAAGATTTCAATTTTCATAATATTGCTTTGTTGAAATGATTTTTATACTTTTCTCAAGTATTTGAAGGTGTTCAAGTTGAAATTCGATTGTATAATTTGATAATCCCTGAAACAGACAAAACAAATAAAACCGCGAGTCTGGCCGCCGTATATTTTCATTAATTTTCACAAACAACAACATCAATATTATGATAATCCACCCGCTTACCTTTTCCCATAATTTTGTAAATCCTATTATACTCGTTTGTTGTTGTGTCAGATTATAAATTGTACGCCCTTACTTATTATGTAAAGCTTTGTTTAAATATGTACCAAAACAACGGATTAGTTTTTTGAGGACATCGCCATTATCTTTAGCGACAGCACAATGATCATCATCTAAACTGTGAGTGGTAAAATTATTACCCGACTACAGTGAAGTTTGAGGGTTGTGATTTTGGTCTGTACGTACGTATGTTCATCTGTTCCTTCATAACTTCTAAAGTCTCTTCTTCTCCTTTGGTCGTTCCTACTCCCATTACTTAAGGTCGGGTCTCCTCACAATTCTGTGCCAGGACAGTCCGTCCTGGGTTGTCAATTTTGGCAAATGGGCTTTCATGAGGTCTCTCTAGATATTAGACCAACAGGTTCAGGACGGACGGTTTCACCCTCTCTTTTTTTCGGGTAAATATATGACATGTTTTAAACACATGGTCTTCGTTACACCTCAATACCTCATAACTTCTAAAGTACTTTAGAAATTGACCAATGAGGTGTCGTTGGAAGCGTGGAAAAGGCTATGCTCGGAGTTTCCTTGCCTGATTGCATCAGGAATGAAGATATCCACAGGAGAACCAAGGTCACCGATATAGCCCGAAGAATTGCCAAACTTGTGTAAAGTGGCAGTGGGCAAAGCACATTGCTCGTAGAGCGGATGATCGATGGGACCGAAAGCTTCTAGAGTGGCGACTGCGCACCGGAAAACGCGGCGTTGGAAGGCCTCCCACAAGGTGGACCGATGACCTGGTGAGAGTCGCGGGAATGCGGTGGATGCGAGACGCACAAGATCGGTCGTTGTGGTGACACTTGGGGGAGGCCTATATCCAACAGTGGACGTCTTTCGGGTGAAATGATGATGATGATGGAAGCGTCTTGATCTTCCGTTGGTTATAGACTCTGTGACGTCATACTTCATTGTGATATTCATTGCGTATACCACCTATGTTATTGTTGTATAAACAATAACAGACAACATTACAATAAGCAAGCAATATTTGCGGCTAGGTTGCTTACGGCCACGGCTATCCTCTAAACAAGCGTTCCGCCTCGTCATTTATACCGCGTACATCGAGGGACTGGAACAATTTGCCTGCTGCGGTCTTCCCGTCAGATTAAAATTTAGGTGTCTTCAAGGCTAGAAGGCGGGCCAATAGGAACGTCGAAATTCATAAACGTGTCGATCGCGTTAATATAAAACTAACTCGCACTACGCCTGGTAGAAGTAGATACTGATTCGATTTTGAAAATTATTTAATTGACAAAATTACAATATCAATATCGACGTACGGCGAGTATCCACCCTTACGTTGTGCTTCGTCGTTTATTCCGCGTACATCGAAGGACTGGAACAATTTGCCTGCTGCGGTCTTCCCGTCCGATTATAATGTAGGTGTTTTCAAGGCTAGAGTGAATAGGCTCTAATTAACTCGTGCGCCTAACCATCAAAGATTGCATCACTGCTTACCATAAGATGGGATCGCAGTCAAGCACTGGTAAAAAAAAAAAATACATCACTATTAGTGTAATATGCTACTTTTCGTCCCGGAAAAATTTACGGAGTGAGGAGAATATGAAGGAATAGTTTGCGAATGACGCTGCGGGCTTTAGCTTCCATCTAGTTTGTATATAAAGCGACTAATCATGTCTCTAAAGCTTATAATACACAGACATTACAAACTATTTTCTCATAATTTCCCTAAACCAAGTCACTCCCTGATTGATGGCACTATAATGACGCGTCATGCGATCGCAGAGCTGGTAAGGTGCGCCTTTAGTCTACCCTACTTCTACGGTAAACTGTGATAGATTAGGCTATAATAAATCATGTGCCATTGGCTGTAAAATATGTGAGCTTTCTATGTGAGGAACTGCATTGAGAGCGGTGGAATGTTGTGCACATGCTGTGGGGTGCAGTGGAATGTGATACTAAATGCTTAAATGTTTCCACACGAAGGAGATGTCAGCAAAACTGTAGGAGCCCACCAGGGTCGAAGCATACTGTAGCCATAGGTTAGCTTCTGAAAGGAAAACCTGGGGTCCTGGAACGCAAGGCAAAGAAGGCACATAGGAGTGAGTTTTAGATTATTTTTTTTATTATTGATAGGCTCGCGTTTGACCACTATCTCACCTGGTGCTTACCATCAGGTGAGATAGTGCTCCATCGTCGGCCACATCATCGCTTGATGATGTGGCCGACGATGGAGCACGCTTGCCTAGAAGTAACCTATTCACTCTTGACTTAAAGACCCCTAGGTTGTAGCCATCAGGGAACATAGACTTTTTTTATTTTATTTTTTATTCTTGTCTCAAACAATCGCATAAACTAAAGATACACAATAAAAAAAAAGAAAGGTATAATCAGTGCGAGACCAAAAAGGCACCTAACTCAGCATATGCTGCGTTATTTAAAACGATAAATAACGCAGCGCTGGTATTCTGTTAGGGCCCGCTGTGATGTCACGAACACACTTACGGACGCGACGTTAAGTAGTCTATCGAAATAAAATAATAAATAATGAAGAGATAAATAAAATTTGAGAATTTATGTGTGTAAATGTAAATTATAAACAATTATGTTTAAAAACAGTGTTTATAAGAATAAATAATAAACTATCGACCGACGCCTGACGCTCCAACATATATCATTCGCTCCAACATATATCACCTTATACACACGGAGGAACGCGAGCGTACGGTGAATCAACTGTCAACAATGAACAAAAATGTCAAAAGAAGAGAAAAACAAAACAAAAGGTGTGTAAGTTAGGAAATACTTAGGATTATTACGTATGTATATTTTAAAAGTGATTCGAGTGTATCTAAAATGTTACTGTGTTTAACTGTAAAGTGTAAATGTTTTGTTGTGTTTGAAGCAAGAACAAAATATTGTGTGCGAGCGACAATGTCACCACCAACAAACCGTTCAGACTCTCGGTAAACTACATGGTTGTTTCTTTTTGGTTTAGTAATAAATGTTGTTTACATTTGTACTTTGTAATTTTACCAACCGTCTTTATAGCACAAAAAGGCGGCGGTAAGTCATTCTAGATTCTGCTAGCAGCGAATTTGAAACTACCATGGAATGCAGCAGTTTTATGTGACAAGGTCAACAAAAGGTACGAAGATGCTCTGGTTTTAATTTTGTTTATTTCACGCGACCAAGTCAGTTTATCATATAGATAGGCCGGTTTTTTTGTGAATATTGTGCCAAAAAGTAGGGTAGCCAGATGTTGTTAGTAGTCTGACACGCGTTCCCGCTTCACTCTCTTGGCTCACCAGAGCGGGAGAAGTCATTGAATGATTTCCAGATAATACAAGTATGTCCTTTGAGCAGCAATCATCATCATCATGAACATCATCTCCGAAACCTTTTTCCCGACTAGCTTGGGGTCGGCTTTCAGTCTAATCGGATCCGGCTGATTACTTGTGTTTCACATGGAGCGACTGCCTATCAGACCTCCATAACCCTTTTAAGTTAATAGGCAACATGATACTCCTTGGATAGACTGATGGTCAGACTTTCTGGCGTCTGACTACCTGTGTCTTAATAGCCTATATTGACAATCATTTTCATCGACATAGTCACGGATTGTTATGCTTTCCCAGATGCCTTCCCCAGGCTCTTCGTGTGATCACGGTCCTGCGGTGCCTTTCAAATCATCGCTCCACCTCTCTTTCTGTTTTTTTGCCCTCTTTAGGATACAAGTCTGTAACAATTTTGGCCCTTTTTTCTTGTTTATTCCATATAAAATGTTTTGTTTATTACCATTTTGACTGTTTTACTATTAGAACAGCAATATCTATACAAAAAAAACGAGTGTGCTTATGACCACACGACTGAAGTGAAACTTCTTTCGCTCCATCTGTATGTATATATATATATATATGTGTGTACAATATATACATGTATACACATATACATATATTAATTTTCTACAAATATTTAAATTTATTTCATGGTTTCATTGGTAAATTAATATTTTTGCATAGATCTTCTATTTTTATTCATCATTTTCATTATTGGATACATCAGTAATTACTGTGGTTGATTGTAAAACCGAGACAATAGGCTTATGGTATGAGAAATAAGATACATAAATTTTAGAATTAAAATTAGACAGATATCTACGCTATGAGAGGAAGAGAGAAAGAAAATGTGCGCGCGCACTGCTGTCTCTTGCTTATATCCCCCACTTAACTTCCGTTCGCCTTGCCCGATCACACTTTTCGTAACGCTTACGTCACGCGTTCGCCAGCTTACTCCCCAAGTCAAGCATAAGTAGTAGACTTATGACTTAGTCATAAGTCATAAGTCATTTAATTTCATAACAATGGAACATTGTGTTGAAAATGAAATATAAAAAAATTAAACAATACAGTGATCAACATTCTACAAAATCCTAAAAAGCAAAATTATTGTGAATAATTATTATATAATAAAAAAAAAATGAATATTTAATAACTTAAGTATAAAAATAAATTTTACAGTATGCAAAACAAATATATTATATAAAAAGATCAAAAAATCACATAAAATAATAATCCAAATTCCAATGTAAATAAAAAAAAATAATAAAATAATAAAAAAAAAAATTTGAAACTTAGTAATTTGAATTAAAAAAAAAAGAGAGTATTGTCCAAAAATAACAATAAATTTTAAAATTACTTATTCCAATTTCATTTTAAAATCATTTCAGTCTAATAAAAAAAAACATATATATAAAATGATGTCAAAAATAAAATTAAATAATGTATACAAAAAAAAATTAATAATGTCAGCTGTAGAACAAGTAAATAAATGTCAATATAATAATAATAATGACAATAATCCAGATCATTTAAGTCAAAACAAAATTCAATGTCAAAGATAAAATAATAATGATCATAATAACCCTAATCATAATAATCAAATAATTTTTTTAATAACATTTATTTTTCATAATTTTTATAATAATCAAATAATTTTTTTAATAAGCGTGCGTAAAGAAGTTTCACTTCAAAAAGTTGTGGAATTGCCGCGTCGGGCCTGTCTGTGGAAGCCTTTATATTGCGTTGCAATATGGTACTTTGCGATATACTGCGGGCTGTTGCTAGTGAGGAAATACATGGTATGTGTTATGGTGTGGTACGATACAGTATGATGCGTTGCATACCTAGGGTTTTGCACAAAAAATATCTCTGTGTGCGTAATCTATTCATCCGCACTGCAAGCGCTGCAAGATTGCAAAAAGTGTACGTGAACTTACACACACATAATTATAAGACCAACGACCGCCTTGGTGAGATAGAACCACATCTGTACATCTTTCTTTGTTCATTACAAAGTAATAGAAAACGTGTGAGAGTGCATAAACCTCACTCCCTGTGGTTAATATGTTCCTGACAGTCTTTACTCACCTACGTAAAGCAGTAAAGTTAATGTAGCACCTTACAGTATGTTAGAAAAGGTTTATTTTACTAGGAGCTGTCTATAAAACGAAAATTCTCTCGTGTACTGTTAAATTCATTATACTTTCTTGCGATTTTACTTACACCAATATTGCCAAGAGGTATCGTTTTACCCAGTTACTTGGATATGGAGGTTGGAAAGTGGGTTGTTTCATGACAAATTCTGATACAGTGGCATACAGTGACGATGAAAGCCAACCCCAGCATAAATGAGTTTTTCTAACTTGGGTTTTTACAAGTTAAACCTCAAGCGAACGCGTGTTCGCACATGATTTCGCGCCATTCTGTCAAATATCAAGCGGACGCCGTTGTCCGCATAGATTATATAATGTTCAAAATTTTATTTGTAGAGTATTTATCCAAGAACGTAAATAATAAGTTCATAAAGTAGTCTGTGTATGTCGAAAATAAGAAGAATACAATTAATTGTGACGGAGCGGGCGCCGCGAAAACGCTAAGGGGTACACCAGTGGAAACACCTACTTTGTACCCATTTCGCATCACGTCTACAAACTTAGCTTTTAACTAAATCAAAGAGAGGAAGTACTGAGAATTTAACAATTCCACCTCAAAGCAGTCTCTGAAATCCTAATGACGTTTACGACATCTGCATAATTTACACCGGCAAAATTGCTGGACGGTACGGTGTAAGGCCAGACTCCAGCCCAATTTGAGCTGAGAATGCGCCTCAACTTGGGCTGACTGGATTTGGTCGGGGTTTCTATATATGGATTGTGATATTTTCGGATTTTTCCCGAAATAGGAGTTTATTTTGATTTTGTTGACGTGAATGCGGATTCATAGGATGTGAATATGAAGCTGAGCTCTGTCTGGCCAGAAACTAAAGCCAAAATAATAAAAACTTAGTTTTTACTGAAGATTTTTTCTTACAATTTCTCTTATACTTTTTCGAAGTTTTACAGTTTTATTGCCTACTGCTAACTACTACGCTGTTACACAGCCACATTATATTTTCTGGACATTTTTTTTATTTTTCAATACTCGCGCTATGTGATTCAAAGATTCAAAAGCATTTATTTCAAATAAACCATTTACAGGCACTTTTGAAATGTCAAGAAGTCAGTTAGTCAGAAAAAAAAAATTATACTAATTGCACATTCCAAAGCGTAGATCTCTATGGAGAAGAATGTGCAAGAAACTCCATGGACACTCTTTTCAGTCATGTTTTGTAATTACAAATATCACTGTTACATGTTTCTTGTCGTTATCATGTGAGAACAATGTAAATACAGTAAAAATAAAAACTAAATATAGATATTAAAATAGCAACTGGCAGCTAAGAGATGACCAGTCTCAACTGACAGCGCCCGTTCACGAACATGACGCTAATATTAGCACCACTCAGCTCAACCATTTTGAAGGGAACCGAATGATCATTTAAGTGAGCATGACAAACTCTCAACTGCCGTGCTCATTTATGTCAAACAAGTCCAATAGTAACATAAAAAACCATAAAATAGCTCCATGGTACTCACATTTACAAACTTTGAAAATAAATGCTTCTACATTATACAATACTTATAATATTTTACAATTCCCAAAAAAAAAGCATTAAAAAATAATAATAATAATTTCCAAACTAATCAATTTGTATACCTCGGTGGTAGAGGAGCTGGACCAGCATTGAGCCAAGCATTTTTATCTTGAATAAAATCCTCCAACTTATAATATGCTTGCCTGCATAGTGTGCGTTTAATACAAGATTTAAATTTCGTTTCATTGAGTTCTAATATTTGTGGAGGTTTATTATAACATTTCAAACAGTACCCCATGAAAGAAGAGGCCACTTTAGCCAGTCTAAAACCTGGTTGAACTAATTGGTCCCTATTTCTTGTAACATAATTATGTCTATCGCCTCTTTTGCTAAAAAGATGAAGATTTTTTCTAACGTACATGATGTTTTCATAAATATATTGACAAGGCACCGTCATGATGTTTATATCCTTAAACAGTTCCCTTAGAGAATCGCACCGGCGAAGATTGTAAATAGCTCTGATAGCTCTTTTCTGTAGTATAAAAATTGAGTCAATGTCTGCAGCCCGTCCCCATAGTAAGATACCGTATGACATGATACTATGAAAATAACTAAAATAGACTAGTCTAGCGGTATCAACATCCGTAAATTGGCGGATTTTTCTAACAGATAATTATGTTACTCGAGCACACAAAAGAGTCCGTTCATTTTCTTAGAATTGTCCTCATTGCACTTTTTCTTCGACGCCGGAGGTCGTGACCATGTCATGATTTCAAAGCTTTCTCCTTGATGATGTTTCTCCACTTCCAGCCACATGCTCGACTTCTGAGGCGTTTTTTGTTCGCGCCTGGTCAGACCAGCACATCAAGATTTCTTTCTCTCGGTCGTTTGTACTCGACCTTGCCCCTGACAATTTTCTTCAGTATTGTCTCACCAGGTTTGTGACCGATATGGCTGTAAAAGTTAAAAATCTTGCGGAGGTGCATATTTAATAAATCTTTGCCTTTCTCCAATTTTATTTTCCGATATTTAAAGATGAAAGCATATAAAACTAGGTGATAGTTTAACATTATTTAGGTAAAGGATTCTTTTAGAATTCGATCTATTTTTCCAATGATATTTTAAATACATTCAACACACTAAAAATACATTTTTTTTCTCATTATTATTTTAGTTTAAACAATTTTTCCAAATCCTACATTTCAAATTTCCGCTAAAATATTTTTGTAGTATCCTATTATAGCGGCGGGGTTTTTAAGCCGCTTCTAAGTAACGTGATATTTTCCTTAGATTTTATTATTTAAATATTATTCGTGACTATCCATAACGTTTACACTAAATATAACCATCATCATCATCTTCCTGCCCTTGTCCCGTGTTATTTGGGGTCGGCGCAACACGATTTTTTCTTCCATTCTGCCCTGTCACTCGTCATGCTATCACTAACTTCCTTTTCTTTCATATCACTCTTCACACAATCTATCCATCTTCTTTTTGGTCTCCCTCTCCCTCTCCATCCATCCAAATGTAAACTCATAACTCTTTTAGTAACATGCGTTTCATCCCTCCTCTTCACATGACCACACCAAGACAAACGATTCCCTTTCAACTTTTCAGTCACTGGCACCAATTTCAAGTTCCCTTTAAACCCCTAATATTATACTCATTTCCATCCATTCTCGTCACACCACACATCCATCTTAACATTCTCATCTCCACTACGTGCAGTTTTTTTTCAACCTTCTTTTTTCACAGCCCAACATTCTGAGCCATACACTAAATACCATAACCATATCGATAATATTTCTAAATTCGTGTTGTAAAAAGTGAATTTAAAATCTACAACAAAGATACTAAACTCATAACAGATTGTTAATGACAACAGTTATAGCTAGCTACATATATACGGTACAATTCGCCTACAATCATTCAGACTACTCTTTGTTTGTCAATCGGACCCCTCAGGCTACATCCGCTGACGTCACAGTGAGCGTGACGTCATCTCCGCTCCGTGTCCGCCGCCATATCCGATAGATCCGCAGGACGGATCCGAACGTATTAGTGCTTTGTAGTGTTTTATTGTCAAGGGTGTGGCTGTAGAAGCTACTTGAAAGATTACTGGGCTTTGTCTTGTTATGAGATACTTAATTTTGTGTGTGACTGTCCTTAGTTTCTTTCAAAACTTTTTTTTTATTAGGGCAGTAATTCCCGTTACTTAATGTTTGGGATATAAAACCCTCCCGACCGAATTTCGATTACGGTGGCCAACCGCAATAGAGAATGAGCTGAAAATGAATGAGAAAAAAACGAGCCATGTACCAAGAGATATTTTAGAGCACAAGCGTGTACGCAAACACAAGAACCCAGCGGCCAGGGCACCGGGGTTCTCTTTCGCACAACCCAGGTTCTTCTTCGTTCCACCAGGGAACGAAGGAAAAGGAGTGGGTTTTAGTCAGTAAAAGTCTGTCATGCCCTCCTGCTCCGTCCAAGGGCGAGAGATGCCATTGGATGATTTCCCACGTAAAAAAATATTTTTGTTGTGTATTTATAATTACCTCATGTGCAAAATTTCAAATTTCTCTCTCATTTACGAGTACCTATATAAAGTTTGCTGTAAGAAAACTCAATTGTGGGTTAAGCTTACCTGTGTACCTAAATCAGCAGTGTTGTTTTTTTATTGTTTTTAAGTTGTGTTTACAATAAAGAATATGAATATGCTTTTGAATTAATTAGTATAAAAATCAAAGTCAAAAGCATTCGCCTCTATCAGAATACTTTGCGGGAAGTGCGGGACGAAGCGAACAGATAAGGCAGGTCCCAATTATTATAAGAAAGTACCCTTTTGTCAAGTACTCTTCAGCCGAAGGTTGGCCAAATACTTATATATTTAACAAGTGCCCTCGTCACAAAAGTTGGACAAATGTATTTGAATATGAGAGTTGGAAGAGTTGCATACCTATGTTTATTTTTGGCGAGTCTATGGAAGTATTATCCTATCTCTTTTCTACACTATCCTAAACTAACTGTTTTAATTTTTCTCAATACCTTTGTGAACGCTTTGAGTACCTCATCTCGAGGGGTACACTGGACATGCCATAATCATGGCAGTCCGGAGCGAGGAGGAATGGCAGGCCGTCGAATCGCCTCCTTCTGCGAAGCAGTAATGAAAATAATTATTACTAAATAATGTTCTAGCGAAGCAGACGGCTGAACGTGAGAGGGGGCGAATATCCTCATGCTCCAGCCGCCGAGACCCTGACTACCAGGCACGGTAGACGCGGGCTTGCGGACGACAAGCTATGACGAGCTCGTAGTCCGGCCGCCCGGTAATCGAGACCGAGCCCAAATCGTTGACGGGGCGTACAGTTCCACACGAAAGAGATGTCAGCATTTATTTTATCTTTATATATAATTCTTCTGTACGTGTGTATCACCTAACTCTTCTTAAATTGCGACAGATTTGGATAAATCTGCAAAATGATAAATGTGTTTGAAAACATAATTTGAAAACGTAGATGGCGCTACAATCGGATTCTTAATCTTTTTTTTGACGTAAAGACATCTTTCGAACAAGACAACGTCTGTTTGAACCTTTAGTAGCTTATAAATATTTATAATTAGTTAATATACAAGCTTTTTATGTACATATATTAAGTTATTTTCAAAGTACATTTAAAATAATTCAGCCACATTTATTTACCTCAAAATGTTATCTTACGAAATATGACATTACCATAATTGAGTGAATAAAACAACTACAGTCAGTTATGCATTAGAGTGCTATCATTAGAGCAGCGGTCCATTAGAAGGACCAGCAAGGTCGGAAGGGTCGCTGCCCCCACCCCTGTTAAGAGAGGGTCATAAATAATTATTTTAAGAAAACTTATGACTAAGCATTAGTCTGACACTAGATTTTAATTTTAGTTCTAGCTTAAAATAAGTTAGTTGATTAAAGTAACTAAAGATTTTAAGTTGCAATTTCGTTCATTCTTTTTTTTTTAAATCTTGATAGCACAGGAATTACTCCTCTATTGTGAGTGTGTTCACTAACGATACTGGAAATATGAAATAATGTAAGTGACATTTACCTAAATTGAACCTTACGGTGATTGATTTAAGGTTATTTTACGCAACACGTAAAAATGTCCCTTACGTTAATTCATACTTCTGGTATCGATATATAAACTTACACAAACTTAACACCCAGACACGAAAAAATTACCGTAGGGGCCTCAACGCGCGCCTCAAGGAGATGTCAGCAAATCGTAGGGGCCCAGCAGGGTCGAAGCCTACTGGGGCCATGGGTTCGCTTCTGAAAGAAAAACCCGGCCCAGGAATGCAAGGCAACGAAGGAACATACACACAACACAACACAACACAACACAGTAAAAGTCTGACACGCTCTCCCGCTCCGCCCAAGGGCGAGAGATGTCATTGAATGATTTTCTACCTAAAAAAAAACACCCGGAAAAATGCAGGTAGCATGCCATACAATTTTTTGTCTGGAATCGAACCCGCAACACACAGTGCAGCTGCATGTAGCGGCGGTCTATACCGTGATTTAGATAATAATTATGCTAAATACCATTTTTCCCAAATTGTAAGAACACTTCACATTCCAAGACATCATAGTAATATTTTAGCGACTGACGCATTAAAGTTTTACAATTAGGGTTATTAGGAAACTTCACATCACCTGTTGGCGCCACTAAGCCGAAACATCTTCTACTTTTGAAAACGTATGCTTGACGTTGACATCAATTTAACTAACGTCATTAACATAAGCGATTTGACAGGTGCCTGAACCTGACGACTCAGCGTTGCCACCTGGTAAAACGTCATTTTAGAAAACCCTCATTGCTAAAGTTTCATAGACCATGGACACAGGCACGGTTGAAAATATTAATAAAACACTAATTAAAATAGTTATTAATATGCTTAGGTACTTTTCATCACACACAACTGCACCTACACTAAACAAGTAAATTCCAGAACAAAAAAAAACTAAGTCATCGTTTTGCGACTATCTAAAACGAAGGCTCCTGAATGTTTCGTTAACTTTGAAGTTCAAGTTGGATTGGAGTCGCTTAACCACTAAGCCAACAAACAAATACAGAAAGATATCGTTAGGTATATATTACGAAAAAAAAACTTAGTGAGCTATAAGCACTCCCTGCCACTGTATCTTATTCTAGATCTAAGATTCGAAGAAGATTTAAGAGGCCAGGAGACCAATAAAACAGGTTTCACTTAGTATATACTCTGCCCCTCATCTCCAAAATTTTTTTCTTCATTCACAGTACAAATGCTATTCTGTGGGAGAAAGTAGATGAATGTTAATAATGTTAAATGTTACTGAATTCCATGGACAAGCGTATGTCAGTATATTTCTTCAGTCTACAACCTTCTTTTTTCATTATTACACTTCATATTTTTCCCACGGCCATAGGACATTTTTCGAAAAAAATTGCTTTCTACCTAAGATTAAAACTTCGAGAAACATAACATTACAAATATATTAATAATACATTTTAACTCCTTGCAGTAACATTTTAGTTAGGCTAAAAAAAGCTCAGATTGCGACTTATCAGAAAAGTCGGATTTGGGCAGGTCGGCCCTTTTGAACACAAAGCTCGATTCCAAGAAATAACAAAACCCCGCCTGGCCAGCAAGTACGACTGTTACAGCCACAGATAAGCCACCAGTTAACCCAACATGGCTATACTATTGCCATACCCTGTCTGGGCGAAACCACGGAGGAGTGTAAAATGGAGTTTTAATATGCTTTGTACACTAACATTACAATTTAAGTTTGTTTGTTTTTTGTTTGTAAAGTACTGGTCCGATTGCTAAAAAATTTCGTTGATAGAAAGCTGCTTTATTCCTGATTGACAAAAACTATATTTTAAGTACGCGGGCGAAGCCACGAGCCAAAGCTGGTATATAATATAATAATAATATTATCACAATAAAATGCATAAACAAAACAGACTCTTTTATAACACATAAATTGTGTAAGTACCTATGGTGTAATTATTGGTTCTTACTACTGTCGTGTTGTCGTTTTGTTATGTTTTTTTAAATCAGAGCTATGACTAGAACAGATTCTCGCTATGTTGTCAGAGAAATTGCCAAAATCCGGACTTAGTTACGACGGTACTTATACATATACATATACTAAAATACATATACGTATTTTAGTTTAAAAGTACGCGTCATTATTGGCAACATATAAATCTTTGAGGCAGCAGCTTTGGCACTTCGTTTTAGTCCAAATTCAAATACAAAGCATTTTATTTCATAAAAACTGGCATTGCAATGTTAAAAGATAGAATTGGTGAGCAGTGGTGGACCAGAGGTAACCTTGACTTACGAGCTGTTGGTCATGGGTTCAAATCCAGCCAGGCGCACTACTTTGTGTAATTTGTTTCATTACCACTGCTCTCAAAACGGTTGAGGGAAACATCATGAGGAAACTGGGATGTCCTAGAACCAAAACTTTGGAGACATGTAACATCCACCAACCCGCACTGGGCCCGTGTGGTGGGTTACGACTCATACCCTCACCTAGAGAGGAGGCCTGAGTCCAAGAAGTAGTAACATTATAAGGCTGATTACGAATATACACTTCTTGCGTGTTGGCATTCCATTTCTGAACTTCCTCCTTGGTAGCTGTAGCCCTTTCTCCCGTAACGTTTTCCGTAACAGTGTGATAAGGAAACATACACCCACGTGTGCTACGTGACGCCGAATTTCAACAAAAAATACTTTTTATTCTAACAAAAAGCTCACGAAATATTCTCTTTCGTGAAATAAAAGTTACTTATAAAAGGACGTAGGTAATGTAATACTAAGATTTTATGTTTCATAGGACCGGTGAGTTAATAAACAAAGCGATTACATTACTTCTGTATTCAGCCAAATGGTAGGTAGACAGAGATGTAGTAGGTAGATTTTGTCATTGTTGAAGTTATTTGTTTATTTCCATTCTAGCAGGCCTTTGACGATATCATAATTTTAGGGAATAAAGTCCAAATCTAGACATCGATCTCCTTGAAGCATCGCTACGCCGACTGGTCATGTGCTTAGTGCTGTATAACTAGAGTGCCAGCCACTATTTACCCCTTGTGGGTGCTGAAGCTCTGAGCGCCTATGAAATCAGAACTCCTGGTAGGATGCATATCTACAACCGTATTAGGCACATGATAAATAAATAGATATTGTCTGTTTGCTAATAACTACAAAGCATGATTTAAAACTCCTCCACCTCCTCGTATTCTTCATTACTGAGGATCGTGAAGTTCCCGCTGGATTAGCTTCTAATTGATGGCGTCTCGCCATTTGTGACGGTTCTTGGCGTCATGAAGTGCGACGTGCAATTGGGTGTCCAGGAGGCGGACCTGGTCTGCCCATGGTTTTGGGCTGTGGCCTCTTGGTCGTTTGCCATCAACCATGTCTGTTTAAGGTTGTGGTCATCTTTCCTGGCAAAACAGTCCAGGGGATTCGAAGCATTTTCCTCCAGCACTACATCTCGAAGGCATCATGCGGTCGCGGTCCGCCTTTTTCAAAGTCCAAGTCTCAGCTCCGTAGCTGAACATGGAGATTACTAGACATTTGACCAGTTTAGTTTTGAATTTGCTTGAAATGTTGCGATCCCTCCATATGTCTTGCAACTGCTACAAACTGCGATCCTAAACTAGGCCCTGGTTTAATCATTTCTGCGTCCCTCTGGGGTCTGTGCCCTGAACCTGGGCACCTTTGGTATACCCAAGTTACGGCACTGGTGCTCCTTACAAATGGAGAAAAACTGACAAAACTTATCTAACAACTTTTCCGCCTCGGAGTTCAGTCCAGTTCGACCCAAGACTGGTGGCCACTATACCGTAGACGCATTATCAACCACCCTCAATAGGACATCTATCTCGCTGTTGTGGAAATATTCGCGTCCAGTGCACATTGGAGCGCAACTCCTCGCTTGAGTTGTACGCTGACAATGTAGAAATGATCAGTCAAGTGTTGGTCCGTTGCTAGGCAACCGGACTAAGTTCTTTGTTGAGACGAACGCTTCGATGGAAA
This sequence comes from Mythimna pallens, assembly GCA_961205895.1. NCBI lineage: Eukaryota > Metazoa > Arthropoda > Insecta > Lepidoptera > Noctuidae > Mythimna > Mythimna pallens. The sequence continues at coordinate 625,065 of OY540847.1, forward strand.
TTAATCAAGTCTCTCTCTCTGGTGAAATGGTTATGAGAAACGGCTTAGTTTGGAAGTTGAAACAGATATTTTCAGAAATATTATTTAAAAGTATTGAAAAATGAATGAAATGATTGGAAAGGTCTCCTGCAGATATTTTCTGCGGTGCAAAATAAGACATGTACCTTACTACTACCACACCTATTCTTGCAGTTATGTAGTTGCTCCAATTTAAAATGTCATAGCACAGGTTCCAGTAAAGTAACGGCAACGTGAGACAAAACATTCACCTTTCTCCAACAGCTTATAATCAAAGCGGAAACATGACCTTTTGTATTCATTGCCTTAATTACCTCGCTCATCTATACGGCATAAGGTTTCCGCAGACAGCTGCAATGAGACAATCCAACAAAGATTTTTTGTAGCATTGTTCTAATAACTTTCATAAATATCAACACCTAATAAAATTCTCGTGTGACAGTTTGTTATTGAATTCCTACGAAACGGCTTGACTGAGTTTTATGAAATGTTTTTTGTATAAATGATAGGTTTGAGAATAGGTTGTACGCTATTTTTTATCCTCCTTCCCATTTTTTAATATTATTTTTAATAGATATAAACTAGTGCTTAACTGCGATCCCACCTGATGGTAAGCAGTGATGCAATCGTTGATGGCAAGGCGCACTAGTTTATTAACAGCCTATTCACTCTAGCCTTGAAGACACCTGAATTATAATCGGACGGGAAGACCGCAGCAGGCAAATTGTTTCAGTCCTTCGATGCACGCGGTATAAACGACGAGGCGAAACGTTTAATTTAATATATTTGGCAGAATATGTTTACCGGGTCAGCTAGTTTCTAAACCTTTAAGTTGTGGTAGAGGGAATATATAGAAAGATATTGTACCTCAATACTCACTGAGCTTTTTTTTTTTAGGTGGTAAAATCATCTTATGACAAATCTCGCTCTTGGGCGGTGCGAGAGGTAGTGTCAGACTTTTACTGACTAAAAACCCACTCCTGTTCCTTCGTTGCCTTCGTCCCAGGGTCCGGGTTTCGTTTTCACACTACCCATGGCCCCAGTAGGCTTCGACCCTGCTGGGCCCCTACAATTTGCTGACATCTCCCTGAGGCGCGCGTGGAACGATACGCGCCGTCGACGACTTAGGCTTGGTCCGGCTTGGCTTACCCATAGTTAAATATGTACTCGATTTGCGCACTTTTGCTTGGAACTTGCTGAATGACGCTTGTCTGAATTCTTTAAGTAAGCCATGAAACAACTATATTCAGTCAAGCGGATATAACCACTTAAGGGTCCCGCAAAAATGAGCCAGCGACGCGACCGCCCTTAATCTCTTTATATATCTGTGAATTAGAACAATTGTCTATGACATATCATGGTCGCATTATCACGTCACACCTGTCTGCGGGTGCCCTCACATAGTGGAGGTCACCGCAGGTCGGAACTGTCGCGTCCCTGGAAGTGGGTCAAGTGACCCGTCGGCGTCGCTTTGAACCCGCCATGCTCTGATTAGCATCATGTTTATCGATACTTACTTTGTAGAATGGCAGCGAGTCGGGATTTGATCTGTGGGGAATAGAGGTGGCCAGTGGTAGTGTACAATTGTTCCGAGTGAATAACGGTATAGATTATAATAAACTTGATTGCACTTACACTATATAATAACGAAACTTGTATCTTTTTAGGGTTCCGTACCTACCCAAAAGGAAAAACGGGACCCTATTACTAAGACCCCACTTGCCATCTGTTTGTCTATCTCATGAACCGTGATAGCTAGACAGTTGAAATTTTCACAGATGATACATTTCTATTGCCACTATAACAACAAACAGTAACACTATAAACAGAATAAAATAAATATTTACGTGGGCTCCATTAAAACAAACGTGATTTTTCAACGAACAAAAACCGTGACAGGAAAAAAAAAATATCTCTAATGTCTAATGTTGTATAGATAATGTTACAGAATTAAGAAGAGTTAATCAGTAGCCAACTTTCGTGATATGGTAAAATACATAAATAAGCATGGCAGTTGAGAGTTTGTCATGCTCACTCAAATGTCTCACTGATGGTGGCGCGTGTGTTGGATCATTCGATTCCCTTCAAAATGGTTGAGCTGAGTGGTGTTGTCACATCATGTCCGTAAACGGGCGCTGTCAGTTGAGACTGGTTATCTCTTAGCTGCTAGGGGCTTATTTTAATTGTTTACATTGTTCTCACATAATAGAAGCGACAAACAATATGTAATCAAGATATTTGTAATACATAACATGATTTAAAAAAAGAGTGTCCGTGGAGTTTCTTGCACATTCTTCTCCATAGGGATCTGTGTTTTGGAATAGTGCAATTAACGTACTTTTTCTTGAATAGTTTAATTTGAAATAAATGATTTGATTCTTGATTCGTTCAGTAGATTTACTTATTCCCACTTGTATGATTGATTGCTATGAATGGGTTAACCAAACAAAAGAACTGAAGTGTGATTTAAAATTGCAAGGATTTTACAAATTAGAGATTTAACAACTTTTACAATCGATTTCGAAGGATAATACGTAATTGTCATTAATCATGAACTGAAGGAATCTGACACAAAGATTTGCCGATTTGTTTTCAAACAAAAGCGGAGAGATTAAGATTCTCATTAGATACTTAAGAGAAATGATAATTATTTTGAGAGTTATGTCAGAGTAAAGTACCCTTAACAAATATATAAATGTTAGGACTTTACGAAATTAAAGATTAGTTAGTAATAACATAGTAGTCATGTCACCTAAAAACCTTTCAATTTTAACCATAACAAGATAAGGATTAAAATGGCTTAACAAGATGATATAATTCTGGTGGGTCAGATAATGGTAGGTATACGTAACTTATGTGGTAGTGGACAGGGCACATTGCTCGCAGAACAGATGGTTGATGGAGCTGAAAATTCTGGAGCGGCGATCACGTACCGGAAGACGCAGCGTTGGCGCGGCCTTCCACAAAGTGGACCGATGACCTGGTGAGGGTCGCGGGAATCCGATGTATGCGAGGTGCACAGGACCCGCGGTCGCTATGTCGAGACTTTTGGGAGGCCTATGTCCAATAGTGGATGTCTTTCGGCTGAAATGAAGATGATATTATTATTTTTTTTATTTGGGAATATCATTTAATGACTAATACCGCTTTTGGGCGGAGCGCGAGATAGTGTCAGGCTTTTACTGACTAAAAACCCACTCCTGTTCCTTCTTTGCCTTCGTCCCAGGGCTGGGTTTCACTTTCACACTACCCGTGGCCCCAGTAGGCTTCGACCCTGCTTGGCCCCTTTTTTTTTTTTTATTTTTAGGTGGGAAAATCATACGATTTGCTGATATCTCTCTGAGGCGCGCGTGGAACAATACGCGCCGTCGACGACTTCGGCTCGGTCCGGACGGTTACCGGACGGTCGGACGGCGAGCCACCCATTGCTCGCTATCCGCAAGCCCACGCCTACGGTGGCTGGTAATCGGTAGGCATTCAAAAAATACTGGATCGATTTTAAAAAATCTTTTACCTGTAAGATTCCACTTTATCATTGAGTGACTTAGGCATAGGTATTTTTTACTTTTACGCGTGCGAAGTCGCTGGTAAAAGCTAGTATTTTAGTTCGTAAAATGTATCTATCAATCTCAGACCCTGCGAATAACGTGTATTGTTGCGCACCCCACATTAGTCGATTGACGCCTCATCAGTCCGAAATGCTTCAGTGGTGCAAACGGTTTTGATAAAGTACAAGTTTTTTATGAACCATTCACGAATACAGCATGTGAGAAAACTCTTCTTGTTACCAGTTTAAGCCACTCGTATTATATTATGTTTTGTCAATTTTGATTGAATTTGATTAAAACTTCGAAACCATTTGCAGCAGCATAGTGTAGATTATAATGTTAATGTTCCCACAGCTGAGATTCAGACCTCCTGTCGTGGATTACGGCTCATTACTTCTCCTAGAAATCTACCATGTAAATCCAGTGCGTGTTGATGGATGTCATATATATATTTATATATATATATATATATCTATCTTAGATTACTTGGTTCTAGCACATATCGGTTTCAGAATAAAAAAAAAACAGGGAAAAACAATTACTTTTTAAAAAAGCGTAACCCTGGACACTTGCCGGTTCGTCTCCATAAAAATACCAATTAGAACCGCGCACTTTATGTATAATAAGCATTTGCATATGTGAAATAAATTATTTTCAATTGAATTGAACACTAAATTTTATTCAGTCAAACTTATGACCACCAATGAGGAAGTTATATATCACAAGTCGCGGAATAGATAGGTAACATAGAGCAATATCTAATGATAAGGTAGTAATGAAGAGCAATGTTATTCGAAGCTGTTAAATAAGGTGTAAACCATTAAAAGCAAGATACCCGTCCTTTAAAATAACCGAACCTAAAAAACGATATCAACCTGAACCCAAAATAAATTTCACGGCTGACATTTACTGGAAATAATCTTTATTACATCAAAAAGCAATGAAACCGTAACGAATCCACGAATGAAAGGCGGCACCCAATAAAATAACCATAAATATGATTAAAATGTCTATTAAAAGGCAGGAAACTGCGGTTTTATTCCGTAACGTCATTATCATTCACTGTAACGCTATTTCACTGACCTTTAGGGTACTTTTCCATCAGATATATGTGACGTAGTTTAGCGATACGAGAAGAGAAAAAGAAAGTAGCGACATCTATTTTGCCACAAAGGAACTAAAATTCAGAACTCTGCATGGCAGTATCAATATTGTCCACGCGATTAGAACATATACAAAAGCCCGAAATCAACTATTGGGTAGTTGCCCAGACCAGACATAATAGCCGTCTGGTCGGAGGGTTCAAGTTTGCGGGACTTGACCCTTGTTCCATATAGTTCTAAACTCTTTTCATTTTCCTTGTCTTCCTTAGCAAAGCTCAGGTGAAAAGTGCTAATGTAGCTATCCAATTGTATAGGAACTAGTAAACCATACAAAAAAACCTATAAAATAATCATAATATAGTTAACTTGTCGATTAGGCCTTTACGGATTTATGTGTCTAAATAATCAACAATTAACCAACAAAAAATGCGAGAGATGTGCGTGAGGAAGACGAGAGGCGTGTGAGAAATATGTGTGCTCGCGCACAGCTGAATTGAGTCCGCTACGATTCCTCGCACCACCCACCCAGTTAGCTTGCACATCTTCAGTGAAAAAGCACCCTTAACCACCTGTTCTATCTCATTTTGCCGCCATTTACCCGGTAGCCTCATTCTCATTTTTATTGGTTTTAAAACGATCACTTTAGAAAGAATAAAATATAATGTGAAAGTGTTTTTAATCAAATAGTGGCATTGTTTAGTGCGTCGTTCTTACTTGATCGCCCACTTACAGAGACATACAATAACTATGATGGTTTTTAGTACCTGTTCCTCAATTGTTGTGCATGATTAAAATAGAAAAACAAATATAGCGGATCTGTGACACCACATAAGAAATAAAATTCTAAATCGTGCGTCACGGTATTAGAGGTTTTCACGTAGGCAGGTCTGCTGCAAGAAATTTCTTTGGAAATCGTCTCTTTTGTATTGTCTTTTTCTGACTAATGTGTGTACATAAATAATAATAATAGCATAAAGCATAATCAGCTTTTTTAATGCGTCCACTGGCTGGGACTCAGGCCTCTTCTATAGAAGTGGGAATGGGCCGTAATCCACCACGCGGGCCCAGTGCGGGTTGGTGAACGTCGTCTTCGATTTTTTTTGTTCTAGGACATGCCGGTTCCCTCACGATGTTTTCCTTCACCATTTTTAGAGCAGTGGTGATGAAATACTATAAATTACACAAAGTAATGCGCCTAGCTAGGTTTGGACCCGCGACCTACAACTCGTAAGTCGGGGTCGTTACCACTCGGCCACTACTGCTCTGATGTGTAAATATATAAATAAAATACAACAGGCCGCAGTAGTGGCCCAGTGGTAACGGCCCCGATATAGTCTTGAATAAACGTGCAAGTTTTCAAATAAATATATTATTTTGACTTTTTTTTATGAGTACATTATAAAGGGCCAAAGTTCACGCCAAATAGCAGATTTACAAAGGTCTTTACTGGATTAGTTTTACACATATTTGAGTTTCGAACTTAATAAAAACCTAAATAATATCTTCAAGATATCTGTGTTACCAAAATATCTACAGAAAAATGTGTAATAACGTAATAATCACGTAAGAACGGTTGTATGAAAATGTATCACGCATTGGCCGCTCTTAATGAAATAAAATAGGCTTAGCGATTGTCACCGGGCAATGAATGTCTGAATTAATTGCCCTCGTGAGAGCACTTTAGTGTAACACTGAAGAGCTCTTATGGATACAGTTTTGATTGCATCATAAAGAACCTTACAATATAAAGTACGCCCGTGGCTCTGCCCCCGTCAAGAAATTAGTACTTTCGACTTCTTGTTTTTTTTTTTTTTAAATAAATTAGTAGTAAATAAGCCAGTGCAAACCTTTCTCATACAAAATCAATTCCGAATAATTCAACTGTTTTTTTTAGGTTCTCCCTACTATTTTTTCTTTTAAAACACCTCTATATTAAAGTAAACAAAACAAAATAATAATTATTAAAGCCGTTCAAGCTCTTTCTTTATTAAGTTTTAGCGAGACCAATGAACAGCAATTGATTTGTATATACCTAAAGATAGAAATCATTGAAATTTCTGCCCTTTTGAATCACGAGCTGACATCTATTGATATTAGCTTTGTAGAAAAGTTTTATTATTATTCACTAGCTTTTGCCCGCGGCTTCGCTCGCGTACACAAAATATAGCCTATGTCACTTAGAAATAAAGCACCATTCTATCGGTGAAAATTTTTAGCAATCCGACCAGTACTTTCAGAGATTACCTCCTACAAACAAAAAAAATATTATAATAGATAAGTAGGTAAGTGTACATGTAAGTATATAAGTGTAGATTTATCAACGAGTAATAAAATACTCGTTTTAGGTACTTGTATCATAAACAAACAGAGAAATTAACTTGCAAATAAATTACATTATTAATATTAAATGAAACTGCGTTGTTTTCAATAACTATTATTTATAATATGATCATGTTATTTATTGTATTCCCCCAGAATTAAGTAGCGAGCTTTTCTACGAAAAACTTTATAGTCACCATAGTTCTATTAAGTACTAAGTATAAAGATTTTCGTAGAAAACCTCGCTGTATCTCCTACTTCGTACAAGGCCTGTATCAATGTCAATGTCAACATTATAAAAATCTATTCCAAATATAAAAATCAACCACATTGACATTGGCTACCAGTTCAAGGCAATGACTATAAACGGACATCATTAATAAATTTTCCTAGTAGGTAATACGAGGTAATCATCTGTGTTAGCTCTCAATCGCCTGTGGATACTTGAAGGCTGAATAGAATAAAATAGAATAGAATAGAATAGAATAGAATAGAATAGAATAGAATAGAATAGAATAGAATAGAATAGAATAGAATAGAATAGAATAGAATAGAATAGAATAGAATAGAATAGAATAGAATAGAATAGAATAGAATAGAATAGAATAGAATAGAATAGAATAGAATAGAATAAAAATTTATTTGCACATAAAGTAGGTACAGGTTACAGGTCTTTGTCAAGTTTGATGATCCAAACTAACAACTGAAATAATGTTGATTCAAGCATTTATACATTTCCAGAGTTGTGGTATTTTTCGAAAGGTTTATATTATGCACTAGATCCTACCCTCGAATATGTTCTCTCTCTATAAATCAAAGGCATCCTGTTACAAAACTCATCGCTGAGTTCATCTCGCCTTTGTACAATAAAGTATTTAATAATAAAAAAAGAGTTACTGTGGCATTAGAACGCAAAGTGCGTCTGAAGGAGCACTGGTGGGTTTTAGTCAGTAAAAGTCTGACACTACCTCTCGCAAACCAATACGCCGTCATAATTTGTACCCCTTCCATGCAACAGTAACAGAAAAATTAAAAAGAAGATACCAAATCGGCTTGCACAGTTTTCTTTAAACAAACAAAATCTTTACCTTAGAATCATTCAACTATATCATATTCTCGTAACATAGTAAATTCGAGCCACCACGTGTAGTCGCCATCCTGCAGAGGTCACGGGAGGTCATGACGCGTTCAGTAACGTGTAGTAAATGGGTCAAGTGGCTGTCTGCGTCTGGACCTCAGCTGAGCTCCGTTTGAATCAATACCAGTGGGATCAGCAGGGTGAGCTGTTGATGGGAAATGGATGAAAAGCGGTCGGGGCCATCTATAATTTACGTTACACGTCATGATTGTCTTTAACCCTCCTTATCTTTGGCACATTTGTAAAACACCCTAGTGTGACATCACAAATTTGCAGTTCTACATCTAGAAATAATGAAACTAAATTAACTGTGTCGAAAATAGTTTAATAAAATCAAACGTTTGAAAAAATTACAACACATTCAGAAACATTACAGATAACAGTTGTAAATATTTTTCAAGTTATTCGTTAATAGTTAAAAATTTGCATTTTAATACATAGATTTGCTTTAAAAACCGGTTGGACAGACTAAAATCTCCAAAATAAATTAAACACACGCATCAGCTAATAGCTGCTAGTGTGTCTTACCAAAAAACAATAATAATAGATATAAAGGCAATGCAAAGTATTGGCATGATTTACTTTTTTCTTTTCAAGACTATATGAGGAATCAATAGCAAAAATAACAAGGTCTTTGAACCGTAAACAAACAAATATACCTATATATTTTTGTCAGGCATTGCTAGTATATTTTTGTCAGGCGTTATCTGTTTTCCTTAAATTATAATGAAATGGAAATATGATACGTAATTTTTTGAGGTTTCTATTGATAAAATAGATTAAATTGGTTATTACTGTTATATATTTATCACACTCGCTTTTTCATTACTAACGCTAGTAAAACAAAAAGTTTTTTTTAGACGAATTCATCACCCATGGCCCCAGTAGGCTTCGACTTTCGACGACTTGGGCTCGGTCCGGACGGTTACCGGACGGTCGGACGGTAACTTACCCATTGCTCGCCGTCTGCAAGCCCGCGCCTACGGTGGCGGGATCGGAATCCCGGCAGCTGAGGCGCGAGGGCCATTGCCTCGCGCGTGCATGTGCGGACTCCTCCTTTGCTAGCATTACTAGTGTTTCGCAGAAGGAGGCGACAGCCTGCCACTCCTCCTCGCTCCGGACCATGGCCTATACCAAGGCCCGGTGCGAGAGATCGCTGCCGCCGATCGCCCCCACGAGGACACAGCGGTGCTCTGCCCAGGCGGGGCACACCTCTACCGTATGCTCCACCGTGTCCTCGAGTTGGCTTGGGTAGGCTTGTAAGATGGAGTGTGAAATGACACACGACACGAGGAGGACACAGGAGTCATTCCTAGAGTAGGGTAAAGTTTAAAAAAAATATAGAAACTGTCGCATATTTGACAGGCCTGCTGGTGTAGTGGTCAGTGGCCCTGACTGCTATACCGGAGGTCGTTGGTTCGGTTCCTACCCAGGTCAAATGTTTGTGTGATGAACGCGATCATGTGTTCTATGTCTGGGAGTAATTTATCTTAAATATGTATGTATTTAGAAATATATAAATATGTTTATCAGTTGTCTACCCATAGCACAAGATCTGCTTAGTTTGGGACTAGATGGCGTTGTGTGATTGTTGTGAAAAAAAAAACCATTAATTGTAGTAAGTAAGCTATAAATATCGAAATAAAGAAAAATTGATGTTTAATTTTCATGAAAAAACATTGAATTAATACCAATTCGGTGTAAGGTAGTTAGACGAAAGGGTAGGAAAACTAAGTCATTAGTTTCCACTTGGATAGCAGTTAATTTCCTGTTCCTACAACTTACCTAATGTTTTCTAAAAGGGTAGGCGTAGTTTGTGCGAGAAAATTACGATAATACTTACATACATAATGATATGTAGCTTGTAATTTGAATAGTGGGGTCTTGGCATTTTAATAAGGTAAAGTCTAATTTATATGTATTCCCTCTGGTATCTGAAAATTATCCTGAGGGAACGTACCTACTCTCTGGATAAAAAATATGTATCTTATATGCTATTCCCAGATTTGGTCTAACCTTGTGCTCATCTAAAACCGTTCAGTCGCTCGAGGGTGAATAAGTTATTTTGGCATAAACACACATAATGATAATGTGATTTATGAGTCTCGGTATTTAACTCGGATGGGCATTTGCGTAGTCGATCTGTGGATAATATATCGACTTCACAAATGATGTTTAACCTTGAATATTTCACCCTCGAGCTCTTCAAGCAATAAAAAAAAAAATATTTTCAGGCATCTTGGCCCATAGACATACCTTACAGACTTATATTAAGTAAATTAAATACAATTTATTGATAAAATAAGACGTATGACTATGTTAGTAACACTTCACACTGCACTTGTTCCCTTTATGCTGTTCTGTGGCACCTGTCCACGGAAGCGACGGAATACCGAGTCCTGTGGCCAAAAATCTTCGTCAATAAAATGATTTTGAGCTTGAAAAATCTTCTAGCACAGCAAAGCAGGCAAAATTCAGAAACCGGATTATTATTTCATAAGATCTCTACCTATAATCAAGAGCAAAGGTAGCCCAGTGCTTATCGGACTTATGAGTTGGACATGGGTTCAAACCCAGCCAAGCACATTACTTTGTGTCATTTATTTCATCACCACTGCTCTCAAAACGGTGAAGGAAAACATCGTGAGGAAACAAGTATGTCCTAGAACCAAAAATTCTTCATGATGTAATATGTATTCAAGAAAACATGTGACATCCACCAATCTGTGGCACTGGGCCTGCGAGGTGGATTACGGCCCACTCCCTCTCCTAGAGAAAAGGCCTGAGTCCCAACAGTAGGAACATTATGAAACTGATTATGCAATGCTAAGATCTCTATAAATATATCTATCTCTAACATGCAACGTCTTCTGTGTAACAGATTCACGAGCCCACTATTTACAAGCTTACAGGGTTTATGGTGGCAGCTATAGAGTGGCTTTTATCTCCATAGCCCCTTGGCATAATCCCTTTAACGACATCTTGAAGAGACAGGCTGACCTTTTCTTGGGGAGAAATCGCTATAGCGTGTTAAGAGTGATTAATACGACAGTAGAGTAGCTATTAGGTAATGATACGGTGATGTGGGGCCGTGATTGAGGAGCTCATAGGCATATAAGCATAGATTTATAGATAATACTAGTTCCTGCCAGTGGTTTTATCCGTGTGCATATTGGGTGTTGCGGATGCGAAGTCGAAGTTGAAGACAGATAAAAACTAGCCTATGTCGATCTTTGGAGCTCAAGCTTCCTCCGTAACAAATTTCATCAAAATCGGTTCAGTAGTTTAACCGTGAAAGTGTAACAGACAGACAGACAGACACTTTCTTATTTGTAATATTAAGTATGGATTACCAGTGCTGGGATTTAGGCCTGCTCTCTAGGAGAATAAATGAAATACTTGAATAGAATACGCGGGCCTTGTTTGAATGGATCACGGGCCTTGTGCGGTTTGATCATGGGTATAGTGCGGATTGGTCGCGGACTTACAATCTGACACCAAGTCAAAGAGTATTAAGACAATCCAGTTACAGAATGTGGAGGTCAGATAGGCCCTTCATGTAAAATACTGACATTCATCTGCTTCCGTGAAAGGCTGGGCAGAATGATTGAAGAAACTGTGATTGGATGCTACGTCAATCTGACTGACTGAAAAAATTACCATATAATGTTGGGTTATAATTTAATTCAAATATTTTTTACACGCGGCAAACGAACTCGCGACACGGAGCACAGCAGCCTAACGCTCAATCACTTCGCCAATCTTACCGTCATACATCTTAGCAGCTACCAAACTTATGCATGTGGTTTTCTGAATTCTGTGTGAAGCTGAAGTGGTTACCAATTCGTCTTCGCTGGAATGCTCATATTTTTACCCTTTTATAATATACCTATGTAACGTTTTCGGTTCCCCATGCACCCCTTCATACCTCATGAACCGTCACCGGCCCACGCTGTAAACCAGCGCTGTGGACTCGTTGCAATTTGCGTGTGGACACGGCTTTATTCTGAGCGTTCGGCGTTTTTTTTTTTTTATATTTTAAATAATGAGATAATAACTAATATGACATAGCACGAAGAATCTCCAAACTTAAGTGACAGCACATTGCTCGCAGAACAGATGGTCGATGGGGAGAAAGGTTTTGGAATGGCGACCACGTACCGGAAGACGCAGCGTTTCAAGGCCTCCTACAAGATAGACCGATGACCTGGGAAGGGTCGCAGGAATATGATCGATGCGAGACGCACGGGACCGTTCATTATGGTGACACTTGGGGGAGGCCTATGTCCAACAGTGAACATCTTTCGGCTAAAATGATGATGATGATGACTTTAAATAACTACCTGCTTAAATACTATCTATATTAATACTCCCTACCTACTTTAATTTTCTCCACGAAGTCCAAATAAGCATTATAACTCCACTATCTTTTGAACCTGCAGCAATTATCCCGCTATCATTGGCAACATTCCAGAGTTTCCCAAAGTGGTGATCAATCAGGCTGGGTCGTTGACCCCGCATCGACCGCGCTAACTGGGTCACTCGGCTGAGCGTAGCTCTTCTATAGATGTCACCGAGAAGCTGATGCACAGAAATACTAGTCTGAAATATTACTGAACGAATTCTAATTTCCTGAAAGAAAGCTATTGGAATAAGAATGATATGGGCTTTTTAAGGTGGGATAAATCAATTAATAAGTTCTCCACTCTAGAGCGGAACAGGAGAGCGTCTGAGACTTTCCGACTGATTAAAACCACAACTATGTTCCTTCTGTTGTCCTTTACGTCCTAGGACCACGGGTCCCCCTTTCAGAAGTCATATAGTCAGATGGCCCGAGTAGGATTTAGCCCGGCTGAGCCCTTTACGGTTTTGCTAGCATCTCTTTGAGGCGTGCGACACTACGCGCCGTCGACGACTCGGGTTCAGTCCGGAAGGTTACCGAACAGCAGGACGGCGAGCTACATATTACCGAGGCTGGAAATTGGAGTCGGGATCCTGGCAGCTGGGGCGTGAGGAAGGCCCTTTCCTCACGCGTTATTATAGCATTACTGCTTCGCAGAACGATGCGACCGCCTGCCTTTCCTCCTCGCTCCGGACCATGGTCCGTACTAAGGCCCGGTGCGAGAGGTCGCTGCCGCCGATTACCTCTACAAAGATACGGCTGTTAGAGCGAGAGGGCGTGTCTTTTACTGACTAAAACTCACTTGTATCTTTCAGTTACCCTATGAGTACCAGGGTTACGGTAAACTCATTCAAACGTTCTTGTAACCCTAGCTAGCATCGGCTCCACTGGGTCCCTTCAGTTTTGCTGACATCTCTTTGCACGCGTGAGAAATAATGCGCGGCCGATTCAAGCTTGGTCCGTACCATATCTAACGCCCAGGGCGTCTCCTGAAGAATATCAACCCTAAATGGTTCTTCTGTAGTTGTTTGCTGTGTGACATTTATACGACAGCGCCAGCACGGGAAGCTGGGATATTACTTGTTGATATTGTCTAGATACCAGGCCTTAATTAAACTGCTAAATTGAATGCGAGTCGCATTTAGTGTACCTAGATTATAATAACTATTTCATTATTTCTTTCAGGATATTGTTAATACGAGTACTTATTTAATAATTATAACACGTTTCATGCAAGAATGCATGTCCCTTAGGTAGCGAATGTGATGGCTAATGGCAAGAAGGAAAATAGGTTTTATTTACAAAAAAAAGAGTACATACACATACAGGGGGTTTTTATTTTAGGTGGGAAAATCATCTTATGACAAATCCCGCTCTTGGGCGGAGCGAGAGATAGTGTCAGAATTTTACTGACTAAAAACCCACTCCTGTTCCTTCGTTCCAGGGCCCGGGTTTCACACTATCCGTGGCCTCAGTAGGCTTCAGCCCTGCTAGGCCCTTACGATTTGCTGACATCTCCTTGAGGCGCGCGTGGAACAATACGTGCCGTCGACGACTTGGGCTTGGTTCGGACGGTTACCGGACGGTCAGATGGCGGGCTACCCATTGGTCGCCGTCCGCAAGCCCGCGCCTACAGTGGCCGGAAATCGGGATCGGAATCCCGGATGCGGTTGGGGCGTAAGGACCGTTGCCGTTGCCTCACGCGATCGGCCGCCTCCTTTGCTAGCGTTACTGCTTCGCAGAAGGAGGCGACCGCCTGCCACTCCTCCTCGTTTCGGACCATGGCCTGTACCAAGGCCCAGCGCGAGAGATCGCCGCCACCGATTGCCTCCAGAAGGACACGGCGTTGCTCTGCCCAAGTGGGACACACCTCCACCGTGTACTCCACCTACCTATATACATATGCGTATCTACTTTTGATCCCCTTATTTTCTAGATAATACCTTTTTTCTTTTTCTGGGTTCCGTACCTTAAAAGGATAAAAAAAGAACCCTTATAGGATCACTTTGTTGTCCGTCTGTCTGCCTGTCCAACCAGAGATGCAACGGAGGTTCGATTCCGACTCCAAAATTTCAGAACTTCCGATTAATTTTACCTTTGATTCTGAATTCGGTTTCGAAACATTTTAATCGGAACTGGATCTGCGTTTAGTTTCATTTGACGCTTTTTGCCTTCGCCTCGGTTCTGATTCCGGTTTCGGTTCCAGTTTCGGTTCCGATTACGGGTTCGGTTAAGTTCCGGTTCCGATTCCGGTTCTGAAACCGACAAAAAAACTCTACTTTCGAATTCGGTTCTGATATAATTATTTTCGTTACATCCCTTGTTCTCACATACGACCTTCGGTCTGTAAAGCTCTGGGCCGTGAATGCTGTTTATGCCCTGTTCTTAAACTTGTATCAAAACACAACAAGCAAGTACGGTCGTCAATGCTAACCATTGTTCTTCCGCATCAGACTGCCGGCTTTTGACTGGTAGATTGACAAGCCGATACAGTTACCCATTTCCTATACTTGTTTCGTTTTATCGCGGCAACAGCGGTCATTGACATTGGATTCGTAAACATTGTGCCTCTCTTGCAATCTTAGTATGTTATCTAGTTTGGTAAAGTAACTAGCTGACTTAGCAACTTTGTTCCAAAAAATTAGGGGCAGTGGGTGTAGGAGGGTAAAAAATCGCCTATGACCTATGCTAAAACCTATCAAATATACACAAAAAAAAACATAAATATCGGTCAAGCCGTTTTGAAAGAGTTCGATAACAAACACACAACACAACACGAGATTTTAATATATTATTTTTAATAATGTCATATGTTTCCACTAAATATAGATCTCGAAATTGTTAAACTAGTTTAGAGCAATTTTAGATCATAATAAATTGTTATAATGATATTTTTTTTAGAAACTTAATGTTTGTAAATATTATGGACTAAAATTACGCACGCAAACTGAAAAACTGAATATAGCTTACATATGAATGAAAAACGATAGCGGGGATCCATAATATATTTTTTGGATTCCTACGATGAGATATACACACCACACGCAATCGATACACCTTTCAATTTGACAATTAAATAATATGTACGCCTATTGCGTTATTTACATAGTTTTACCGGTAAAACAATGGATTAGAAATTTCCTACAGAATCTTCGGCTGGTGATAGAAAGTCACATTGAAGTGCTGGTGAAGATTTTAATAATAACATAATTAGAGCATTTAAAAAAAAAAGACATAATGTTCCCACTGGTCGGACTCCTAGGTGAGAGGATGGGCCGTAATCACGCGGGCCCAGTGCAGGTTGGTGAATTTCACATGTCTTCGAATATTTGCTTCTATTACATGCCGGTTTTCTCACGATGTTTCCTTCACCGCTTTAAGAGCTGTGATGATGAAATAATTATATTAAACAAAGTGATATTGAACAAAGTAATATAATAAAATAAATCTTTATTTGCACACGAGAAATGAAGTATTTTATTATATTAGCTATAAGCATATAATACCTATCTGGCGAAGTTACTCTATACATATAAAGTGAGAATCAGAAAGCGAGAACGATTTGTCGAAAAGTTGAAAAATATTTAGGAATGACAAGCACATCTGCCGTAATGATACGTCACTTTACGTAGAGCTTAAGTTCGTCGTCCTTTCCCGTATATTTGCACAAAAACTAAAAAATACGCTGCGAAAATATAAAAATGTTGAGCATCACGAAACCTCTCGTAATAGCGACCTTTATTTCATTATTTCCTGTTTTTAAATGAAAAATGAAGTAAGTTGGGTCAGTGACCGCTTTAACGATGTTATAACGCGACAACTATACCTACTGCTATTTTTAAGTGTATCAGATAAAATTATTTTCGTACGAAAATGTCGTTTAGTAACAATTTAAATGTCAAGGGCGAAAAACCTGGTTTGAAATACTGATGATCTGCGGTAATCCGGATTCTACCTAAACCGGCACACCACGTGCTTCAACGTGTATCAAACGACGATTTTCAATACACTTACGAAGAAAAAAAATAAAACACTAAAACGTTCAAAATAACTTTAATTTCGGAAGTCGGTGCTTTTGGTATTGTTTGTTTGTTATTTGACACCGACTTCCGAAATTAAAGTTATTTTGATCGTTTTAATGTTTTTTTTTTTTTTGTAGTAAAGTCGGTTATTTCTTTGTTTTTGTAAAAAGTTTTTTATTTCACACTTTTTAGTTATGATACACTTATAGCCAGAGTACCTATTTTTCATTACAATTCAAATTAACCCAAACACTGCTAGGATACATTATTTTATTATGTAGTTCCCATCCACCATCACATCAGTTCGATAGTACCTTACAGTCAAAGTGCATCTTATGAAAATTCTAATAAGCGCTATCACGGCTAGGTTCCATGGATTAATTACGGAGTTCCAGTGCCTACCTTCCGGCTCCATCATCATCAGATTACTTCGATGATACCATTATCAACATAACCATTTATTTATTTGTATTATCATAGTTACTTAACTATCTTCATTGTGATATCTATGTGAAGGTGAAGTTCCGTTGGCCGTTTCTGGTCTTCTTTATCAGTTCAACTTCATCAAATGTTATTTTTTAACTGTAAGTTCTCGATGAAAATACCAAAATTACTATATAGTTGCCTAGAATATTTGAGGAGTTTCCTCGATTCGTCTTAGATTCCAACATCAGAACTAGACTTTGAAAAAAATTGAACCAATCTGAAAGCATATAATTATCCTTTTAAGGGAAAAAAAATTGAAAATTGGTCCATAAACGACTGAGTTCTGAGAAAATAAACATAAAAAATAATGATAAAAAAAATACAACCGAAACTGAAACCACCTCCTTTTTTCGAAGTCGATTAAAAAATAAACAGGGTTTGAACGGCGACTCGTGGCCCCGTTTGACGCCTAAATTGTGGTAGGGGCGAGCTGGTGCTCATTTCCGCACTAGTGCGGAAACAGTAAATTGCGTGCTTAAAGCACGGTAGAGATAAGAGCGGGTTTTCGGGTAAGTGTATCGAAAAATCTTTATGAACTAGCTTCGCCGACAGACGTTGTCCTGTCTTCGCAATGAAATGTCAAACGCTCAAAGGTTAAATAATCGTAGTTTTCTGTAATTATCATAATTTTTCTTTCCTTAAGAATCTGATAATAAAAGAACGGCAAAAAAATAATTAGCGAAATTAGTTCAGCCGTACACGTGTAATGACGTGACCGAGGGAAATAGGGACAGACGTTGTTTTGTCCGAAAGCTGGCTTTTCGTCAGAATATAAATTTGAGAACCTGGTTACAGCGCTACCTATTGCGTCCAATTGTATTTTCAAACCATCCAGGGACCCACTCAAATATACACATAAACTTACATTCAAATCGGTCAAGCCGTTTAGGAGGAGTTATATGACACACACACGTACAGAAGAATTATATATATCTATAGATTATTTGATCAAGTGTTGTATTTAAATATTATTAAAATCATGTCTCCATCTTCAGGAAATGTAGTTAATAAAACTTTTATTTCCGTGCGAATTTTAAAGTAGCATATTATATTAATGCAAGATGCATATTTTGATTAAATTCAGGTTATGTAGATAATTGTAACGCAGTAGAAGGCACAGGTAAAATAGTAGTTGTAAATATGAATAATATAACACTTATAAGTGCTTCTTCGTAATATTTATTTTGCCACTAATTATGTAAATATATAATAATGACAGTGTATCTTTACATTGTATGTATATTAATTTATTTAAACAAAACATATGACGTCCACCAACCCACACTTGGCCCGCTAGGTAAATTACGGCCTATTTCCTCTACACTTCTATCTCGAGGGTCCTTTTCCACTCGCCTATCATCAACATCAAGCATGGTTTAAAAACTTGTTGCTCATCCATCGCGATGTTTGATGAAGAGGCAATGCAAAAAAAGAGAGATAATGCCTGAAAACTCTGTTGGCATTCAGTAATTTCGTGATTTAATCGAATATTTCACAAAACTTGTTCCAGAAAATACGTGTTTTTTTTTCATCCTTAAAAGTTTTTCAGTAAAATTGTCGTCGTTCAGAATCTCGATTGTCGTGCAAGGCTTCTATTGATGTACTTTTTTATATGAGTACATTATGGAGGGCCAAAGGTCACGTGAAATAGCAGATTTTCAGAGGTCTTTAAACTAGATTAGTTTTACACAAATTTAGGTTTTTATTACTATAGAAGCCTAGATAATATCCACAAGATAGCTGTGTATCCAAAATATCTAGAGAAAGATGTGCAATAACATCATACTCACGTAAGAGCGGTTGTATGAAAATGTACCTCAAAAGGGAAGCTCTTAAAAAGCAGACCTGAGTCCCAGCAGTGGGAATATTATAAGGCTGAATACGGTTAGAGTCATCTTTTACTTTAAAGTTTATTCTTTAGTGAATTCCAAGTCGTTTTTTGTTCGAGTTTTTGAACTGCATAACTCAAGAACGTAATCAGGGTTCAAAATACTTACTACATGTCTGACTCGTGTGGCTTTTTGCCTGCGGCATTGTTCGAAAGAGTCACCGCAGACTTGGCACGCAAAGGGCTACTGATCACTGAACGAATACGGGTATAAGGATCTAGTCAGTAAAAGTCAGATACTCCTCGCTCCACCCAGAGTGGGAGAAGTTATTTGATGTTTTACCAACCCAAAAAAGGTTATTTTTCCTCAGCTCTTTCTGTCCTACTCTTGGGCAAAGGCCTCTTCTCAAGTCCATCCAGACATTCTTCTCCTGCATCAGTCCTCGTGGTACGCGGCTAGATCATCTGGCCACTTCTTTTGTAGGATTGTCTCGACGGGCGCTTGCCCTCGGCCGGAACCCACTACGTGGCGATACTTGCCCAGCGCTTGCCGTGCATGCGGCTGACGTCACCCGCCCAATGTCATTACCCACGTCTATATTGCCCGTTTTGGAGCGCACCGTGTTATTCTGTTTTCGGTCTGGTCTTTTATACTCTCTGGCAAAACCCAAGGCGAATCTTTTGTAGTTCGATGAGGCACAAGGTTTGCGATATGAGTACCGTAGGATGGGCAGGATACACATGTCGATGAGTTTACGCTTCAGGGAAATCGGCAGATCACTCTTCATTAGCGTCTTCATGGACCAGTAGCTTTAAGGAGTAATTTATTAGCTATTTGTTTTTCATTCACTGGAAAATGGGTGTGATTGTGAAATCACACCCATTTTCCAGATAAATAAATAATAAAATAATAAAATTATTCAGATTATGAGTCAGGTTAGGGCCACATTTAATCATATATCTACTTTTAACGCTACAAGGGCCAAAGCCAACAGAGGCGTGGACTTGTGGACGACGAGTAATGTCTACCTCACAGTCCAACAGTCCGGTAATCGTCCGGACCGAGCCCGAATGGTCGACGGTGCGTAGTATACCACGCGCGCCTCATAGAGATGTCAGCAAAACCGAAGGGGCCCAGCAGGGGCGAAGCCTGGGCCATTGATTGTCCGAAAAGGTACCGCGGGGTCCTGGAACGCAAGGCAAAGAAGGATTTTAGTCGATAAAAGTCTGACATGAGAAGTAATTGGATGATTTAACACATTAAAAAAAGAATTCTAATTGATTTTGACCTTGTACCTATTACTGTACATATACCTACATATTCCTATCTATCATTTAAAATGAAAACATAACTGTATCAATGACATAACTAAACTGCAGCTAGACACGTTTTACAATCAATACATAACAAAAAGCGACCTTACCCTACATGTCATTGTTATAAATGTTATTGTTAATAAAATATCATTCATGCACACACGTTGTTACATAATTATTGACTATCAATTATATATATGAAGGTGTATACAAGTATGCTGTTCGTTTGTTTGTCAACAAAAACGTAATAACATAAATGTGTTTCCTGACTGTAAAAATATTACGTGAGTGCCTTTCGTAAGGCCACATAATGATTGAATATTATGATTATACGGAGTATATCATATTTGAGACGATGTCGTCACTATTATAAATTAAAATAAAGTTATATTTAAATATAAATTAAAATAAAGATTACAAATACTTAAGTTTCTATGATGTAACGTATATAGGGTGACTGGTAATTAGTGACCGATACTTAAACACGTGATTGTACTCATGATTACAAACAACTCTCGTAAAGAAACTTTTTTTATATATTCACTAGTTTGTAGGTACATTCATTGATTAGGTACGTTTACCTGTGGGTTTGCAAGCTGCACGGGTGTTCTATCACTATTGTAGGTACGTAGGCATCACGCAGCTAACAGCTGAGCGGTCGACGGTCGCAGGTGCGTGCGGTTATTTAAACAGCTGTTTTATTATTGTGATAAAACTAATGAGAATATAAAAAAAGTTTCTTTGGGAAAGTTGTTTGTAATCATGAGTATAATCATAAGTATCGGTCACTAATTATCAGTCACCCTATATACAATATTTCAGAACCTAGTTATCCCAAATCTAGACTTAACCTGGCCTAGACAAATATGTAGAAACGGTTATAATTCAATAATTCACAAATCCGCAAATTAAAGCTTTGAGTCCAGGCAAACGGACCTATTCTGGATTTGAGGGCTCGGGTATGTTCAAAAGAGAGTTCGGAGAAACGTAATTTCTCCAAAACTGTTTATAGTCGCAATGTAGGATATTTTCAAGGTTCTGGACTGGAAAGGCTAGCCCTTTCCAGTCCAAAACCTTGAAGATAACAAGCATTAACGTTAATGACGAGTATATCACTCACCTTCGATTTGCCGATCATCACTTCAAAAGCATTAGAATGTGTTACATCCGCATTCTAATGGAAGTCAAAATGACTGTAACATCTAAAACCTTTCTAAACTTGACACTAACTAAATGCACAAACCAAAACCTAAAACAATTTAATCATTTTTAGGGTTCCGTAATTCAAAAGGAAAAAACGGAACCCTTAGGATCACTTTGTTGTCTGTATGTCTGTCTGTCTGTGTCTGAGGCATCGAGTTGAAATTAAAACTCAGTCTGCAGTCCCTTGAAGCTGTGAAAAAATCAAACTTCCACGTTAACGGAAAAAAGGTTCGGCAGTAAGTCGCAAAAAACGTACATTTCAACACTCTCAATGGAATCAAAATTCGGGGGGTACTTCCCGTTGATCCAAAATCCTGAAATTTGGCGTAGCTAAAGCAAGGTCTTATAATATAGGGAATTGTTACGTCACAAAAAAAAACTTTTTTTACCATTCGGATAAAATCTTCGCAACACAATTCGGGAATCGAACTGTTTTCATAGATAAGTTTGTGCGTTTTTTTAACAAATTCAAATCCTATTCTAAATTTGAACCACACTTTAAAAAGTAATTTGGTCTACTAAAAGTAAAGCCAGTATGTTAATAAGGTACGTTTAAGGCGATCTCCTTCGACATCACAACCTTCTGACGTAGCACCATCTTTATAGTTCTTGAACCAGTCCATGTTGACGTCATCTGGTTTATTTATTTTTCTAAGTTTTTTTTCGCGGATTTTCCTATGTTGACTATATGTCGTTGGACAGACTAACCGCATAGCTGTTACTATTGAAAGAAAAATTACTTAATGTTTAAGCGATATAAATTACGTGTGTATGTGACAATAAAAGTAAGGTTTTTTATTACTAGTTATTGTAATGTGTTTTTAGTCTGGTTGAGATACTCGTATCAGTACATATATTTAGTAGGTACAATAGGTTAAGTGCATTTTTTGGGTAGATCACAGGTTAGGTCGTGTTTCGGTGGAGCACACAGTAGAGGTGTGCCCCGCTTGGGCAGAGCCCCACCGTGTCCTCGTGAAGGAGATCGGCGGCAACGAACTCTCGCGCCAGGTCTTGGTACAGGCCATGGTTCGAAGCGAGGAGGAGTTGCAGGCGGTGGTCTCCTTCTGCGAAGCAGTAATTTTAGGAAAGGAGAAGGCCGTGAACGCGCGAGGGAGCGGCCCTCACGCCCCAGCCCGACCTGATTCCGATTTCCGGCCACCGTAGGTGTGGGCTTACAGATGGCGAGCAATGGGTAGCTCGCCGTCCGACCGTCCGGTAACCGTCCGGATATAATCAGAGCAAGCAGATAAGCAGAGCTTGTGTTATGAGTACTAGACAACTGATAAACAAGATGATAAGGCCGCCAATTGTATGTTTTTTTTTTGTTATAAGGCTCATATGTATCATTTATTATCTTGGTGTACAATAAAATATATATAAACATACTTATATATTTCTAAATACATACATATTATACATAAATTACACGCAGACACAGAACAAATGATCACACAAACGTTTGTCCTGGATGGGAATCGAACCCACGACCTCCGGCATAGCAGTCAGGGCCACTTACCACTAGACCAACAGGGCTGTCAAATTTATGTCTGTGTTTTTCTAATTTTGTTTAAATATTATGTTATTTTATTATAATTTCCATTATAATTAATTTCGGGAGTTTTTGCCGTCATGGGTGGCTGATTGCGGAACGCAAAATTAAATAATTAGGTACTTATAAAAAGTGCAAATCTTATATCATTTATAATAATAGACTAAATTAGTTTATTAAGTTTACTAGTTGGTGCCTGCGACTTCGTCTGCGCAGGATTAGTACTTCGAGTAACCAAAATTGTTTCTGCAGTTTAGTCGTGAAGGCGTAACAGACAGACGAAGTTACTTTGAGAGACCCTTGTTCTATATTGTGTAATGTATTTTAATTGAAACTAAGTATTTTTGCTCGGAGTTTCCTTGCGTAATTGCATCAGGAATGAAGATATCCGCAGGAGAACCAAGGTCGCCGACATAGCCCGAAGAATCGCCAAACTTAATTGGCAGTGGGCAGGGCACATTGCTGCCGAATGGTTCTAGAGTGGCGACCGCGCACCAGAAAACTCAGCGTTGGAAGGCCTCCCACGAGGTGGCCCGACGACCTGGTGAGAGTCGCGGGAATGCGGAGGATGCGAGACGTACAGGATCGGTCGTTGTGGCGACGCTTGGGGAAGACCTATATCCAACAGTAGACGTCTTTCGGCTGAAATTATGATGTTGAAGATGATGATGATGATTTTTGATAATAATCTCACTAATAGGTAATATAAAAGCTACAGTTTGTGAGGTTTTGTTGCCAGTGGCTTCACCCACGTGAAAGAAGTTATCCAAAAGGAAAATTAACAAATTTCAATCCAAATCCATTCAGTCGTTTGCGTATGAAATAGTAACAAACATACAAACACAATCACAAACACACATATAGAATGTTGGACCATCTTCGGCCACATCATCGCTTACCGTCAGGTGAGATAGTGGTCAAACGCGAGCCTATCAAAAATAATAAAAAAAAAAATCTCTACATTCATAGCAAACAAAGTTGAACAAAATCAAATTGTTCATTATAGTATATACAACATAATCATATACGATTCATTTTTAAACATTAAAAGAGGGGAAAACCTGGTGACCTGAAATACAGGCCAAAAACCTACCTTAGGCACCAGTCTCCCACAGTATGAACCCAATTATTGTCTATTGTCATTGTTTTAGTTTTGTAATTCCTGTGATATTGTGGTAAAGAAAAATAAACGAATTATTATTATTATGAAACAATTAAACTAAAAATAACTACTTACTAATAACAAACGCAATTTATAAAAATAATTAATTGAGCATCAAAAACTTCCTCGACATCGTAATCAATGAGAAAAGTGCTGGCAGTTTTTGTGTGAAAGAGTAACAAACATCCATACATACAAACTTTCTCGTTTATTAATATTAATAGAATAATTTCTCCCGAGGGCCAGCCCCTACGACTTGACAACAAGTAGGGGTACACAAGGATCTTAATTGTATTGTACCCTACAAGAACTGAAAGAAATGTCATTGACAACTTGACAGTTACGCTCCTATTTTTTTTTTGGCTTGGATACTAAGTCCTTTAAACCATACATGAATAGTTAATTACTTAACTCGTACTTTAAATTATACACGTGGAATGTAGTAGAAGTAAATTTCTAAGTACAAATAGGTATCAAATTACATAAAACAAAACTATTTCATTTATTCTATCTAATAAATATCAGGGTTTAGAATAGTTAAACACTTCACTTCAGTGTTAAAATCTGTATATTGCTCAGTTAATTACAATTACAGTCACTGTAAATATCCTTACACAGAAAATAAATGTAAATATTCTAACACATACAAACTCAATGTACTTTGAAGTATTGCCTTCGCTTTCCGGTACTCAACTGACTCTAGCGAGCGCGTGCGCAACCTTATATCTGTTCGGCCTCCCCACTGCCGACCACTACGTAATCAAAACAAGTACTAGAGTATTGCGTGCGCGCACATCCGATTTTAATACAGAGTTATAACGTTATGTTTTAATAATTTGATTTATTAAAAGTAAAATAAATTAATAACAATGTAAAAATTGAAATAACACTTATCCTATAAACATAATCCATTTCTAACATTCGGCCCTTCCTGATACAAAGTTTGTCCTCAAACTTATGAGCATGCAAAATCATTTACAGTATTATCTAATAACATACTATGAGGAGTGGTTCTATCAACACTCACAAGGTTAGCAAATTTCGCAAGTGGTTCTATCAACACTTGCACCGGCGTATCAGACTATGCTTGTGGATCTATCAACACTTCTCATAGTCGTATCAAAACCTTGGTTCGAGTGGTTCTGTCAACACTCATAACAATTTCAGAGACCTTGAGTGGTTCTATCAACACTCATAACAGTTTCAGAGACCTTGAGTGGTTCTATCAACACTCATAACAGTTTCAGAGACCTTGAGTGGTTCTATCAACACTCATAACCATTTCGGAGACCTTGAGTGGTTCTATCAACACTGACAAGGTTAGCAAATCTCGCAAGTAGTTCTATCAACACTTGCACTCGTTTACTAGACTTTGCTAGTGAGTCCATTGACATTTCTCATAGACGTATCAAAACCTTTGAGTAGATCTATCAACACTCACAAACTATTCGACTATACTAATTTTTGCAATTGTATCTAATAAAACTCACATGTTTATAAATAACTGACGTTATCAAAATTATCCATTTTATGACATGACTAATAGAACTGCAAGTTCACATGGCATCTTCTAATGTTTCTATATATATATATATATATATTTATTCTTTATCGCTACCAGAATCATTAGTACTCAAGTTACTTTCTGAATCGTCTTGATTTGCGATTTTAATCCACGGTTGTATACGATCAGTAGCCCATACATTACAATACTTTTTCTGGGAAACGTTAGTACCTTCTATACTTGATACCTCATATCTGTCATTTTCAAGAACTTTAGAAATTTTAAAGGGTCCTGTATATTTAGGAAGCAATTTTTTACTTTTTCCATCATTGTTAGGGACTGGTTTTAATATTTTTACTAAATCACCTACAGTGTAAGTTCTAGCTTTCATTCTCTTTTTGTCAAACCTTGATTTTTGCTTTTCCTGATCTTTATTAATATGTTGACTTATCTGTTCTCGGATTTCTTTTAGAGAACCCGGCTGACGTATATTGTTTAGTATTTCTGAAAAAATGTTATCTCCTTTGCTATTCATTTGCATCCCAAATAAAGCTTCTGATGGTGTTTTTCCTATCCCTTTATTAATAGTATTATTTAATCCCCATTGCAATTTTCCTAAAACTGTGTCCCAGAGCCGTTCACCTAATTTATCTGTATATGCTGTTAAAGCATCTAATACTGTCCTATTATACCTTTCCACTTGCCCGTTCGACCTAGGGGATGCTACGGCATTTAAAATATGCTTAATATTCGATTCTGTACAGAATTTCTCGAAATCCCTAGAAGTGAAAGAAGACCCTCTGTCCGATATTATTCTATTAGGGTAACCAAAAATGGAAAACAAGTCTTCCAGAGCACGTATAGTAGGTATAGACTTTACGTTTCTCAAAGGTTTTAATAAGCAAAACTTTGTAAAACCGTCTACTAACACAAGCAAATAGCAATTTCCCTTAGAACTTTTTATGAAGGGTCCCAAATGATCGATATGTACTGTATCAAACGGTTTATCAACCTTGTGTATCGGATGTAGAAGTCCTTCTTTAGGGCCTGCTGGCTCTTTGCTATATGCACATTCGAGGCACGATTTGACATATTTACTAACAAAACGTTTCATTTTTGGAAACCAGAAATCTTTCTTTATTTTGTCTAAGGTTTTCTCAATACTGAAATGACCAATATCATCGTGATTTAACTTGCATAACTGAAATCGGGCGCATTTGGGAACTACCCATTTTAACTCATTGTTTACTTTCCGAAATAGCGTATTATTCTTTACGACGTAATTATTTTTAATGTCAATATATTCTTCATTTTCCAACATTTTACGAACGCGCTGGGTTTCAGAATCATTTAGCTGTAAACTCAGTAGCCAGTCTTCCTGAGTGATTCTAAATATGGATGGTACATTATCTTGACAATTATCGGATACATAGGGCTGAGGATTCCTACTCAGGGCATCAACATGAGACATTGAATGTCCTGGTTTATACTGAACGTCAAAGTTATATTCTTGAATTGCTATCCACCAACGTGCTATTCTAGGTACTAAATCTCTTTTTGTGAGTGTTGCGCGTATGGCATTACAGTCAGTTATTAACGTAAATTTTAAACCCAGAAGATATACACGGAATCTTTGCAGTGATGCTACGACAGCTAAGGTTTCTAACTCGTAAGCGTGATACTTCTGTTCATCTAAACTAGTTTTTCTACTAAAATATGCAATAGGTTTAGTGACTCCTGTTTCAGTTATCTGAATTAGTATTCCGGCTAAACCATATTTACTAGCATCGGTATGCAAAAAAGTTTCGTTTTTAGGATCATATATACCTAATAGTGGACGTTGAATGAGTGCATCCTTCAGATAAGTAAAAGATTTTTCCTGCTCTGTTCCCCAATGCCAAGGACAGTTTTTTCTAGTCAAATCAGTTAAGGGTCGCGCTATAGATGCAAAGTTTTTGATAAATTTTCTAAAGTAACTTGCTAATCCTACAAATTGCCTAACTTCATGAACGTTCCGTGGTGTAGGGAACCGTTCAACTGCAGTGGTCTTGGCACGCCCTGGTCTAACTCCGTTTTCGCTTATCTCATAACCAAGATATTCTAGTTCAGTCTTAAAAAAATTACATTTTTTTAAATTTAATGTTAAACCGGCTTCCTTCAAAAGTTTTAGTACTTCTTCTAAACGGT
Source organism: Mythimna pallens (assembly GCA_961205895.1). NCBI lineage: Eukaryota > Metazoa > Arthropoda > Insecta > Lepidoptera > Noctuidae > Mythimna > Mythimna pallens. The sequence goes on from OY540847.1 coordinate 652,851, forward strand.
CCAATTGTTCATTAAAATCCTTACCCGGTATTAAGATGTCATCCATATAAGCAAGAGCAGAGTTAAATCTAGTGTTTCCTAAGACTCTATTTATAGTCCTCTGAAACACTGCCGGAGAATTGACCAATCCAAAAGGCATTTTTTTGAATTGATATAACCCATCGGGAGTTATAAACGCTGTGAGGTGCCTACAATCTTCGCGTATCGGAATCTGATAATACCCACTAGCTAAATCTAAACTAGAGAAATATTTATTACCATTGAGCATATCCAATTGATCATCAATACGAGGCATAGGAAAATGGTCTTTCTTTGTCTTGCGATTAAGGGCCCTGAAGTCCACACAAAGTCTATATCCCCCAGTCTTTTTAGTTACTAATATGATAGGGCTCGCATAGGATGACTTTGAGTCCTCAACAATATCATTGTCTAAAAGTTCACTGACCATCTCACGCACAACGTTTCTTTCCACATAACTAAGCCGATAAGGTCTGTGTACAACAGGAGTTTTATCATCTAATTCAATATTCATTTCTGATAAATTAGTACAACCTAATTCGGACATGTTTTGAGCGAAACATACTCTATATTTATTAATGAGTGCTACAATTATATTAATTTGTTCATCAGAAAGGTCAGGATTAATATTGACGTCGTTCCGATTTATCGGTTCTAAATAAGCAGTATCTATTATTCGATTACAATTAATAGCGGTATTTGTATTAGTTATCACATTCACTCTAGTTAGCACTGTCCCTTCTTGAAATTTAATACATTCTGGCGATAAGTTTTTAATACCAACCCTACATTTTCCTTCACGCAGATTGTATACTCCCCCTAATACCCAGTAGTTTAGAGGGCCTATATTTCTAACACTATGGTCAAGAAAGAAATCACAAGTCGTGTTGTTATCATTTGTGCAATCAATAAAGTCAAAATCTTCTATAGAAGTGTTTACAGAAATGCGTAACACTACCCTTTCTTGGTTACTTACTTCGATAGGTAAATAGGTTAAGTCTGATAAATCAACGCGTTTTAAAATGTCTAATTTATCATTTGTTTTAATTACTAATACTTCTGGTAGTTCTGTAAAGTTTTGACCCACGAGTAACGGCTCTATCAAAACAGACGGTTCTACTACAAATGCATCTATTTCAGCTGTTATTTCTCCTAAAGATAATTTAATACTAGTTCTACCTAAAGGTGTATAAGAACTATTTCCAAATCCACGAATTGCCGGTAAGTCTTTTTCAGATTTGGGCAACCCATTCTTATCGACAACTTCTTGGCTAATGAGTGTGCAGTCACTACCAAAATCTATAAAACATTCACAAGGAATGGTATCGTTAATCATTACTGATTTACGAAATTTATCATCTGTTTTATTAGATCGAGTTAACATAGTTTTCTTCTCTTGAAGCCGAGGTTTGGTATTGTTATTAGACGTGTTAAAATAACAATCGATGGTTTTGTGTCCGAACCGATTGCACGTATCACATTTAATTTTAGGCTTCGTACAAGTGTTGGTCTTGTGACCTTTTTCTTTGCAATTGAAACATACTATGTCTGCTATAGTACTACGGCAATGTGCACTACGATGTCCCGGTTTATTACATTTATGGCAGATTAAATCAGCCTTATTGTTATTGGTACGTATATGAGATTCTTTACCCAAGTCTTTTAAGAACTTGAGTAATTCTTCTGGATCAGTCAATCTAGCCGAAGAAGCACTAGCCTTAACCATCCTATCGTCTATTCCGAATATTAAACAATCAACAGCCTTCTTTCCATGAATATCACAAGCATTTAAAAGGGTTATTTTATCAAAATAATAATCATCAATGGGCTCACCCGATTTCATTCGTCTTTCTAGCATTTCTGTTAATAAGGCACCATAATTACTTTCAAAGGGAAAAGCTCTAATCAAACGATCTTGCCACTCGGTCCAAGTCAAAAGAATAGTTTGAAGACCCTCATACCATTTTTTAGCGTGGCCTGTAAGTTTTGGTAGGGCAAAGTGAGTAGTCTGTTCGTCAGTCCAATTGTAAATTTTAGCGCATTCATTAACCTTTGCTATCCAGTGATCAATTCTCTGATTTTTCTGAATCGGGTCGAAATTTGGTATAATATTCTTATCATATGAAATACTATTTGCAACAGGTTTTAAAATTTTTTGTAACAGTAAAGCAAAATCATGACTACTTATATTAATACTTGCATTCTCACCATTATGCAGCTGCGTTGCTGCTGGAATTGATTCACGAACATATACGTCGTGGGGCGGCTCAAGGTCCCTGGTTCCCGATGTACCCGCAACTGGCTCAGGGACTGATGTAATTGAAGATGCATTTTGAATTTCTTTTTCTTGAATAAACTGTTGTGTCATGGCTCCATTTGAAGGTTGACTGTGTGAAGTTTCACGTGCAACGTTCACACTAAATCCTTGATTACTTTGCTCTTTGTTGAGTTTTCTGTGCCGCATGGAACTAGTTCCCAAAATTATACTTGTATCTTGGTGAGAACGCGATCTTTTTCTGCGTCGAGATTCCCGTTCCAAATCGGAAGAACTATCTCGACGAGTACGGGATCTTTTTCTACGTCGAGATCTACGTCTCGATTCAGAAGAACTATCGCGTCGAGTATGAGATTTTTTTGAATGTCGGGATCTACGTCTTGATTCCGAGGAACTATCACGTCGAATGCGAGCTTCATATCTACGCCTGTAACTACGTTCAGTTTCACGGTCACTTTCCATTGTTGCGTGAGTTTATCCCACTTATGATAATAAATATCAGGGTTTAGAATAGTTAAACACTTCACTTCAGTGTTAAAATCTGTATATTGCTCAGTTAATTACAATTACAGTCACTGTAAATATCCTTACACAGAAAATAAATGTAAATATTCTAACACATACAAACTCAATGTACTTTGAAGTATTGCCTTCGCTTTCCGGTACTCAACTGACTCTAGCGAGCGCGTGCGCAACCTTATATCTGTTCGGCCTCCCCACTGCCGACCACTACGTAATCAAAACAAGTACTAGAGTATTGCGTGCGCGCACATCCGATTTTAATACAGAGTTATAACGTTATGTTTTAATAATTTGATTTATTAAAAGTAAAATAAATTAATAACAATGTAAAAATTGAAATAACACTTATCCTATAAACATAATCCATTTCTAACATATCTGACAACAAAATCAACTTGAAATGAAATTTACTAAGAAAACTCACAAGACAACGTGATAAGTATTTTGTTTCCGCGTCAACCATACACATAATCATTCAAATATTATCTAATACATAAACTATAAGGCGTGAAAATTCACAAGATAGTGTCACTAATATGCGTCGTAATTACAAAACAAATATCCAAATGCCAGTTCAACAAACAAAAAATAATATAATTACTTTACTATGCGATTCAAATAAGATTAAAAACACCAATGACCTCTATCTGTCAAATACTTGAGAAGTACGGTTTACAAAGAAAACTTATTTGCGTTTCAATGACGGTTATTTTTTCACTTTTTTTAACCGGGTGTTAGATAAATCTAAGTGAAGAAAAAACGCTATTGTTTAATCTTAATTAACCAAAGGGGCTGGACCAGATACGGCCAGAGGTTTTCAGTGCCGTGGATAAGATTATTATTTATACTAAAAATCTTAATAATTACTAGAAATAATTATTAAAATAATATCACGTCAGTTATAGTTCGGAAAAATAATATTAAACAATAAGTATATTCATTTATTCAGTGTTTCCTTGGTTCCTGCAGCCATTTTGAAGTTTTTTTTTTTTCAATTATTTCTTGACCATGGATACAAAGTCCTTTAGGTAGAATAATAAAAATAAAGATAGCATAGAATTTTCAATTTAATAATCGACAAGAACATCATTTTTTTAACATCATTTATTATATCAATAATATGCATTTGGTCCATTGATAAAAATGCATACGAAATACAATTATTTTGCTTATATTATTGAAAAAAAATATTAATTGCGTCGTTTAAAATGTTCGGGTGTTTTTGGCGGGATTTCTTGAGTGAAGTTCAGTGGCTGTATGGTCTTAAGACCTTAGCCTACCCAAATGGGGCGAAAAGTGGCGGCAAAAAGTGTCACATTTTGCCACGTAGCATTTAAACAGCTACTATTTGCTTCAGTTTGTGAATATTTGCTGCTATTAATTTTCGCTTTCATAATGAACTCTGCACTCGCTTTTCCCGACGACCCCAGCCTGCCTATGGATTCTGAATCTGCTATGTATGACAATGACCCCCGGCTGTTCTATCTCGGACTCTGTGCACCATATTTCGACCAGCAGAATCAACGCTGCGTTAATTGTGCACTTGATATTACTCAAATGAGACAAAATTCTTTGGAAGTTGCTGAAATCCGTGATCTGTGATACAATCATGGATTTATCCACGGCAGGTAAGAACTATTTAATTTACTTGTACCAATACATACATACTAACAAAAATAAAAATATGTAAATAAAATACTACAGATGTTAATGTTGAATGATACTTGTTGATGAATAAATAAGCTAATACTTAGGAAGTCATTTAAATAATGTTTTTAGACGTTGTTCTAATTTTAAACGACGAAGAAAATGATTAACCAAATGAATAAATAAATGTTTGTTTATTTTGCTGTGCTACAGCCGCTATTTTGACTCTAGCACTATATAAATTAAAACTGATTTAACTCATTTTCTCCAACTTTTAGATAAACCTGTAATTACTGTAAAAGGTTTATTATTTCATAAACTATGAATTGAAGTTGTGTTAATATATGTTCACTGTTGCTATACCGTGGCCAAAGGTTGTAGGAATGGTTGATTTATTATATAGGTCATCTTCATCATCTTCCTGCCCTTGTCCCGTTTTATTTGGGGTCGGGCAACACGTCTTTTTTCTTCCATTTTGTCTTGACTCCCGTCACGACTCCCTTTTCTTTCATATCACTTCTCGCACAACCCATCCATCTTTTCTTTGGCCTCCCTGTCCATCCATCCTTTGCAACATTTTCGGTCTTATTTAACAAAAAACATCTCAATCTCTCGCAGAAGCTCCGACTTGACGGATACGACCCTGCCATCGTCGGTCTACAGTTTCTCGTCCCGCTCAATCGTGTCTTTAACCATTTCGATATTAAAGCGCGATAAGAGATCGCTTTAGGACCTGGAAATTTGCCATTTGATCCTCCTGTATTTGCACGCATCATCTGAAGTCATCAGAGTGCCTATTATTATTATGTATACGACGAGTATTGAAGAACTTAGACCCGACCGTATGGACAGTTTCCACGAACATATCGTTGTATTTGTCTTCGGAACTTCCTAGGTACTCGGAAAGACTGTCAATTTCGAACTGACATCTCTTGAAATTTTGGATCTGGATCTATATCAGACGGAGAAGTCACCCACCAAACCGTATGGGCCCAGCAGGGTCGAAGCCTACTGGAGCCAAGGGTCTGATTCTGAAAGGAAGACTCGACCCTGGTACGCAGGGCAACGAAGGAACAGTAGGGTTTTTAGTCAGTAAAAGTCTGACACTATCTTTCGCTCCGCCCAAGAGCGGGGATGTCATTGGATGATTTTCCAACCTACAAAAAAAGGAATGCAGACTGATGGTATTAGATGCCATTTTTTGTTGTGCAATCACCACGCTTGGCGAGTTGGTAGGCCATCTCAGTGTGGTTGTTACAATGCACAGAAAATGCTGCTATCATTCTCTGGTGAGTCCCTTAGTCACCTCTTACTACTACTATTACTGGACGAGAAGGGATGGTTCTATTTATTCAGTCCGAAACCAAGTGGAACCTAACAAAACAATACGGTACGGGTATAACGGATAAATTTATTAGATTTAACCAAAAATATTAATAAGGTAATCTTGATTGTTGAATATTAATCACTAAAATAATTAAAAAGGCAACAACACAAAAAACGATAACTGTAACCTACTAACGCATATATAAAACGAAACCTAATTAAAACCTAAATAAATTTAACAGGTTTGATAAAAACATTAGCGGACACATAAAGTCACTTCATACAGGTTTAGGCGTTATATAGTTGAGTTTATTAGTGAAGGAAGCGGCTCAGTTGATACCATGTCTTCGAAACGACTCAACACGTTCAATATCCTGTTCATATCCCTGGCCGTGGTTGCTGAAGGGTACGTCACACGAACGCCATGGTTACCTATAAGAGAGATCAAAATTTCCATCGGTTATCCCGAAGACTCTCTCATGAATTTCATAGAATTAACAGAAAAATATGGATATATTTCTGAACAGCATCAAGTCATCACAGACGATGGATATATCCTAACTATGTTCAGGATAGCGAAGGCCAAGAACTGTCATAAAAGGAAGAGATCTCCCCCTGTGTTGCTGATGCATGGACTACTGCAGAGCTCGGATTCCTGGATTGACTCCGGTCCTAACGCAGGCCTTGCCTACCTCATCTCTGATGCCTGCTACGACTTATGGTTGGGTAATGTCCGAGGGACTTATTATTCAAGAGAACATGTCCATCTAAACCCTGACAAGGGTGCTGAATATTGGAAATTTTACATCGAGGAGATCGGTATTTACGATGTTCCAGCGATGATCGACTATGTCCTGGGTTATACAGGATTCGAAAAACTAAACTATATCGGCTATTCACAAGGAGCCGGAACCTTTTTAGTGATGTGTTCTGAAAGGCCAGAGTACTGTGATAAAGTTCAATTATTGATCAATTTAGCACCATCATCCAGACAAGTCAATACAAAATCAAAGATTTTTAAAGCTTTGACACAGACGTTTGACAAAATGGAAAGTGCGCTATCAATGTTTGGTCTCCATGAAGTCTTCGCTAAGGGCTCGTTCACTCAAGAGTCCGTTGCATTCTTCTGCCAGCTGTCAGATGTTACTCAGACGACGTGTCAGACTTTTTTAAACGGTTTTGAACAGGTGGACTGGTCACACTTGGGTTCGATCACGAAAGAAACTACGAGGGTACTCTTCGGGCACTTCCCAGCAGGAACGTCCTTGCACAATATGGCATGGTACGGGCAAACCTCGAAGAATTGGAGATTCCAGAAATTTAACTACGGAAAAAAACAAAACTTAGTGATATACGGGAGCGAGCAGCCTCCTACATACAACCTCAGTGCGACAACAGTGCCTGTTTTGTGCATTTACGGGAACAATGATGGTTTAGTTGATGTGAAAGATGTTGAATGGTTGATGTCTAAACTCCCGAATGTGGTAGAGTCAGTGAAGGTGGTAGAGCCTCAGTGGACGCATTTGGACGTCACGTATAGTCAGTACACCGGTCAAACTATTTTCCCTAAGATTAATGAGTATTTACTAAAATATTCGAGTGCGTAACTGTTCATTGTGTTTAATTTAAATTGCCGTGAGTGTCACAGTATGATAACAAATTATCTATTCTGTACAATTATGGGGAACAGCTGATATTTTTAACTTTTAAATTTTAGTTTCCACTTACAATAAATTGGGAAGGTTTTAAAAATCAGGCAGTTATTCTTATTGGGTAGACAAAAAATTCGTTCAATATATTTTATGATTTTTTGGATAATGAATGGGAAATTGGTCTAACGGACAATCTACCTAAAACTATTTCTTGAGCACGTTTTTGTACAGTAGGACCGTAATCGTTTATTCTCAAAATCGCAAAACAGGTTCTACTTAATACAAAAAATCTTGACACTATCAACCATTTATTTTAGAGGTACACCTCGAAAACAGTTTTTACTTGGTTATTTTACATAAAAATATAAATCACGAATACAATTTAAACTATTTCGTCACCACCATATTTTAAACATTCTATTTTAAAATATTTGTGTATTTTAAGAATCAAGTTAAAATCACAAACCACAAGCGCCCTGACGAAAGTCAGTTTCATTGTTTTGAAAAGGTAATAAAGTCAGTTAAAAAAGCCGGCCAAGTGTGTGTCGGGTCACGCGCAGTGTAGTAATGGGTAGTCATAACATGTGAGCTTAGATGGGTTTACGGAGAATGACGTTTAAAAACGGGCCCACATAACACGATGAACACTGAACAAGTTGTGGTGTTTTTTAAGTTCTCCTAATTAAAATGTATTTATTAGTTTATAATATTGGCATAATATAGAAGTATTTTATTATTGTAACTTAATGATACTACATTCTACTAGATATGTCTGTTATTTATTTATTGTGCATACCTACCACAGTGTTGTCTCTTTTAACTTAAAGATTGGTAGAGAATGCCTTGTTGCATTAAGTCCGCCTATGTACCACTACTGTACATGAAGTTTAATTAAATAAATAAACAAGTTACAAAGTCCGTCTTCACAAGGGAAGTTAGAATAGTATAAAGCAGTGCCCTATGTCACGGGCATATTAAAACTCGAGTGTCATGAAGAATCCTGGGGGTTAGACTCTAAGCGTACCGAGGATAGACAAAGTGTTAACGTATTAAGCTAATCTTGAGTGTAGCGAGGGAATCAAGCTCCACCCGAGACGAAGGAGAGTACTCTACTATTCACATCTACTATGAGAAAATCAAAAACCAAAAGTATCAAAACCACGGCATTTATTTTAAAGTCGTAGTTACAATTAGGTAGTTGACTTAATATTTACAATTAAAAATAACAATTAATTCCATCATCTTCTAGCTCTTGTCCCGTATTATTTGGGGTCGGAGCAACAAGGTTTTTTTTCCATTCTGTCCAGTCACTCGTCATGCAATCACTAACTCCCTTTTCTTTCATATCACTCTTTATACAATCTATCCATCTTTTCTTTGGGCATCTTTCACTTTTAAGGCATTGGTTGACTATAATACTAGCATAATGCAAAGGTTGCGTCTCATACAGGGAAATAACGATCGCTTGTTGGCCTCCTTGATTCCTGACTTCTATAAAACTTACTCTTACTTACTTAAGCTGCTGCAATTGAATGGCTAGCAAATGCTAGCACTTTTGATTTGTCAAAGTCAGCTATTTGAAAGTTCCAAAACGTAAATTTGAATGAGAAGAACGTGCGAGAAACTGGAAACGATGAAGGAGGAGGATCAATAATATATACGCAACAATAAGATAGGACTTTCTGTACCAAGTTATCATCAACTGTTCGAAATTGGTATGGAAGGCACAATCTTTCGGAATCGGCTATGATTTTGTTAAAGAAAGTTAAGCAGTATTTACCCAACTGCAAGAACGGTTATGTTTTTCGCGCGTATCTTGTATGTATGTTTGTAGAATATTTCATACAATATTCTTTATTACCTAATATCTTCCAAACCGCTGGGCGGATTTAAAATAATAATAATCATTTATTATCAGGCAACTAAGGCCTATGTTCTTAGATAGGTGACGTTAAAAAAAACAACATACTTAATGACTGTGAGACGCTATACTTAAAAGTAAAAAAATATTATTTTTTTTGTTACTTCAACGTGGGTATCAAATTAAAGGGGTCATCATGAGGATTTCTGAACGGCATCATGACTATAAAAAAAATACAATTAGAAATATATTATGTTATTTATTACCTATTAGTTGTTACTCGCGATTTCGTTATAACTAGCTACATCCCAAAGTTCCGTCAAATTTTATTCAACAATTTCGAAGATGCCCCCCCTTCTGGGATTAAAGAGGTCCCCCTACCGCTGGAAGTAAGTCCAGAACCCGCAGGAATATAAAAAGTAGCTTAAGGTACTCATTATAACATTAGCTAAATCCCAATTGGGCGCGCCATAATCATGACGGTGAGTCCCCTCTTTTAGGAGTGGCTAGAGAGATGTCATGGCGTTCCCATCACGCAGGTTGTGACCGGCTTTGGTAAGTTCGGGAGGTTACTGCACCGGTTTCATGCCGTGTCCTCGTGTAGGCGACTGGCGGCGGTGACTTCTCGCGCCAGGCCCTGGTACAGGCCATGGTCTGGAGCGAGGAGGAACAGCAGGCGGTCGCTTCCTTCTGCGAAGCAGTAATGCTAGCGAAGGAGACGTCCGCACACGTGAAGGAACGGACAACCTTCCTCATGACCTAGCCGCTGTGATCCCAAACCCAGCTACTATTCACGGTAGGTGCGTACTTGTGGACAACGAGCAATGGCTCGCCGCTCGGCCGTCCGACTATTGTTCGGGCTGCACCCAAGTCGTCGACAGCACGTCATGTATTACGCGTTCCTCAAAAAGATATCAACAAACCGTAACCCAGTAGAGCCGATGACCTCTAGAGCCGCAGGGATTTTCAGAAAAGAAAACCCCTGGTCCTAGAACGCAAAGGGCAACTGAAGGACACAGGGGTGGTTTGATTCAGTAAAATCTGACACACCCTCCCGCCCTACGTAGAGTAGAAACGGAAGAAATCATTAAATGATTTCCAAAATCAATTAAAAATCTATATCCAAATGAAAATGCCATCAAATTTTTTTTAACTGTGTCGAAAACTTATCCCATATTTTGATATCTCGTTCTCACAGGAAAATGAAAAGTAGCCTAAGTTAGTGCATGTAACGTCGTAAAGTTATCTAGACTAAAATCATTCCATCTAATATGGGTCCCGACTGTTGCAGTCTACATGTTCCGTATTGGAATTTATTATTTGTTTTATTTTATGTGTGTAAATTAATGCAATTGAATTGGTTTCTACACTTCACTGGACTGAACTTGTTTTTTTTTTCTTTTACACTTGCGTGAAAGACGAAGATGATCTTGAAGCTGAGCTCTATCCATGAAAAGATATTTGGTATCTATCCAGTTTATCAATAAATATACAAAAATAGGATGCTAATTTTGAAAACTATATCAAAATTGATAGAAAAGCAAACGAGATATAACAATTGTAAAACAAATATATCTGTCTCTCTCGTCAAGACGCCGTTATATAATCATGGGTTTTGACGTCACAGACCATATCAGACTTCTCTTTTCATTAGCAGCTTTGAAACTAAATAACTTCATTGTTGGTGAAGATTTTTTTTTTCATATTTACCTATGTATTTCATTTAGCAAATAAAAAAATGTACGCATAATCTCTATGAAGTTAGTTGGCTGTGACAAAAACAAAGGTAGATATAATTTATTAGTGTTCAATTTGATTAATAAATAATAAGTAAAGCCACAGAGCGTCGTCAGTCCAATAATAAATAAATAGCAAACAACTGAGTGACGTAGTTGTAATTACCGTAAACATATTAACTAGTCCATAACGTGACGATGCTCGAGGCATTTTCATTTTACCCTTTAAAACAAAAAAAAAATACCTTAAAGGAAATAATTATAAATGACAATGATGAATAGAATAGAATGAAATAAACTTTATTGTGCACCAAATAAGTAACACAGCCTAATACACAAACTTAAATCTATGTGTACAATGGCGGTCTTATCGCCGACAGCGACATCTACCAGACAACCTTAGGATGAACTGTAAGAACTTAAAATAATATAGGGGGTAGTCTGCAGTGTACTGCTAACAAATTAAGAAGAAAGAAAAAAAACTTATATTGACGTCTTGAGACAGTAAGACGGGGTCGCGCAGACCACGAAGGAGATGGCAGGAAAAATTAAACAGATGTCACCAGAACTGGTAGGTGGAAGCGCAGACTCTTGAAAGGTGGAAGGAGTGCAGGGAAGCCTTTGCCCTGGAGTGGAACAGAACAATAGTAAAAAAAAAACATTAAAGTCAAAATAATTTCTTATTACTCGCATTTTTTACATTAAGAATGGTTTAGTTTCGTCATTCATAATATTATGCTCATTTATGTCAATCTTTGTTGTATATTAACCACTAAAACACCATAACCCGTTTCTGCCAAAAATCGCAGAAACACTTAATTAAATTCAAACGTTCCCCACAATTTTAAAAATACATCTGCGGACACACAAACTCACTCCGTACTGGTTTACGCACTAGGTATATACTTTAGTTGATTTGCGAACGTAGCGGCTCAGTTGGTAGCATGACTTCGAAACGACTCAACACGTTCAATGTCCTGTTCATATCCCTGGCCGTGGTCGCCGTCGGGTACGTCATACGAACGCCATGGTTACCTATAAGAAGAGAAACCAAAACCTCCATGGGGTATCCCGAAGATTCTCTCATGAATTTCACGGAGTTAACCGGAAAATATGGTTATATTTCTGAAGAACATCGAGTCATCACAGAAGATGGATATATCTTAACCATGTTCAGGATAGCGAAGGCCAGGAACTGTCATAAAAGGAAGAGATCTCCCCCTGTGTTGCTGATGCATGGACTACTGCAGAGCTCGGATTCCTGGATTGATTCCGGTCCTAACGCAGGACTTGCCTACCTTATTTCTGATGCCTGCTACGACTTATGGTTGGGTAATGTCCGAGGAAATTATTACTCAAGGGGACATGTCCATCTAAACCCTGACAAGGATGCTGAATATTGGAAATTTTACATCGAGGAGATCGGGATCTACGATGTTCCAGCGATGATCGACTATGTCCTGGATTATACAGGATTCGAAAAACTGAACTATATCGGCTATTCACAAGGAACTGGGACGTTCTTAGTGATGTGTTCTGAAAGGCCAGAGTACTGTGACAAAGTTCAACTAGTGATCGGTTTAGCACCAGCAGCCAGACAAATCAATACAAAATCGAGGATTTTCAGAACTTTAACACAAACATTTGATAAAATGGAAAGTGCGCTATCAATGTACGGTGTTCAAGAAGTGTTGTGCAAGGGTGCGTTCAGTCAGGAGTTCGTTGCCTTCTTCTGCCAGATGTCCGACTTTACTGAGAGGCTGTGTGAGACGATTATAGACGTGTTCGACCATGTGGAGTCTCCACACTCGGGCTCGATCACGAACGAAACTACGAAGGTACTCTTCGGGCACTTCCCTGCAGGAACGTCCGTGCACAACATGGCACGATACGGACAAGCCATGAAGAGCATGAGATTTGAGAAATTCAACTACGGAACGGAACAAAACTTAGTGACATACGGGAGCGAGCAGCCTCCTACATATAACCTCAGTGCGACAACAGTGCCTGTCTTGTGCATTTACGGGAACAATGATGGTTTAGTTGATGTGAAAGATGTTGAGTGGTTGATGTCTAAACTCCCGAATGTGGTGGAGTCAGTGAAGGTGGACGACCCTCTGTGGACGCACATGGACGTCACCTACAGTCAATACACCGGTGATACTATTTTCCCTAAGATTAACGAATATTTACTAAAATATACGAGTGCTTAGCTGTTAATTGTGTTTGATTGGTTCCTAATTAAATATCGATATATGTCGAGTGCCCGGAGTCGTGACAGTATGTATTAACCTGGTTTTGTTTCAAATGTTCTAACCTTGGTTTTAAATTGTTTTTTGAATATTTGGAATGTTCGTTCAGTTTCGATTTCGGAACGAAAATGTTGAAACAGGTTTCTGCTTAAAATGGACAAAGTGCAATGCCCCGATAATTCGATGCAACATTTTGGTCGGAAAAACAATGAAATAATTTATTAAGTTGGTAAAATCAAGTGGTTTTTAAGATATCGTTAAAAATTTATACATTTCTGTTAAAATACAGATACGTTTAAATTTCTAACAATTTTTTTTTAAGATATCGTTAATTTTAATATATTTTTATTTAAAACTATTACTTACTGATTTCTCTCAAAAAAAAAAACTAAGATGCTAAAAATATTACTCATTCTGACAGAACTAATCTAGTCATGTTGAACTTGAACAATATATTCGAGGTCAAAAACCGTGAGGTTATTCTTCCCAAAACGAACGATGAAGTCTTTATAGGTGTTCGGATTGAAACATAATATAAGTATATTCAATCAATAGTATCAATAGTCAACGTTGTCACAGTACACTTCCTCATGGTAATGAGCTGTTTGTATTTGCAGGTATTCATTAATTTATTTGTATGTTTGTAGACGTAATAGCCCTACTTATGTAATTAGTTATCACTATTAAAACAAAGGACTTTGGATTCGGATTAAAAATATATTTATACAATCTGTGATTTTATTATTATAGAATTGATTAAGTATATGTATAAGGTAGATAAATCAAAGAGATGATTAACGTAAAAATCTATACTTCTATGTTAATGTTATAAAGATGAAAAATATATATTTTTGTAAAAAAAGAAAGAAAAAAAGAGTTGTTATTGTGTAGAGTTGTTGTTTTGTTGTAATAAATAAACTCAAAAACTATGGAACCGATTTTGAAAATTCTTTCACTTGTTATATGCTACTTTATCACTAAGTGATGTGTGTATTTATTTTTAATTATCACGTGGGCGAAGTCACTATTAAAGCTAATAAAGAAAAGAATACAACTGTTCACTAAAAATGTATCAGCTGTTCTATGACATAATGTAAAAAATGTATCTTTTTATATTATGTATAAAAAACTGGAAGTTTCAAAAAATCAAACAGTATTGTATACAATTACCCAAAGGGCAATGGAAAGGGCTATGCTCGGAGTTTCCTTGCATGATCACATCAGGAATGAAGATATCCGCAGGAGAACCAAGGTCGCTGACGTAGCTCGAAGAATCGCCAAACTTAAAAGTGGCAGTGGGCAGGGGACATTGCTCGTAGAACGGATGGTCGATGGGACCCAAAGGTTCTAGAGTGGTGACCGCGCACCGGAAAATGCAGCGTTGGAAGGCCTCCCATGAGGTGGACCGAAGACCTGGTGAGAGTCGCGGGAATGCGGTGGATGCGAGACGCACAGGATCGGTCGTTATGGCAACGCTTGGGAGAGGCCTATGTCCAACAATGGATGACTTTTGGCTGAAATGATGATGATGAAGCAAAATTGCTTAATAGCTAGCTGTTTTCGTAGGAAACCTATTCTGTGACTATTAAGCAAGTTTTATTTTAAAGTTTAATGCAAAAATGTTTACAAAAGTGCGACGATCATTTTTCATAAATTTTGTCCAGAGGTACCTACAGAAAGTTATTTATTATTTTGAGGTACAGAAAATAACAAATATTGTGACTTTTTGTAAGTCTTTAAAATTTAAATTAACGTGATAACGCTGTGGTCAAAAGTCAGTAGAAAATTGTCCCTAGGGAACATATTCCTGAGATAAAAAATCCTAAATGCTATTCCAGGACATGATCTACTGTACCTATCAAGTTTCATTGAAATCTGTTCAGCCGTTCGAGCGTGATCGAGTAACAAACACACACTCTTAAAGTTTTGTCTTTATAATATTAGTGTGATTTATGTAACAGTATTCGTTCCTCCTTAAACTCGATAAACCGGTTCGACTATTTAAATATATTCTTGTTAAAGAAAATGTTTTACGGGTACTCCTTAGACTCATTGTTTAAACTTGCTCAACTATTTTACATAAAAAAGAATTTGTGAATCACGAATTCTACTTCATTACTATTTTAATTTAACTGATTCCGTCGAATACCATTTCAAACTCGTCTTTTAAAAAATCAAGTTAAAATCACAAACAATATGTGTGATTGATTACCAAAGTCAGCTCCATTATTTTTAAAAGGTAAAACAGAAAAAAGATACAAAAAATAAAATAAGGCAGAAACAAAACGCAAGACAGCAGGTAGATCCTAAAAATGAGGATCGACCAAATTGGATAATTCTGCCAAAAAAAAATTACATAAAAAAAGAAACAAAAAAAAATTACTTTTGTCAAAAACCGCAAATTGGAAAATCCAAAGCATTATACAGAGCACACAAACAAAACGTATACATTTATTACAAAAATGACCTCATCATCATCATCATCTTTCTGCCCTTGTCCCATGTTATTTGGGGTCGGCGTAACACGTTTTTTTCTTCCATTCTGCCCTGTCATTCATCATGCTATCACTAACTTCCAAAATGACCTAAGACAGTAATATGCCCATTAACTAACATCTGCCCTGAAATCCATCTCACGACATACATCTATCCATTTCCCAGTAAACAAGTCACACTCTGGTGTTAGAGTCAGAAGAGCATTGAGCAGAACGCACTCAAATGAGTGGTGATTGAGTACCCTCCTAATGAAGGATCAGCTAACACTGTGTTTTCACTGCCTAAGTTATTGTCCTTTCACGAGAGGAACAAACGGCCTCACCAGCTGAGATACTAATTCAGGAAAATATTCTAAGGAGTTTCTATTTGAACCTTCTCAAGAAACAAGGTGTAAAAACTCTTATAGCGGTTCCAACTAATTGAAGTTGAGTCCCAGTATACTCATGACTAAACTTATGAACCTATTTAATTGGTAAAGGGTTATTAAAGCCACGCAAGTTGCGAATTGTAAATTCTAGCCCGTGATTCAAATCAGTAGCAAGGTCCTGCAAGTGGAAGGTTAATCTCGGGTCACAAAGAAAGAAAATCATTTTTGTTATTTTCGTAGAGGACTAACCACAAAATTAAATAAAGCGTTAACCAATCACATATAGTAACATAAAAAAAAAAAACAAAAAATACAAAAAAAGAAAAACTTGTGCAAGGCCAAACATGCTCCTATCACAGCATACTATAATTAACACAGGGTCAAATAAAACTCTGAGATCTTTAACCCAAAAAAAAAAACGTAGACGAAAAAAGGTTATTTAAGAACAACTAAAGGACAGTAACACTTCATTTAGCTTTATAAAATAAAAGTTTTTTATGCCACTTTGGTACTTAAGACAAATCTAATGATATCTCATTTGTTAAATTCAATCTAGCGGCTCAGGCCACATGACGTACTGCCAAAGAAATAGAAATACGATTTTTAGCACTATAAATAATTACCTACTTACTTAAAACAAACGTACATTTATCTACTCATTTAAAAAAAAGAAACAATCGTTTTGGGAAAAGTCGAAAGGTATACAAGAAACTTAATTTTATTTTAAGCTTAAATTTTATTTTATTTTTTAGGTGCAAAAATCATCTAATGGCAAATCCCGCTCTTGGACGGAGCTGCAGATAGTGTCAGACTTTTACTGACTAAAAATCCTGGGGCCCCGGGCTTCGCTTTCACACTACCCGGGGAACACGCACACAAATATGAAATGTAACCTATTGTGAACTATTTTGACAAGAAAACTCAAATAATAGACACGAATATAGATATAAAATTATCATAATTTTATTTATATAATGCAACAAGCCGGCTAGCTCGAAGGTTAAGTTCAAGACCGGTTCTCATTGTCCACTGATAT
Organism: Mythimna pallens; assembly: GCA_961205895.1. Classification (NCBI taxonomy): domain Eukaryota; kingdom Metazoa; phylum Arthropoda; class Insecta; order Lepidoptera; family Noctuidae; genus Mythimna; species Mythimna pallens. The sequence goes on from OY540847.1 coordinate 670,039, forward strand.
CGTTTCTAGAGAACTGATAGGACTAATCAATAATATACCTAATACGATAATTAATGTGTTAATTGATTATAATACTAGCATGTAATAGGTAACTATTGCGAGGCGAAGGTCGCATCTCATACAGGGATATAATGATCGCTTGTTTGCGGTTCCAGATTACGTATACATTTTCTTTATGTACTATTCTGCTCGCAGCAGAGATGGTCGATGCGGCCGAAAGGTTCTGGAGTAGTAGGCAGTGTACTAGAAGACGTACTGTTGGAAGGCCTCCTACTAGGTGGACAAAGGACCTGATGGCCGGTCGTTGTGGCGATACTTGGTAGAGGTCTATGTGCAATAGTGGAACTCTTTCGGCTGAAATGATAATGACTATTATTACAATAAAACACAACTCGATTTCAAATTAGGGAAATGAACTGTTTTCATAAGTAGGTAAGTTTGTTAGGAACCCTAAATGCGCGAGCCCGACTCGCAGTTACCCGGTTTTTCCTACCCATCTAACCGAGCTCTAATATGAGCGCCCCACTGTAATTTGGCATTTAGTTATCCCTCAAAAGACAGTTTCCGCACTAACATTAAGTTTATCAAGGATTAAATTGAGGCCATTTTGAAAAAGTATCCTTTATTATATATAACAAATTTCGAAGTTTGCTTCGAAATCTGTTCAAGCAAGATTACTCTAACAAAAATACATTATTTTCACATTTATTACATTATCACACGCCATCTCAGTCACCTTCTACTTTTGCACGTGGACTTAGACACAAGCTGAAATAAACGCTATACATAATTTGAATAAGATTCCCAATTGAGTGCACATAAACGTGTTAGTTCTTACGCCTAAATTGGCATATAGTAGGTAACTCTTCGAGGTCAAGTTCAAGATTATCTTGTGTTACTGTCTATTATGTAACTAACACGGTTCTAATAACACTCATATCATTATATTTGTGTAAAGAAATATATTTTTGCTATGAAGTAGGGTTTCATCATCGCTATTATCATTTTCCCGCTCTTGTTTCCTTTTACTTGGGGTCAGCGCAATACGTTTTTAGGGTTCTGTAGCCAAATGGCAAAAAACGGAACCCTTATGGATTCGTCATGTCTGTCTGTCTGTCCGTATGTCGCAGTCACTTTTTTCCGAAACTATAAGAACTATACTACTGAAACTTAATAAGTAGATGTAATCTGTGACCGCATTAAGACTTTCACATAAAAATAGAAAAAAACAATATATTTTGGGGGTTCCCCAAACTTAAAACTGAAACTCAAAATTTTTTTTCATCAAACCCATACGTGTAGGGTATCTATGGGTAGGTCTTCAAAAATGATATTGAGGTTTCTAATATCATTATTTTCTAAACTGAATAGTTTGCGCGAGAGACACTTCCAAAGTGGTAAAATGTGTGTCCCCTCCTGTAACTTCTAAAATAAGAGTATGATAAAACTAAAAAAAATATAATGTACTTTACCATGCAAACTTCCACCGAAAATTGGTTTGAACGAGATCTAGTAAGTAGTTTTTTTTTTTATATGTTATAAATCGTAAACCTCAATTTACCTTTCAAGTTTGTACGGAACCATCAGTGCGCGAGTCCGACTCGCACTTGCCCAGTTTTTTTTAACTGTCAACTATCACGCTATCACTAACTCCCTTTTCTTTAATATGACTCCTTGCACAGTCCATCCATCTTTTCTTTGGCCTCTCTCCCTCCATCCGTCCACATGTGTAAGTACTCATAACACTTTTAGTAACATGCGTTTCATCCCTCCTCTTCACATGGCCATGCAAACAATTCCCTTTAAATTTTTCAGTAATTGGAGTACCACTAACTCCCTCTAATATATTATACTCGTTTCTTACTTTAGCAGAAAAATTATTTATGGAGTATATTTAATCATCCGGAAAACCCTGCCACCAGAATTACTGTTCTAAATTACAGTTATATTGGTTGCTTAGAAATTTACTGACATATCATTGGCTAACTCTCATATGTAGATAACACTAGCATTTTCTGGTGACTTTACTCCCATGGCCTTGGTATCCCATAGAAACCATTGTAGGCGCGGGCTTACGGACGACGAGCAATGGGTAGCTCGCTGTCCGGTCATCCGGTAACCGACCGGACCGAGCCCGAGTCATCGACGGCGCTTACGTGGTCCACGTGCGCCTCAAAGAGACGTCAACAAAACCGTAGGGACCTAGCAGGACCGATGACTAGTTTTAGTCATTAAAATCCAGATACGGCCTCCCCCTCCACCCTAGAGCGGGAGAAGTCATTGGATGATTTTCCACTTAAAAAAAAATATTTCGTGATTAAAAGATGCCTGTTTTATACTTACGAAATTTTCTCTCAGAGTACATCAAGAGAGTACCTTCTACAAACAATTTTTTTCTTCTTTACAGTTCCATTGTTTGAGGATTGGGAGAGGCATTTCTTTGCCCTGAAGCGTTAGTGGAGAACAATTTAAAAAAAAAAGAAATATATAAATAAGAAAAACAATATAGAAATACAATTTTAATATATCATTTTCTTTCTTTTTTAACATCTTTCTACAAATTAACGATTCTATGAGCGTGTATAATTAGGAATCGTAAAATTATAAAAAATGGTAATCTGAACAATACAAATGGTGCGAATGAATTCTGATCGCCGAATAATAAATAAATAATATATTATTCGCGATAAGGCCGCTGTGTGCAAACACGGTTAGTTTCTATCCTTCCCTTATTACTGAATTGATTTCCTTTGATTCGTTGGCTACAGCTAACAATAATTAGTTTTTATTGCTCTGCCAGTGTTCCTTGTTGGGACATAGTTTCCTATTGACGGCTTCAAATATGGTTTAATATTAACGTTTTTAATTACTTAAGTAGGAAGTCGGATGGCGGTCGTCATAACTATTTGTTTTTTGATAAAATGCCAAATATGTACTTGCATAGTTACATTTTACATAGTTTATATGTCTACTACTTACGTACATTTTACATATGTCACAGCCAATTAGTTAGTAGCCTAGCCTGATAACTAAATGGCGCCGTTCTACTAGCGGCATGAATGATGTTCAGTCAATGCGTTCAGTCATGCAGTAGAAGCGCTGGTCGGATAGCACGACATGCCAGTATTAATGACATCATCCGCCGAGCTCTTGTCACCGCCGGGGTGCCAGCTGTTTTAGAACCCAATGGCTTGGCACGTGACGATGGGAAGAGACCAGACGGGATGACTATAATGCCTTGGAAATTGGGTAGGCCTTTGGTGTGGGATGCAACATGTGTCGACACCCTTGCGCCATCCCATCTTCTGAGTACGGCGGGCTGTGCTGGGGCGGCTGCTGCAGGGGTAGAGAACCTCAAACGGCGTAAATATAATAACCTCATCGGAGATTATATATTTGAGTCGTTTGAGGTTGAAACACTAGGGCCATGGGGTCCGAGCGCTCATCGAGTTGTCCGGGATATCAGCAATCAAAGGTTGACTCTTCGCCTCGTGACCAGAGGGCTGGGCTTTTCTTCGGTCAACGAACCAGCATGGCACGAACAGGATGGCAATCATCCAGCGTGGCAATGCTGCCAGCGTTCTGGGCACTTTTCCCATTGACATCGATGTGGACGAATGTTTTGATGCCCTATGAGTTTTATTTCTACCCGCTTGTACATATTATTATTTTCAGTTTGTTTGTTTATATACTTATTAAGTTATAATATTAAATAGTTAAGATGTATATTTTATTATTTGAATTTGACATATTACACATAATTATTGAATACATTAATTTATAGTCAATGCGTTTGTAACATAATCTTTAATGAACTAGTTAATACTTAGGCCATAGAGGTTCTTATAAAAACCTATATAATTTCAGCCACCAGTCTCTCACTTAGTTAAACCACGATTTATGAATTGTAAAGCTTTAGCATTAAGAGGATGCAATTCGACACACATTTTCACTGTTTTTCATACAACCGCTCTTACGCGATTATGACGTTATTACACATTTTTCATTAGACATTTTGGAAACACAGTATCTTGTGGATATTTTCTAGGCTTCTATTGAAATCAATTTATAAATTTGTGTAAAAGTAATCCAGTAAAAATCTCTGAAAATCTGAAAATCCACTTCATAATTTACTCAAAAATTTAAAAAAAAGTGTGACAATAGAAGCCTTAAAAATTTTATCATTCTGAATGACGACATTTGTTTTCAAAAACCTTTCATTTCTTTTATTTTGTAAAATACTCGAGTAAATCACGGAATTACCGAATGCTAACAGAGTTTTAAGGCGTTATCTCATGCATAAGAAGCGAGGGCCTTAACCACTGGGAAAATACGACCACCATACATGATACATACATGTAGGTTTTTTTTTTTGGTGGGAAAATCATCTTATGACTTCCCCCGCTCTGGGTGGAGCGGGAGATAGTGTCAGACTTTTACTGACTAAAAACCCACTCCTGTTTCTTCGTAGCCTTTCGTACCAGAGGCGAGTCTTCCTTTCAGAATCAGACCCTTGGCCCCAGCAGACTTCGACCCTTATGGGCCCCTACAGTTGCTGACATATTTTTGAGGCACATACATGTAGGTACACGATGATACAAGTAGGTACATAAGGAACTTAAATATTAAAGTAACTATTTACGTACGTATACTCGTCGTACCAATAGAAGAATATACGCACATACATAAATTAGTTAATTGTATAAATAGTCATAAATTGTGTGTATTTTTTTTATTGATATAAACTAGTGCTTGACTGCGATCCCACCTGATGGTAAGCAGTGATGCAATCGTTGATGGTGAGGCGCACTAGTTTATTAAGAACCTATTCACTGTAGCGCTTGAAGATACCTAAATTATAATCGGAAGGGGAGACTGCGGCAAGCAAATTGTTCCAGTTCTTCGATGTACGCGGTATAAACGACGAGGCGAAACGCTTAGTCCGAACCGTAGAGGTTTCAACAACGTGCGTCGGGTTGCCCGATGGTAGAAAGGAGATGGTGGAATCAAGTCATGCAATTCCCGCGCACACTTTCCAAAATGTATCCTGTGAAATACTGAAACGCTGGCTACTTTATGCCTGTACCAACAGGCTTTGTGTGTTATGTATAATTATTATACAAAAACCAAATGTACTAACTCAGGTTTCGAGTACTGCTACACGTTGTGGTCAACCAGAAAAGAAAGAAGGAAAACCATTTATACCAAAACCAAACAGCTTAGTACCTAACATTTAAATTATGAGGGTATCTCGGTGACGTCTAGTCAGTCAGCTGGACCATATTATATTAGACGTACCTACATGTTTGTTTTCAATGATTTTGTTGTACCCTGTTATACTGTATCGCAGTATTACGTGATGTTGTAAGCATATTGTGTATTTTATTGTAATTGTGAGTGAATAGGCTACTTCTAGGCACGCGTGCTCCATCGTCGACCACGTCATCGCTTGCCATCGGGTGAGATGGTGGTCAAACGCGAGCCTATCATTAATAAAAAAAGTAAAAAAAATGTACCTACTGGTGTATGGCATGCTTCGGCATTAGACGACAAATGTTTAACAAAAATTTTAAATCTCATTTAAGTGAACGATTTCAATGTTCCTAAGAGAAATAAAGATTCTTTAAACCTAACATGCATTTAGACTAGTAGGTATCCAATGGCAGTGCGGTCAATATAAATAGATTTCTAGAAGTTTTACTTGAAGTATCTATATAATAGGAGATGCTGCAAGGTTTTCTACGAAATCACACTAATATTATAAAGAAGAAATTGTATGTGTTTGTTTGTTACTCCATCACGCTCAAATGGCTGAACGGATTTGCATGAAATTAGACACACGGGTAGACCATGTCTTGATTTATTGTTCCGGGAAAGTGTTCCTTTGAGATGATTTTATATTTTCATGCAGGGGAAACGGCTGGCAGAAATTTAGCGCGGCCTCCCGCAAGGCAAACCGAAGACCAGATAAAAGTCGTAGATGCACGACCCATAGAACCGGATGTTGTGGCGACACTTCAGGGAGGCCTATGTCCAACAGTGGACGTCTTTCGGCTGAAACGATGTTGTTCTCTTGCGATATATTTCTACTTTAAAGCGGGTGAGGCCAACCGACCGACTACTGGCAAAAGCTAACACTTTATACCTATTTAAATGCCGGGAAAATATAAAAACATAGACAATAATATAATTAATTAGTCATCCAATAAAAAGTGGTATGTATGTATACGGTGAATCTTGCATACATACTAATTGTACAAGGTGGCGCAAAATTAGTCATCCAGTTGGGTTTTTGTATAACTTTTCACCAGTTTTGATACACATTTTTGCCCATTTTATCGAGATTGCTGGTGATAACTGTTTACATTTCTGTTGAATTTTCTCTTTAAGGGCTGCGATTGTCTGAGGCTGGTTGCCTTAAACCCGCAACTTCAAGTTGCCTCAAAGAACGCAGTCTGGAGCGGTTAAATCGGACGATCTTGCTGGCCATGCCAAATAGCCAAAAAGGGACATTACGCGATCAGCTCGTGCTGTGTGTGCAGTTGCACCGTCTTGTTGAAACCACGTGTTCACCAAGTCCTTCTTCTCCAATATCAGCAGTAAGAGGTCAAAGTCTTTCACTAAAATTCGTAGTAGGGTCGGTCTGGTGATGTTTTTTCGTTCTCAACGACATCGTCAGCCACAGCGTCGATATTCTCGGAAGTCCGGTGGCGGCCACCTCCTGCAAGTTCTCTTGTGGTGGAACCACATCTGTTCGATTGGAGCAGCTAATGTTTGCCCAGTTGGCGCGACACGATTAGGAAATCGGCATCAAAATGCACGCTGTGCTAATACTACCAACCGATTATTATTGGTCAAAAGAATCGAAACAATTAATCTACGCTATTGCGGAGTATAGCGTACGTTCCATTGCTTGTCTGTTTATATTCTACAGCTGTCTAGTTCACAAATACCAAATTTGATTGACGTACGACGCCATTTGCAATAATTATAATATCTTCCGATAGAGTGATTAATTTCGCGTCACCTTGTATAATTAATTAGTCATTTGTATGTACGCATACGGCGAATCTTGTATACATACCGGTTATGCAAGAAACATGAACCACACTTCTAGATACGCAGAATAATTGATATAGTTCTATATACATAATATTATAATACAAGTTAATAATTTATTTATAATAAGGTAATCTGAACAGTTGGTTTGTTTGATCGCGCTGATCTCAGGAACTAATGGTTCGAGAAAATTCTTTGATGTGTTGGATAGCTCATTTATCGAGGAAGGATAGTATAACATTACGTAACGGCCAATAAGGATGTAGTAGGTAACCAAAAATGCGGTTAAAACCTCGGGGGACAACTAGTAATACGTGTAACGCTGTCAAGCCGTTTCGGAGGAGTTCTATAATAAACGCAGTGACACCACCATTAGACGAAACATTCTAAGAGCATACAATTACACATAGGCAAACGTTTTGGTGCGCGTTAAATGGAATATCCCCATCGACGTACTCCAATGGAAATATTCGTCAATGTTCACCAGTTCTGAGTCGTTACAATTACATTTACATACAAATTTTACGATAAAATCGAACTTAAAATTGAAGGAAATAATTAAGTTAAAAATAAGTACTTACTGGTCTACAAGATATCCGCATAATTAACACTTACATACTTACATACATTAATGCGTAAAATGTCAAAGTGTTGTTAAACCAGTTTAAGAAAAAAAAGGGGAGGTAGGTAGTATGGAACCTCTTTTGGGCAAACTTGAAAAGGTCTTCAACTTTATCCAAGGTCATATTTATCGGCAAAATGTAGCAGAATTTATGCTCAGATTAGCAATTTATTCGCGACTTCGTTCGCCAGAATGTTTTCATAAAAAAACTGGGCAAGTGCGAGTCGGACTCGCGCCCTGAGGGTTCCGTACAAACTTACCTACGATATAAATAGTTCAATTCCCGAATCAATGGAGTTTCGAAGATTTTTCCAAGTTGCAAAAAAGTTTTTTTTTGTGACGTATCCACAAATTTACTGTTTTTATCTTTATTATTATACCTGTGCTATAAGAACTTAATTTATGCCAAATCACAGAATTCTGGGCCAACGGGAAGCACTTTATGAATTTTGATACAAACCGACAGAAAGACAGACAAATAGACGGCCAAAAAAGTGATCCTACAAGGGCTCTGTTTTTCCTTTTGAGGTACGGAACCCTAAAAATGAACTCTCCAACCGGTATTATGAGGATACTTTAGAAAGAGGTAACAATGGCAGTCTTTGTTATTTATTTTGAGTATAATTTGTGCCAAGTGTCAAGTTTATTAACCGAAGGAATAAGATTCTCCCTCTAACAATTCCTGAACCCTTTAACAGGGGTAGTTTTGTACACCTTTTTTATTTACTTGGGTTACTATTTATACTAAGTTCCAAGTTTAAGGGCCCAAGCAATATAATTTTGAATATAATTCCTGTTCACGTCTTAAAACTTGAATTTTCAAAAACCCCTTCTTTCGTCATAAAAGAAAGGCTTGTGCAAAATTTATCTTTCCTAATCCCAGTAATTTCGGCTATGCGTTGATATGTCAGTCAGTCAGTTTCTACTTTTATATATATGTAGAAGATTAATTAATTACAATTTGGATCTACGTCAGCTGATATAAGTACAAAAAACGATTTTACAACAATCGTTTGAATTGTCCACTGCATCATAAATTGCTGCATGTATACCCAGAAACTATACGTCCAACAATACTAAGCCGTCAATGTATGTCAAAGATGACGTACGTACAAAGTTATACATAGCATTGTGTATACATAAGTACTATTATCCGGTCAAGTTCAAGGCACAAATTCGTTGATCTCTCGGTTGCGCAGGTTGATATCATAATTAATGGTTATTTATGTTTTTGTTCCATACAATATTTGCTTAGTGCGTATTTCTTTTTTTTAAGACTATTTTTTTTCTATTATTGATAGGCTCGCGTTTGACCACTATCTCACCTGATGGTAAGCGATGATGTGGCCGACGATGGAGCACGCTTGCTTAGAAGTAACCTATTCACTCTTGACTTAAAGACCCCTAGGTTGTAGCTATCAGGTAACACAAACTCCGGCAGGGAATTCCACTCCTTAGCTGTACGCATTATGAATGTGTTTCCAAAACGCTTTGTACGTATGGGTGGGATGTCCACTATGTACTGATGGCGCAACGCCGTACGTCTAGTAGTCCGATGATGGAACGGACTTGGTGGAATTAAATTGTGCAATTCCCCACGCACACTCCCCGAAATTTAATCGATAGAAAACCGACAGGCTAGCAACTCGGCGTCGATGCTCAAGGCTTTGGAGTTTTGATTCGACAAGTCCATCATCACCTATGATCCTGTTGGCTCGCTTCTCTATAGATTCCAGAGCATCAATACTGTTTTGCCTGTCTTGGCTTGATTGACCTGTTGGTGGACCTAGTGATTTGTGGTCATGACTGCAATGCTGGAGGCCGTAGGTTTCATTCCCACCCAAGACAAATGTTTGTGTGATGAGCACGATCATTTCTTCTGTGTCTGAGTGTAATTTATCTGTAATATGTATGTATTTATAAATATATAAATATGTTTATCAGTTGTCTAGTATATAGCACAAGCTCTGCTTAGTTTGGGACTAGATGGCGTTGTGTGATAGTTGTGGAATTATTATTATTTTTTTATTATTAATATTAACATTTCATATTAACTAACCCACGCGGTTTCGCTGGCGTCTTTGGCTACTGTTCTACTTCCGTGAGTTGAAGAGTAATGGTATATATAAAGCCTATGGCCTTTCATGTTCCATTTATTAAGAAAGGCCATATACTACATAAATTTTTTGACATATTATATACAATATTTTATTCAATATTAATATAATTATTCAAAGGCCAAGTCAAAGTCAAAAGTCAAAAGTTTTTATTTCACATAGGCCTACATGGGCACTTATAAAACGTCAGAAGCTAGTGCTATTCGAGCCAGTAGGCACTTCCTAAGATTAGCCCATTAAAAAAATCAACTCTTTATTTTTATAATATTAAGTAAGATTGGATGCTCGTACCGGCGTCATGTTTATTAGTAGGTATGCATTTTTTTTAGAATCCACTAATCAACTCACAGGATTTTATACATCGACAAAAAGATGTGGATTTTATGAGTTATAACTAACTATAAACGGAATATGTTAAATGTGCCCGGTTGTAGTATTTAAGTTAAAAGTAAATCTTAGCTAAAGGTAGGTACAGGTTGAGGAAAAATACATAGATAACAAACGTCGATCGCTTTCCCACACTGTGTGATAATTTGTTTTCCGACAACATTGAAATAGTAGGTACATTTGATACAAGTGGAAAAAGTTTATTATTGCGACCGAAGCGGAATTCGCCCGAGCCGTAGGATTATGAGCGGTGCTATGGAGCCGACGTTTTTCAATACACTTACGATGAAATAAATAAACGGGGCTTGACCGGCAACTCGTGGGGGTCGCTTAGTACCTAGCCTGGTATGATAAATACAATAAATTGAGTGGGGGTGAGCTCGTGCACTTGTCCGCACTAGTGCGGAAAACGGTCAATTGCGTGCCTAATAGCGGTAGGGATAAGAGTGGGTTTTCTAGTAAGTGTACCTATTATAAATGTTTTATTGCACAAGTTATAAATATCCTTTCCATTTCACACGTTTAACTAAAAAAATAATAATACCTAATGATCTGTGTTCTTCTATACTCAATTTCATTAACCTACCAAAAATTGATTTTTTTTTTACTTTTTCCAAAAAGCTCTATTTCCGATGTCATTAGTTCACCTTGTTACCTAGCGTCTGAGTTGAAAATATATCTACTTTTATCTAGTGGTGAAAATAAACTACCAAAGCATAAAACAATCACTCGTACAACATGATTTCTATATTTGACGCTAAAAACATAAAGTAATACGAGCAGGCAGCCATGCTTGTAATTAAAATGGCGCCGATCACGAACACAGATTTTATAAAAAAAAAGCAACAGACTACATTTACGGACGAACAGAGAAAAATAAAAAAAAAATGTTTTCCATTCGCTCGCAAAATTGTTTGAAGCGAAAGAAGTTTTAATAAAATATGTGTTCATTCGGTCACTCGCGGTTCATTGAAATCTGTTTACTGAATCACTGACTTGAATAGTTTTTTTTTTTTTGTAACTTTATGCACAGTACTGGTACATAGGTGGACTTAAGGGGGCGCAACTCGACATACATTTTCACTGTTTTTCATACAACCGCTCTTACGCGATTATGACGTTATTACACATTTTTTGTTAGATATTTTGGAAACACAGTATCTTGTGGATATTAATATAGGCTTTAATTGAAATCAATTTATAAATTTGTGTAAAAGTAATCCAGTTTTCAGACCTCTGAAATTCTGCTATTTTGCATGAGTTTTGACACTTTATAGTTTATTAAAAAAAAAAAGTCAAAAAAGTATAACAACAGAATCCTTGCAAATTTAATCATGATTCTGATGAAGACAATATTTATCATAAACTTTTAAGGGTTTAAAAAAAAAACACGTATTTCCTGGAACAAGTTTTGTTAAATATTCGAGTAAATCACGGAATTACCGAATGATAACAGAGTTCTCATGCGTTATCTCTCTTTTTTCGCATTGCCTTTTCTTCAAATATCCTGTTGGATTATGTTAGATAAAGTAACAAGCTTTTAAACCATGCTCGATGTTGAAGATAGGCAAGTGAAAAAGGACCCTCTTGATGCAACAGGGCATTCTGTACCAGTTAACCTTTGAGCCTAAAAAGATTATAGTGTAGGTGTGCAAAATAAATAACAGATATTTTAATTGGAATAAAGTACAAATATCAGTAGGTAATAAGAAAATACATACTTTTGCTAAAATAATAAACACTATGATAAATATCAAATCAAGCAGCTTAAATCGTCTCAAAAATTTATATAACTAAAAATCAGTCGCCTCATGTACAAATATCATCACTTGAGAACAGCTGTTTTGTTATCATGTGTTCATAATGGTCACCATAAGATTTGCAGGTATTAAACCAGGTGTCGTCATTATGCGGATCGCCCGAAGGACACGGTGGAGCATAGGGTGAAAGTCTGCCTTACTTGTGACCTCTTGCTTCCGAGTCTTGTTTATGGCCATGGTGCGGAGCGAGTAGGAATGGAAAGCCGTTGTTTCCTTTTGCAAAGCAGTAATGCTAACGAAGAGGTTGGCCACAACCGTGAGGAAAAGGACATCCTCTCGCTCCAGCCGCCGCCGAAGGACTTTTGAATTTTCCAACTCAAAAAATAAAGCTATGTATGAAACGGTGCGTCTCAAAGAGATGTCAGCAAGTTCGACGGGGCCCGCTAGGACCGATGTCTGTCAGGGTTCCAGGACTGTTCGAAAGAGTCACCGTGGTTCTGGAAGGCCAAGGAAAACTGCAGGAACGTAGTGGGTTTTAGTTAGTATTATTCTGACACTCTCCTCGCAACACAGAGAGCGGGAGAGGAGAAGTTTAATGAATTCCTACATAAAACAAAGTTTGTATGAAAGAAACTTGCACCCATTCGAAGCCGACATGGGTTGCCAGTGGAATAAGTATAAAAATACTTTCATTATTTTAGGAGAAAAATGTGCATAAGCAAGCGTCACTCAAAATGAGCCGAGAATATATTATGCAAACAGGTGAATTTATTGTTCGTCAAGTGTACCTCCTGCCGGGAATCGGGTATAAAATCAATTGCAGCATCATTTCGGAGACTCATTTTGAGCGATGCAAGTTGCAACATCGTTCATCGTAATTTGTTGCAAATAGGAGATCGTCCAAGGACATGTGAAAAGTGAAAAACCAAGCCATTTTGGCACTAGTGGAAACAAAAATACCCTAATTAAACGGTTTTTCTTTGAGTCATAATAAAAACCTAGGTGTAGTCCGTCGCAATAAAAACTTAAATACGAGTACCTACAATATTTATTGCTCGCTGTAATTAAATTCCAATAAAAACAGCTTTATAGTTGGGATATAAAACAAAAACCAATTATTTATTTTTCTAGTAGATATAACAATTTTTTTACAATAATAAACTCCATAATTTACCGATCCGGTAGACGTTGTCCTGCTTTCTGAACTAAAAACTTTTTTTTTTATTATGGATGGCTTGCATTTGGCCACTATCTTACCTGAGCAGACTTGCCTAGAAGTAACCTATTCGAGACCGCTAGGTTGTAGCTCTCGTATTAAAAAACACAGACTCCGGCAGGAATTTTACTTCTTTAGCTGTACACACAAGGAATGTATTCCCAAAATAGCTTTGAACGTATGGATGTGATGTCCACCACGTACCGGTGGCGCAACGCCGTACGTCTAGTGGTCCGATGATGGAACGGATTTGGCGGAATTAGATTGCAATTTCGATGATCACTCCCCGAAATATAAACGATAGAAAATCGACAGGCTAGCAACTCGGCGTCGATGCTGAAGACTATGGAGAAAAAAAAACTCTATAGATCAATATTTCCAACCCTGAGAAACTTACAAAGACTGTAACCAACTATTGCTTTTTTCTTCTTCTTTTTTACGTATCAACACTTACATAGTTATACTGTTTGAATCAGTAAATGATACGCTTATAGTGGTGTCGGATGTCAGAGACCTTGTTCAGATCATCGAAAGCACAGGTCCTTTTTGACACTCCAGAAAGTGGGACATAGTCTGACTGAGAGCACCGCACTTACTCTGTGTATTAGATGAATCGTTAATCCACCATAAAGCGAAATAATGTAATGCGTATAAAGAAAATATTGAAATTAGTCCAAACATTCTCATGTGCTGCGCTCACCAAAGAACAGCATGTGAGTTTTGTATAGTGAGATTTTTACAGACTAGGTCGCAGTTCCTATAGATTGTATGTCATATTATTTGTAGGTATTTTTACATATTTCTCTGCTATCATTTTTTGTTTTATATGTATTTTATTAGTTATTATATATTGTATATATGTAAAATACACTACAAACCACCTGCGTATCTTTTCTCCTGTGAAACCCATCCAAAGGTTGTATGTTAAAAATCGTTTTTAACCTTAAGACCACATGTTGTTACACCCTATTAATTTTAAGCTTCTAGTTTATTTTTTTATGGTATACAATAAAGATGATGTTGTTGTTTGTACGATTGATGATCTAACACTGTTGATGATCCAATAAATAATTTATTTATTCTAATCGACTTGAATCAATGAACCTCATCAGAAGGCTTAAAGTCACCCAAAGGGGTAATAGAAAAGGCTATGCTCGGAGTGTCCTTGCATTGATCGAATCAGAAATGAAGATATCCGCAGGAGAACCAAGGTTGCCGACATAGCACGAAGAATTGCCAAACTAAAGTGACAATGGGTACTGCACATTGTTCGCAGAACAGATGGCCGTTGGGGCCGAAAGGTTCTAGAGTGAAGACGCAGCGTTTGAAGGCCTCGTACAAGGTGGTCCGATGACCTGGTTTACCAGGCAACCTTTAGGTTGCGGGAATCCGATAGATGTGAGACGATAAGGACTGTTAATTGTAGCGATACTTGAAGGAGACCTATGTCCAACAGTGGAAGTTTTTCAGCTGCTTGCTTGTTGCATTAAGTCCGCCTATGTACCACTACTGTATATGAAGTTTAAATAAATAAATAAATATATAAATAAATATGAAGATTTTAGAATATACCTATATAGGTACCTACTCAGCCTCTAGACAAAAGACAAGATAAAATCTGTATAGTAATATAATGTCAATGTTACACATTTTCAGATTACAAGGCAATACCCATAAATGTCCATTATTACCAGTCTGACTAGACAAAGGACATCGCTCCTAGTTCGACACTGACAAGATGGCGCTACCTTCGCAAGTGGTTAGTAATGTCCCCAATGACTTGACGCGGTGTGAATGTCAGGGTCTGATGAGGTTATAAAAGCATTTGTTTACTGCAGTAAACAATATAAAGTAATGTGGGGTCGGGTTTCTAAGTCTTGTGCGTGATTTGTGGAACGAGAGAAGTTCTCTTTTTGGTAGCCATGAAAAGTTACTTTCTGAATGCTCATGGTAGAAGACAGTGAAGGTTCACGTATATTTTTAGCAACTAAAGAAAACACGTCAGTGTGTGTAAGCTACAGAAGAAAACAACTTACACACACAGATACAATGTACGAATGAATCTGCACACATATCCTACAGTCCTAGACCAATCTGTCCAACGCCTTTCTGAAATAAAACATCTATAGCACACTTTTACAGCGATACCTACAATAAGCTCGTATCTTGGCGAATAGCGGCTCTACACTCTTGACGTTAGAAAAATAAACCGGGCACTAGGGGTCCCGTACAAACTTACCTATGAAAACAGTTCAATACCCGAATTAAGTTACGAAGATATTACCGAATCGCAAAAAAAAAATATCTGTCGTAACTACAAATTTCCATTTTCCATTTTTTTTCTATACTTGTGCTATGCGACCTTGCTTCATGCCAAATTTCAGGGTTCTAGGTCAACGGAATTTGATTTTGATTCCCTTTAGAGTGTTGAAAATTCGAAATATACCTTTTTACGACATTATATACGACCGTATCTTTTTTTCCCTTAACTCAGAAGTTTGATTTTTTCACAGCTTCAAGGGACTGCAGACTTGAGTATATGGTTTTAATTTTAACTCGATATCTCCACATATTCCCGAGCTGAAGGGTCTTGACAGACAGACAGACAGACGGACGACAAAGTGATCGAATGAAGGATTCGTTTTTTCTTTTTGAGGTACGGAACTCTACAAATGAGTTAATTTGCGTAATTATTATTCCTGGGGCCCAACCATGACGTCCTAATATCATCATAATTGTAGTGTTGCAGATAAAAGGAGCTGGCATACCTAGAGCCCGTATAACACTATCAATTTCTCACACCGAATTCATGATGACTTTAAAAAGTCATAGCAGGGTGTTTTAGTAACCCGAAGTGCTGTTTTTAATAGCCCAAAGACTTGAAGATTCCTAATGCCCCGTTTACACGTGGGCCTAGCCTCGGCCAATCGCCATCCCTAGCCATTGTGTAAACGGGTTAAACCCGTTTAAACAATTAAGATTGGCCAAGGCTGGGCCCACGTGTAAACGTACCATAAAATACAATAAAAATACTGTGATGAAAACTAACATTGCTGTTAATTGACGCAAGGAGGTAGCACGTTCCATACATTTTTGTTATTTTGTAGGCTGCTTTTTGCTTTGCTTTTTTTTACTAAGTTGACCCTGAATCTTTTTATTCATACAAATATGAAAAAATGTGTATTTTGAAATTAACTCACGTGCTTCGAAACTAATCTCATCGTCATAAAGAAAGAAAAAAAATTTTTTTCATAATATCAAGACAATCTCTTATTAAACGCTCACAAACTCATATTGTCAATAAGACAGCCATTGAAGTTGACGCCGGTATTAAACCTAGTATATAGAAGCCGGTATTATGAACACAGAGTAGTTAAGACGTGGTATTTCAGCTAGAATATAGGCAGTAGAACAATGGTAGCTGTGCGCAGTGGGTGGTATATATTTTACATATTTGTCCGTCCATGGGTGCTCCGGACAATGGTTGGGATATTCTGGAATGTTTTTGTATTGGTTGCTCTGAAGTCTAGGCTAGCTCTTAGGTATTTGATATTTAGGTTAATATGCCTCTTGAAGTTTCAGGAATTTCAGCGTCAATCCTAGGATGGCAATCTATCTCTAATGCCTCTGGTATTTAGTGCCTATTTTCCTTTAATAGCATATTTAACTGCGATAACTTAAGAAAACTTTTTAATGTTGTATTGAATTATCGTATTTTTTTAATGATATAAACTAGTGCTTGACTGCGATCCCATTTGATGGTAAGCAGTAATGCAATCGTTGATGGTGAAGCACACTAGTTTATTAAGAGCCTATTCACCTAGCTTTGAAGACACCTAAATCATAATCGGATGTGAAGACTGCTGCAGGCAAATTGTTTCATACTTCGATGTAGGTACGCGGTATAAACGACGAGGCAAAACGTTTAATCCAGACCGCTATCAGAAATATCAGCTATCAAAAATATAAGGGTGGACACTCGCCGTACTGTCGGGTCAGGTCGGGTCCGTTGGGTTAGCTACCTATCGATGTCGTTTTGATGGAATTACGATCGTTTTTTTTTTCATACACTGATGATTCTATCTAACAATTCTTCATTTTTTGTTTCAAGTATGAACTGGAGATACTGGAAAGTAGGTATATGTAGCTGGCACGCGCTACGCGTGCCTTGGCCTCCTTGGATTCCACACGCATTGTAAATTAAAAATATCCTCTAATTTATGCTATCTAGTACCTATGTACGTTAGTATTATTGGCTGTGAAGATTTCAATAAAAACTCCTGCAAAGAGGCAAGTTACGGGTTGCCGCAACTTGCCTCTTTGCATAGTAGTCGTGTTGACGACTACTATTTTAGCCGTGCCCGTCTTACAAGTCCACTGCCCAAATGTCACCACAATATCAATGTTATGTAGGTCTAACTTCAAAAAGAGGTCAATCGTTGAATCTGGCTCGGCGGGTAGCGTTTGGGAAGTTGAACGGTATTTTTTAGTCCGGCATACCAGTGTCTCAAGACGAAAATGCGTGTTGCCAGTAATGATATATGGCTTTGAAACGTGGTGACTAAGATAGTGTCTTGTCAGAAGAATTTGTTTCTTAAAAAGCAACCTTATTATTATTATTAATGGAGAGAGCTATGCTCGAAGTTTCCTTGCGCGATCAAATTAGAAATGAAGTTATCCGCAAGAAAACTAAGGTTACCAACATACCTATCTCGAATAATCGCCAAACTTAAGTGGCAGTGGGCAGGGCACATCGCTTGCAGATTTTTAATCGCTCCATTGTTATTTAGTTTTACATTATATCTTCTTCACAATCTTACTTGACGATTGTAACACCAATAAGAAGGATTATGTATCTCGTTTTAGGGTTCCTTGCCTCAGTTGGCAAAAACGTAACCCTTATCGTGGTCCTAGGTATACTTCATTGATATTGCTTGCCCTTTGAAATGCATAGTTTCTACATTGGAACTCTTAACATGAAAACACGTTTTTTTTAATAACTTTCATGGTTTTAGGTACTGCGATATTACAAAAAATACTAAACATAAAGAAACCAATAAATACCTAATTTTGAAAAAAGCATAACGTAACTTTAATATAAAGTTTATTTGAACTAATAATTCCAAGACATTCCAAAAATATAACAGTTCAAAGCAACCCATTCAAAAAACGGCAATTTCGTAGGTAAAGACCTTCTACATAACCCACTTTGTCTTCCGTCTGTGAAGATCCTTTTTTCAAGAACGCGAGGAGGTATTAAGCTGAAATTAATATAAATAACATTAAAGATAAGAGCGTTTATGCTTCGCGTTTATGGCGCATATTTTGAAATTCGCAAGGAGGTCAAAACCTACATAAGGTACTTCCCGTTGACCTATAATCCCGAAATTTAGCAAGTAGCAAGGTCTCAGCACAAGTTCCTAAAGGAAAAAGTCTAAAAACCGTTTCGTGGAATACATCACAAAATATTTACCTACGGAGAACCATGGTTACCGACATAGCACGAAGAATCGCCAAACTTAAATGGCAATGGGCAGAGCACATTGCTCGCAGAACGGATGGCCGTTGGGGCCGAAAGGTTCTGGAATGGCGACCACGTACCGGAAGACGTAGCGTTGGAAGGTCTCCTACAAGGTGGACCGATGACTTGGGTTACCAAGTAACTTGTGTCGATGTACATCTTTATTCTTTCTACTCCCTTTGAGCTTGCCAACGGGGTGGTGGTTGGCACTAATAGGTGGGGTGTACCACCCCGGTGCAAGGTGGTCAATGGTAAGTACCTGTTTAGTTTAATCTATGACTTGGGTTACCAAGTTGTAAGTTAACCGTTAGGTTGCGGGAGTCCGATGGATGCGAGATGCACAGGACCGTTCATTGCGGCGACGCTTGGGGGAGGCCTATGTCCAGCAGTGGACGTCTTTCGGCTGAAATGATGACCTACGGATAAATCTTCGAGACTCGATTCGGCAATCAAACTATTTCCATAGGTCACTGAACCGTTTTTTTTATACAACTTATTTTGTCTCCATTTTGATCGTGACCGGTTCAAAATACATTTACAAAAGTAAATCTATTTAAAGCTGCAGTTGGCCATGAATGTTTAAACATTTATAAATATATTTTTTGTCAATGAGAAAAATAAACCTTTTGAGCTGGCGATTATCATAGAGAATGTGTGTGACTCAGTTATTGCAGTTTCTAAAATAGACAAGCTATTACGATTCTAACTTATAAAAATAGAATGTAGTTAAACAAAGATTTAAAGTTCCAAATAAACGTAGAATTTTGCGAGTTGCTGCAGACCTCTGACTTCTCCCATTCTAGGGTGGAGCGAAAGGGCGTGTCAGAATTTTACTGACTAAAACCACACCTTTTCGTCAAGGTGTGGTTCTTGGTCCTTTTTGTCAAGTATTATAGGACCGTTACTCGGTTCTTATCTTTGTTGTCTGGTTTCCGCACTTAGTCCTTATCGGACCATTGAGCGTGGGCCATGGCGGCCTTTACTCCAACCAGCCCACCTCATTCCAGAAACAGATGAGTTTCTTCAGTTTGCTCAGGGCGTCCATCAGTGAATTCGGTACTCACAAGGTTCGTGTTCTTATCTCGTTGACGGCTGTGCACTCGAGGAGCACATGCGTGATAGTTTCTTCTGACTCCATGCATGCCCTGCATAGAGAGCTATTTGTGATATTCATTGTGAAGAAGTGTTTGTTCTGGGAGCAGTGTCCGGTGATGGTCCCTGCCACCAGTCGCTGGCTGCCTTTGTCCAGTCGCAGAAGGTTGCTGGTTAGAGTTCTATTTAAGTTCGGCATGGCTTCTTTAGCCTGCCTGCTGCCCGGTGCCAGGGACCACTACTTTCCCGCTTGTACATTTGTGTGCTCGTAGCCAACCACGCAGCTAACTAAAGGGTATTGGTACGATGGTTACTCGGTTATTAGGTTATGGAAATCGGACCGGCAGCTGTTCCATGTAAACTACCGGTTCCTAGCTGTATCCAGTTAGGACTGGACGTTGACCTCAATTTAGTCCGGGAAAGGTTAAGCAGATTGAAAGATTTTTATTCTGAGAGTCCCGGAAGGGCAATGGCCAGGTTAATGTTCCAAGTTTCCTTTCGTGTTCGATGTTCCCAATACAGTTTAAAGAATTAACAAAAGAGGCTGAAAGGTTATGGAGTCTTCCGAAAAGCGTAACGCTGGGGAGCCACCTAAAAAGTTCACTGATGAACTGATGAAGGTCGAAAGAATCAGCGCTATAAGACAAGCACATGACTGGTTGATATAGCCAGTTGTGGACCTTCGGCTTTAATGATAACGACGATGCAATTAGTTCAATAAAAATAAAAAAAACAGTCAGGTAAATTTTTCACATGTGCCTACATGGGCACTTATGAAACGTCACAAGATAGTACGCGGTTCCAAATTGGTCGTTTCCTGTGGAGAAGAACCGGCAAGAAACTCCATGGTTACTCTTAAAAAAAAAGGGTTAATGTTACTTAGTACAGTATTAATAGATATTATGGAAAGACAGTTGTGCCCAAAAGCACAATAAAAAAGTGAGTAAGGAAGTAATCTAAGAATTCAGAGTCTACAGTCTTCTTACATTGACATTATAAAAGAGAGGCAATATAAATAAGCAAGAAAAAAAAAATTACAACTACCAATAAATGAGATCTCAGCAAAAAAAAATTAGCAACGAATTAAAGGTAGTTGATTTCTAAATAACATAAAAAATATTGCAAAAGTAATATGTTAGAAAAAATAAATGTATAACACAGTGTGATGTGTGTATGTGTATGTAAAACAAAGATGAAGTAGTTAATATACCTACACAATATTAATGAGTTACCAGGGGGGCATATGTGCAGAAATAGTCATTACCATTGTCTGTAAAATCATATTCTAGTTATACCTTACTTAAATCAAGATTATGCCTAATTTGCGGTAGCAAACTAGACATAATCTTAATTGTATCTTGATTTGTAGATTACTCAATATCAATACGACGTAAGTAGGTTTTCAGTATTTTAATAGTTGACTGGACAAAATTAAAACTATTTTTATTTAGTGTAATACTTCCGTAGCGCAAGGCAAAGGCCTCCCCCAACATCTTCCAGGTATTCTTTTCTTGAGCCACCTCAAACCAGCCCTTGCGGAGGGCGTCTACGTCATCTCGTCACCTCATCCCAGGTCGACCTCGGCGGCATCGTCAACCTCAGGTACCCACTTTCTGGAGACTCTCGGTCATTAAAACTAATAATAAGATTTTTTATTTATTTATGGCTTACAAAGTGGAATAAAAAGAGAAAGGGAAAGAGTTAATTGGTTGTCATTGGTGTTGGTCCGCTCTTATTTAACTTAAGCACAATAGCAATTTCCTCACAATAGTGCCAAGTTACCGTACCACAAGACCGCGACAAATATCTCCGACATATGCTGGTATACGTGGCTTAATATCGCAAACAATAGCGTTGCTCACATCAGCCACACTAGGGCTGTCAATCCGTTGCCTAACTTCAATCCCGGTATTCACAGAAGTGTATTAAAAATATTCAATCACGCTCAAATAGTTGAACAGATTTATATGAATTTGACACACTGGTGGAGATTGTCCTGGTATAGGACAGGATACTTTTTATCCCGAGAGTATGTTCCCTTACGATAATTTTAAGAGAAGAAATTATTATAGTCTGTTATGAAAATGTGTGGTCATATTTTAGAAGTTGTTTCTGCACCGGTTTTTAAAATGTACATCTTTTTGTTACATCCTATATCACACTAATATAAAAAAATTGTGTGTGTGTGTGTGTATCAGTTTGATACTTCTTCTCGCTCGAACGGTGGAATAGATTTGATTGAAACTTGGTACACGGGTAGACTAAGTCCTGCCACTGGATTGCCAATAGGATTAACTGACATGACTAGACTTTTTTGACCGGGAGTATGTGTATCACGAAGCCAAAATCATTGGAGTTAAAATCAAATTTAATAAAAGAGATCGATCAAAAATTAGTATCATCCAAAAGTTTGACTCTTCAGTTCTGCATTTGTAATCTCGTAATTGACGAGACTGGTAAATAAAACGAGATGTCGGAGTACCGAGATCCAGCAATACCGGGATTGGAAGCCCTAACCCAGACTGTCTCAATATATACACCTGGCAGGGGTGACAAACCTGTACACAACCATTGTTTTCAAAGGATTTATCGAGCTCACTTGTAACCCTCCAGGAGGAGGGTTTAAATTGATCAACCCTTCAGTAGAAGGGTTGATCAATGTAATCTGTTGTTGCTGTCAAGTGATTTGGTAGAAGTTATTTTGGTAAAGGGTTGTTAATATTATAGTTATAATGCAAATAATAATTTAAAGTGATTGTACGCACACTGTGAGATAAGTGATTGTGTATAATATGTATATTTATATAAAAACACTAAGTTATAATATTATCAGTTTTGGTTTTTCTTTATAAAATCATCATCATCTTCCTTCCCTTGTCCTATATTATATGAGCTCGGCGCAACACGTTTTTTTTTCCAATTCTGTCCTTTTACCCGTCACGCTATCACTAACTCCCTTTTTTTTTGACGCAATCCAATTTGTTTGTAAATTGTAATTGTGAATTTAATGTGAACTTTAAAATGTATTTTATTTTATTGCCATATAATGTAACTTATTTGTTTTGAAATCCCTGCATTGCATGTTTGAAAATTATAATTTTTATTCCAACTACTGTAAAACACGTTTGAAGTAATCAGATTTGATTTTATAAATATGGTCATTTTATACTATCAGGATTATTTTAACCCTTGCAGGAGCTGCTAATTTTTAAGACTTCAATTGGCATAAGAGATACGCCTGTTTTTCAGGTAAATATAAAAGCTTAGGCACCTCTGCACCAGACATCACAACATGCTAGAAAAGGACCGAGCTACAGACATTAGGTATAGCGTTGTCTCCTGAAAATAGTACGGTCACGTCGCGACTATTATGAAGTGTTTGTCTTCGCGGATTAAAAAGTTGCCGGGATAGATTAATTGATCTTCTTTATTTTCCTGAGCTTGCTTACCTATGGTAAGTAATATACTTTGCTGTGTCAAGTGTCATTTGCTCTGCATTTACATCACAAACTGAGATGATAATAATGAAGATCAGGGTCTTTGCACTGCAGTATTTGGTGCACCATGCCACAGACTTACATATTCTTAAAATACCTGCGAGTGATACAAACATGCTTTGGAAAAGGCTTGGTGGATATCAGCTATAGCTATGTAAAACAAACGCCAGACAAACAAAGCCAATTGAGTAATCGGAACAGAGCTTCAAAAGATAACCTTTTATAAAATTACAGTTTTATGTTATTAATTCAAAGTCAAAGTCAAAAGTTTTTATTTCACATAGGCCTACATGGGCACTTTTAAAACGTCAGAAGCTAGTGCACGGTTCCAAATCGGTCGTTACCTATGGAGAAGAACCGGCAAGAAACTCCATAGTTACTCTTTTAAAAAAAGTGGTTGTTTACAATAATTTCATATTATAGTAATAATAGATATTACTAATAGACTTACATATAAAACCAACCCCCACCGTATCTGTCTGTATGAACGCGATAATCTTAAAAACTACTGAACGAATTTTAAAGCGGGTTTCATTATAGATAGAGTGATTCATTAGGAAGGTTCAGGTTATAATATATACATATTGCAGCAGAGAAAAGGGTAGCCAGCCTTTCAGTGATTTACAGGTTGCATTTTGGAGAGTTTGCGCGAGAATTGCGTGACTTGATTCCGCCATCTTATTTCTACCATCGAACAACCCGACGTACGGCAAGTATCCACCCTTACGTTGTTGAAACCTCTACGGTCCGGACTAAGCGTTTCGCCTTGACGTTTATACCTTTACCTGCTGAGGTCTTCCCATCCGATTATAATTTGGGTGTCTTCAAGGCTAGAATGAGTAGTGGCTCTTAATAAACTAGTGCGCCTCACCATCAACAATTGCATCACTGCTTACCATCAGGTGGGATCGCAGTCAAGCACTAGTTTATATCAAATTAAAAAAAAAAGAAGAGAATGCCTAGAATTTCAAAGATTACTAACACACGTGCAAAGCTGGGCGGGTTACTAGTTATAATATTTGTTTAGATTTCATGTTGAACATATTTATTTCAAGGCTGATAATACATTGTTAACGCACACTCGCCTATTTATCAAAGCATTACCCAAATGAAATGACTGAAACATGTTTCTTTTGAGTCTAACGATAGTTTTATGAGGCTCGCATGTAATATCCTAATAACTAGTCATCGCTGGTAAAATCTAGGTCTGATCGATGACCTAGATGTTTAAGCTTTGCTATTGTGGTGGGGTCGCCGATTGTGCGACAGGTATGATGGCTTCAACGCAAACGTCAAGGACATGATAACCCGCTAAGGCCACGAGGAATTTCTGAATGGGAATCAGTGTCCTTGGACGCAAAGACCAACTTAACTAAAGGACACAGGTGTAGTTTTAGACAATAAAAATCTGATACTTACGTCCTCTCGCTCTAAACTAGGGCGAGGGAAGCCTTTGAATGATTTCCCATCTGAAAAAAAAAACTGGCCAAGTTTGAATAGGAGTCGCATATGAAGGGTTCAGTACTACATTATTAAAATTGAGTAAAAACGACGTTTTTTGTGTGGGAATTCCCTTTCATTTTTGACAATCTTTGGGTTTTTTTTATAGTGTGAAATCATCCAATACCTTATCTCGCTCTTGGGCGGAACCAGAGGGCATGTTAGACTTTACTGACTAAAACCCACTCGTTTGTTCCTTCTTCACCTTGCGTTCCAGGGCCCCGAGGGTTCATTTGACTGACCTGTTGGTTTAGTGGTTAGTGGCCCTGACTGGTATGCCGGAGGTCGTGGGTTCGATTCCCACCCAGGACAAATGTTTGAGTGATGAGCACGACCATTTGTTCTGTGTCTGGGTGTTATTTATCTATATATGTATGTATTTAGAAATATATAAGTATGTTTATCGGTTGTCTAGTACCCATAACACAAGCTCTGCTTAGCTTGGGACTAGACAGCGTTGTATAGTTGTGGAATATTATTATTATTATTTTCACTTAACCCATGGCCCCAGTTGGCTTCAACCATACTGGACGGAACTCCAAAAAAAGGACACGACGTCAAGTAAGTTTCAACATGTTTTTTCTACATTGTATGTAACTATGTGTGTGCGCCAAATTTTTTTTCCTTTTCTTCCTTTTCTTTACAACTATGAAGTTTTTACTCATGGGTTTAAAGTCGTCATCTCCCCCTTTAGCACAGCATAGTCTGCTTTTTTTTTAATTGATATAAACTAGTGCTTGACTGCGATCCCACCTGATGGTAAGCAGTAATGCAATCGTTGATGGTGAGGCGCACTAATTTATTGAGAGCCTATTCACTCTAGCCTTGAAGACACCTAAATTATAATCGGACGGGAAAACCGTAGCAGTCAGATTATTCCAGTCCCTCGATGTACGCGGTATAAACGACGAGACGAAACGCTTGGTCCGGACCGTAGAGGTTTCAACAACGTAAGGGTGGATACTCGCCGTTCGTCGGCTTGTCCGACGGTAGAAATGAGATGGTAGAATCAAGTCATGCAATTCTTGCGCACACTCTCCAAAATGCATCCTGTAAAACATTGAAAGGCTGGTCACCCTACGCCCGTGCTAAAGGCTTTGTAGATTGGACTTAACCAGATCTGGATCACCAATTAGCCTCTTTACACGCCTTTCCACCGAGTCCAAAAGCTACCAGGTGGCATTTTGCAGCACCAGCCCAAATGTGGCTGCAGTACTCCACACACGAACGGACCTGTGCTTTGTATAACATTAAAAGCTGTCCTGGTGTGAAGTACCGCCGGACCTTTGCAAGTACGTCAATCGATATACAATACGATCAATATACTACATACAATTTGAAATATCTGTTATTTATCTATTGTGCACACCTACCACAGTGTTATCTTTTTTAACCCAAAGGTTGACTGGTAGAGAATGCCTTGTTGCATTAAGTCCGCCTATGTACCACTACTGTACATGAAGTTGAAATAAATAAATATCCCATGTAAAAATGGGCCTTCATTGTATCCTTTTTTTTTTTTTTTTTATTCGCTATAAACCAGTGCTTGACTGCGATCCCACCTGATGGTAAGCAGTGATGCAATCATTGATGGTGAAGCGCACTAGTTTATTAAGAGCCTATTCACTCTAGCCTTGAAGGCACCTAAATTATAGTTGGACGGGAAGATAGCAGCAGGCAAATTGTTCCAGTCCCTCGATGTACGCGGTATAAACGACGAAGCAAATCGCTTAGTTCGGACCGTTGGTGTTTCAACAACGTAAGGGTGGATACTCGCCGTACGTCGGGTTGTTCGATGGTAGAAAGGAGATGGCGGAATCAGGTCATGCAATTCCCGCGCACACTCTCCAAAATGCAACCTGTAAAATACCGATAGTCTGGCTACCCTGCGCCTGTGCTCGAGGCTTTGTAGATTGGACTTAACCAAATCTGGATCCCCAATTAGCCTCTTCGCACGCCTTTCTACTGAGTCCAAAGCTGCCAGATGGCATTTTGCAGCACCAGCCCATATATGACTGCAGTACTCCACACACGATCGGACCTGTGCTTTGTATAACATTAGAAGCTGACCCGGTGTGAAGTACCGCCGGACCTTTGCAAGAACGCCTAGTTTTCTAGCAGCTACCTTGGCTTTGGACTCAATAAACCGCCCGAAATTGAGGTCAGAAGAAATTTCGACACCGGTCGGTGCACTCCAGGGATACATTCCGAAAAGTAGAAGCCAAGGTGAACGGACTCCTTTTGGCGGTGAACAGACATGCTTGTGTTTTGGCGGCGTTGAATTCTACCAGGTTGGTTTCACCCCACTTGGAGACTACCTGAAGAGAGACATTCGTACGCTCCACCATAGCCTCTCGTTCGGACCGGATTAGTTCCTTACTAGCCCGAGCACCCGGAAGGTATCTCTCTACAACTGTGCTATCATCTGCATACCCATAGATACCGGGCATCAGCAGATCATTAATATGCAGCAGGAAAAGAGTCGCAGAGAGAACTGACCCCTGAGGAACTCCGGCATTAGTGGTCATGGGCTCTGATGAGCATCCATCGACAACAACTCGGAGAGACCGTTCACTCAGGAAGTCTTTTACCCAGTTAATCAGACCAGGGGAAATGCCGTACGCTGGAAGCTTACTCAAAAGACTGGCGTGCCATACCCTGTCGAAGGCCTTCGAAACGTCTAAGGAGACAGCAATTGCTTCTCCATTCTTCTCGAGGGCCTCGCCCCACATGTGAGTGGTATACACTAGTAGGTCCCCAGTAGACCGATTGTGGCGAAACCCGTATTGTCGGTCACTGAGGAGATCGTTACCTTCCAGGTATGCCATGAGGCGCGAGTTCAATACACGCTCCATAATCTTGCAGAGTATGGAGGTTATTGAAATCGGCCGATAGTTGGCGGGATCGGCTCGACTGCCCTTTTTGGGCACGGGTTGCACGTTGGCAAGCTTCCAGGACTTGGGCACTATACCAGTCCTAAATGAGAGGCGATACAAGCGCGTCAATACAGGAGACAACTCGGGTGCACATGCCTTGAGAACTATTGCTGGTATACCATCTGGTCCACTAGCTTTATTCACGTCTAGACGACACAGTGCTCTCAAAACTTCTCTGTTCCTTATGCGAACCTCGGGCATCGAGGTGTTGCAGTGAGGTAGATTCGGTGGACTAGCACTGCTAGTATCAAGACGAGAATTATGGGCGAAGAGAGATGCAAAGAGACCTGCTTTCTCTCTCGCCGAGTGAGCCAGTATCCCATCAGGTTTTACCAGCGGAGGCAATGAGGGTCCACAGAAGTTCGCTTCAACCGACTTGGCAAGGGATCAGAATGCTCTGCTACCGGACGGCTGTGCAGAGAGCTTTGAGCCAATATGGGTAATGCGGTCGAACCGAGCCTTCTTCAGTGCCTTTTTGTAGGACTTGGCAGCACGGTTGAAAGCACTCTTCTTTGAGCTCAAATCCGGAGCTTTGCGGTCACGAGCGTCAACCCAGGCGAGAAACGCCGAATGTTTACGCTCTTCAGCTTGAACGCAATCGGCGTTGAACCATGGGCGAGCTGAGCCTCCGATGGGTACGTCACTATAAGGGATGAAAAACTCCATAGCTTGACGTATCACATCGGATATAGCATCCGCACAGCTCGACGGACTTTCAGAAGAGAAGCAGACCCGCTGCCAAGGATAAGACGCAAAGAAATGTCGCATCTCATCCCAATCAGCTGACCTGTAACGCCACATTCGCCGTTCGCCGCGTGAGTCGCAGTCAGGTGGGGAGAAGGACGAAACAGACTTCACCAGACAGTGATCTGACGTTCCAAGTGGTTTTTTTTTTTTTTCGGTGGGAAAATCATCTTATGACATCCCCCGCCCTTGGGCGGGGCGGGAGATAGTGTCAGACTTTTACTGACTAAAAACCCACTCCTGTTCCTTCGTTGCCTTCGTCCCAAGACCCCGGGTTTCGCTTTCACACTACCCATGGCCCCAGTAGGCTTCGACCCTGCTGGGCCCCTACGATTTGCTGACATCTCCCTGAGGCGCGCGTGGAACAATACGCGCCGTCGACGACTTAGACTCGGTCCGGACGGTTACCGGACAGTCGGACGGCGGGCTACCCATTGCTCGCCGTCCGCAAGCCCGCGCCTACGGTGGCCGGAAATCGGGATCGGAATCCCGGCGGCGACTTGGGCGTGAGGAGCGTTGCCTCACGCGATCGGCCGCCTCCTTTGCTAGCATTACTGCTTCGCAGAAGGAAGCGACCGCCTGCCACTCCTCCTCGCTACGGACCATGGCCTGTACCAAGGCCCGACGCGAGAGATCGCCGCCGCCGATCGCCCCCACGAGGACACGGCGTTGCTCTGCCCAAGCGGGGCACACCTCCACCGTATGCTCCACCGTGTCCTCCGGGCGGTCCACATAGTGGCGACACCCGGGCGTCGCTTCCGCACGAATCCGGTGCAGGAACTTCCCGAACTTACCGTGTTCGGTGAGAACCTGCGTCATACGGTAGGTGAGGACGCCGTGAGGTCTTTCCAACCACGCCTCAAAGAGGGGACTTACCGCCATAATTGTGGCGTGCCCAGCACTGGGTCGCGACAGTCGCTGCCGCCATTTAGCCATGAGAACCCGCCGGAGCTCTGTCCGCCATGCTGCGATTTGTCGCGGCAGCGGAGTTTCGCCCCGGCGTTGCATCTCCATGCGCAGATCGTGCATGTGAGCAAGGTCTGTTGCCACCAGATCCCATGGTGGCTGGCAAGCAAGGAGGCTCGCCGCTTCGCGGGAAATCGTCCGGTATCCTCGCACCATCCGTATGGCCATGACCCTCTGGTATGCGTTCAGCCGGGCCGCCGGCTGCTTCCGCAGCGCTGGCGCCCATACCGGTGCGCCATAAAGGGCCATGGACCGAACGATTCCCGCGTAGAGCCTTCGGCAGGAGGCGTCTGGACCCCCCAGGTTGGGCAAGAGCCGCCCGAGGGCAGCCCCAGTCCGATTTAGTTTGGGAGCCAGACGTCGGAAGTGCTCCTCGAAATCCCACCGGCTGTCGAGAACGAGTCCCAGGTACTTCATCGTCGACCCGACGCCGATGTGGACTCCTCCTACGGTTAGTTGGGAACCCGGTGGTGGTGTGTTCCGAGGTCCGTGAAAGCACATGGCCTCGGACTTGTGCAATGCCACCTCGAGTCCCAACTCCTGGATCCTGCCCACGACTGTCGCAACCCCGCGTGTCGTTAGTTCGACCGCCGCCTGGTACGACTCTACCCGCCCCAGGACCAGCGTGTCATCTGCGTAGCAGACCACGCTGATCCCGTCAGGGAGGTCTGATCCCGTCAGGGAGGTACGTTCCAAGTGGTGAGGAAACTGTTACGATACATCTGTCCGGATCGGTGGTCAGCAGAAGGTCCAGACAATTGGCAGTATGACCAACTACATCAGGCACCCTAGTCGCTTGCTTGACCAGCTGGGAAAGGCCCATCGATACTGCAAAGATTCGCGCTTCTCTCCCAGCGTGGTCGGTCCTCTGGTATGGGAAAAGCCAGTCTTGGTGGCAGGCGTTAAAGTCCCCCAGAGCGACGAGCTGCGCATCAGGGTGCCGATGCAGAGCCTTATCGGCGGCCTCACTGAGGTGGTCGAACAACCGAGTCCTCTCCTGATCACCGCTGTGCGAACGGTAGACACAGGCATAAACAATTTTGTCCATACCAGTGTCGACCAACAGCCATAGCGTGGAGAAATTAGGGTCTTCAAGGTGACGGAGACGCTGGCAGCGCAGATGTCATTACGGACGTACACACATACCCCGGCACGCTGCAGGAAATGAGGCTCCAGTGAGTATCCCGGGTAGTTGAGGTACGCCGTATCAGACGGACATCTAATTTGGGTCTCCGTCAAGAAAAGCAAGTGTGGCTTACCAGTCTCAAGATGGTGGTGGACCGCAACGAGATTGGAGTGCAGTCCTCTAATATTTGAGAGGTGCACTTGAAATGAGAGGACGTGTATCCGCTGTTGACACTTGCCTTTCTTTTTACCTTTCATATAGATGAGTTTTGGAGTGAATAGGAGAGATGGAAGATGGCAGTTGAGCGAGGTGATGCGACGTTGAACCCAACAACACAACCAGAGTTGCTGCGCCCATGGAGGGTTGATCTGGAGACTGCGGGGACGCCCGAACCCCCCCAGGGATCGCCATCGGGTCCTCCCGCTCGGTCGCCAACCGGCACGATGGGGCCACCCTGGGATTTTTCGCAGTTGGCGGGGCAGCCTTTTGTGCGTGGCTGGCACACTACTTAGGCCCCCAACTATCTGCGGTCGGCCAGCGGAGCACCGTGCTTCGGATCCCGCTACCCTCCACGTTCAAACGTCCAACACAACAACAGCTGGCGTATCATACCCGGTATACGTCGCAACACAACTGCTCAGACCCATCTTCCACCATACGGCTTCACCAGACATCACGCCGGAACACGACGAATCGCTTGGCGGCATGGCTTTGTCTGATGGGTGGTAACTTTAAAGCCGGCAGCCGATGCTATGGCCTACCACCGCCTTTACTGCTCGTTTAGCACTACCCAGGGGACACGTGTAGGGTGTTCAGAACTAAGTAAATCCTATGGACGCAACCAGTTCATCCCCCAAAAATCCCCTATATTCTCGGTAATTTCCTCGACTCGAATCAATCAAATTGGCAGTTACAATTTGTTATGTATTGAAATTATTACTCGAATGTGTATTTTGTTGTCATGCAGACGAACACCGTCATAAAAACTACACAGAAATTTTTACTTATAACATTTGAAAAATGTGACTAGACTTGGTTTGAGATGGTTAAAAAATCATGTTTATGCCCTAGCTATACTCCTTTCGTAATAAGATTAGATAGACATTTAAGAGGATCCTTTTTCACTCACCTATCGTCAACATCGATAATGGTTTAAAAGCTTGTTACTTCATCTAACGAAATCAAACACGATGTTTGATAAAAAGGCAACGCGAAAAAAGAGAGATAACGCCTGAAAACTCTGTTAGTATTCGGTAATACCATGATTTACTCGATTATTTTACAAAATTTGTTCCAGGAAATACGTGTTTTTAAAACCCTTAAAAGTAAAAAAAAAATTACATCATTTAGAATCTTGATTAAATATGCAAGGCTTCTACTGTTATACTTTTTTAATTTTTGAGTAAATTATGAAGTATCAAAGTTAATCCAAAATAGCACATTTTAGAGGTCTTTACTTGATTAGTATTGATTTCAATAGAAGCCTAGATAATATGCACAAGATACTGTGTAAGAGCGGTTTTATGAAAAACAGTGAAAATGTATGTCGAGTTGCACCCCCTTAAACAAACCTTTTTCACTGTCCGTTCAACCGGTTATGTCTTCTATAGTGCTGGTGACATGACAAATGGCAGCTGCTATTGTAACTTTTTGCTTTTAATGCTATCCTTATGCCTACGGAATAGAATTCAAAATCGGTTGCACGGACAGTAAAAAGGGATGTTAAAATGTCTAATCTTATTGCGAATAGAGTTTAGGTACTTAAATTATAATCTCGTAAATTACATTCTCAAAATGTAAATCTCACAAACATGAATAAGACACGCGTCAAACTCATAACCTCTATATTTTCCAAGATCGGTTAAAAACACAAGCATGTGCCAAACCACAACCTGTAACCCCCAACCATTATCTAGTAACCCTGACCCCCAAATAATACACGAACACTCACACTTTACGAGCCCCTAACTAAACAATCAAGCCTTGTGACGAATCCCCATCAAATCAGAGGAACAATCATCTTGGAGACGAGCGCGGCACTCGTAAGTACTGGCTGATGACGTCACGATGACACGTTGTCCCACCAATCAGCGATATTGTTCTGGACAAATAGATACACGTCATTGAGTGTGCCTGCCGGTGACGCACGGGGGTGCAAGCGACGAGAGGGAGCGGGTATCGGACTAGATGTCTTAGAAAATGGAAAGAAAGAAAGAGAGATTAGAATGGTACTGTGATGGAAAGAGATGGAGATAGTATAAACTTATATTTTTGAATGATTGAGACAAAACTTAGCCTTTTTAGAAAAATGCAACCCTTATAGGATCACATTGTTGTCCGTACATCTGTCTTTCTGTCAAGACCCTTTATCTCGGGAACGCGTGGAGGTATCGAGTTGAAATTTAAACCATATACTCAGGTGTGCGGTCTCTTGAAGCTGTGAAAAATCAAATAAAAAAAAAGATACGGCCGTTTATATTGCAAAAAGCGTATATTTCGACAATCTCAAGGGAATCAAAATTAATAAGGTACTTCCCCTTGTCCTAGAATCCTGAAATTTAGCAAGAAGCAAGTTATCATAGCATAAGTATAGAAAAAAAAGGAAAGGATATCATCTAATTCCTTCTCCCACTCTAAGGTAGGGCGGGTGTATCAGACTTTAACTGACTAACAAACTTATGTTCCTTCCGATGCCCTTTGTGTTCCAGGACCACGAGTTTCGTTTTCAGAATTTTTCCCATGTCCCTAACAACAAAAACTTAGCTTGCTTTCACATTTGGTTAGGTACATAGCTAGTAACCTTAGAAACACTTCAGTGAATGGAGTTGGTTACTCAGTTTTCTGCGTCAATAAAAAAGATTTATTTAAATCATAGCAGAAGCATAATAATCAGCTTTATAATGTTCCCACTGCTGGGACTCAGGCCTCCTCTCTATTATCAACTAGCGTATGCTAGCGGTTTCATCCAAACGAAAATTACCCCACGGAAACATACTCCTGGGAAAAAATCCTATATACTATTGCAGGACATGGTTTATCCCAATCCGTTCAGCTGTTTGAGAGTGAAGGAGTAGCATACATACATACACACATTCGTACATAGAAACTTACGCTTTTATAATATTAGTATGAGTCCTTTTTATAGGTGCTTAGGTCAGATTCTCAAATAGATAAATGTTGTTTTCAAGCTACTAATTTTCCCAGAATAACATACTGAATACCCGCTGCCGCTTACACCACAAGCGTACCCCAAAACGCAAGGGTGAAAAGTGACCACCGGTCAGCCACTCGGGGCGACCGCCGCGGACGGGCCGCACCTCCCCTCTGAACTATTGTCACTAAATACGAGCCTTTCCAACGAGTTGGATTCGAACGTTTTTTGAATTTTTGTTTTCTTTTTTTGTCGTTTTGTGTTCGGCTTTTGTTTTAAATGGTTCTAATTTTTACTTACGAAAGAGTTTTATTTCTTTCTAAGTGTGTGCAATAGAACTTTAACAAAGTTGTTAAAACTTACAAGACATTCATTGACTGTCATTGTTATCAATCGCATTTGTAAAAGTTGTAAAACAACTGGATTGTATCGTTAATTTTACAAATTAAAAGTTTTCAAAGAGACTTAAGAAATAATAAGTAATCTATTTTATTCGTACTTTATTTATTAACAAACATAATCCAATCAGTTTGTTTCGAACGAGCTGACCAACCAATTAGAGAGCCCAATTCAAAAGTAGAACTTCAAGTTCGATAAAGTTCGGTCTTCGGGATGATTTAAATTGAATAAAGTGGGGGTTTTAATTAATTTGAAGTGGATTTGTGAAAAGTGGGGGAAACAACCTGTGTGATGAGTGGGATCTGAAGTGTTCTGTAATGATGGATGCAACATGGATAATAAATTGGTGAGTTACTAAATTTTTTTTTCAGATTGAGCGCGATTGTGTTAATTTATGAAAGGCCTGTATTTAAAATGGTAACATAATATATTTTAATTTTAATAGGTCCCATTAAAAGCTTAATGACATCATGGCAGACCAAGACGAAGGTGTAGAGATGAACTTGACTTGAAAAGAAAAAGAAAGGCCTTTGCCTGGCAGTTTTAAACAAGTGTTAATATATACTTCTTTTATTTATAATGCGGAGTTTTTGGCGGGATTTTTAGAGTAAAGTTCAGTGGCTGTTGTGATTTAAAATTGATGTAATTTTGTATCTCAAGTGTCCACTGAATTGGACAATATGTAGAATCATTGAAACAGGCGCGATCTTGCCAAAATGGAGCTGAGAATGTTATTGTAGTGTTGACTACCTCAGCGAAGTTTGCCGAGAAGGCTGACTATATTTGCTGCCAAATACTGCAATAAAATTAGAATGTGTTGCACCCGAATTCTAATGTAAATCGAAAAAGATAATTATAACTGATGACGAGGCGGTATGACCTGCCCTAAATGGGGCGAAGTAAATAAAAAAAATATGTCATTATCATCATCATTTCAGCCGAAAGACGTCCACTGTTGGACATAGGCCTCCCCCAAGTGTCGTCATAATGACCAGTCCTGTGCTTCTCGTATTCATCGGATTCCCGCGACCCTCACCAGGTCATCACGTAGAGTGATGACCTGGTGAGGGTCGCGTCGCGAGGTCGTCGCGAGGTCTTGGACCTTCCAACGCTGCGTCTTCCGGTACGTGGTCGCCATTCCAGTACCTTTCGTCCCCATCAACCATCTGTTCTGCGAGCAATGTGCCCTACCCACTGCCACTAAAGTTTGGCGATTCATTGGACTATGTCTGTAAAAAAAATTATAGGTGTTTATAAATACGCCATGAGCTCTCAACCATGACGAAAAAAACTCTATATTAGTGAACTAAAGTAATTAAAATAAATTGTAGTACACAATGTTATTAGGTTTTCTGAACAAATGAGCAGCTAGTCAATTCACATAGCAGCATGAACACGCGGGGAACATCCAAATCACTAATTAAAATGTGTAACGACTGTGTAAAGGACACCCTTGACCTTTCAGCCGTCGATGGCATATTGTCGTATATTTTTCATTAAAATAGGCACGTTTTTGTAAACAAACTGACGGTACTTTTCCTGTAAACTGCTAATAAATAGTGGGGGACACAAATATTTGGTATCATAGTACTATTTTGATGTGTGCAAAACACACGGGACCTGTCGTTGAGGACATATGAAATGATGATGATAGTACTGCTTGTTCGAAAACTACACTAAAATAATTTATTACTTTAAAAACTTATTTTATTTAGGGGGTGAAGATACCCTCAAATATGAAAATTTTTCTCCACGGGACCAACATTGAAATGATTTATTTATAACATCGACAACAAACAACAACAAAAATTATTATTACAATACAACATCACACAATAACAATTACAATTTTTAGTAGTATTTATTTATTTTTTATTATTATTTATTATTTGTAACAATTGCTGTAGACACAATAATAAAAATAAAGAAGAAGGAAACAGAAGAATAGTACAAAGGTGATGCTTATTTCTAAAGAAATCTCTTCCAGCATACCTGCGAAAGGAGAGTTGGAGAAAATAGAGATGTAGACACTGTGTGTAAAAGTAAAAGGAAAATTAGTACACAAAAAATACAAACTTAAAAATGAAATACTTAGTGTTTTATTAGTGGTGACAAAGTGTAGATTTTATTTTTGCTTTCTTTAAAATATGGGAAACGTTACCCGGTAGGAATTACCAACTTCTGTATAGTGCATCATCCACAAACATTAAAACAAACATACACAAGACACCCAGATCCGGAACAAATATCTGTAGCCCATACAAATAATGATTTAGTTGCGGCAATCGAACACACAACGCAACATAAAATCTCACAACTACTGCACCAATTGTCTATTAAATATGGCATTGGGCGCAAAGTCTTGTATCACACGAGGATCGATCGCCTCCTCTACTGCATTATTTAGTAGGCTTTAAATGCTGGCAGCTGTTACGCAGTTATATAGATAACTTTATTTTCAATGTGCCTGCGTGAAAAACTTTTTGATAATAGTATTTTGAACTCTAGCAGCGTTGAAAAACGCGTAGGTTTTAGGGTTCCTTACCTCAAAAGGAAAAAACGGAACCCTTATAGGATCACTTTGTTGTCCGTCCGTCTGTGTGTCTGACTGTCTAGATTCTTTATCTCGGGATCGCGTGGAGGTATTGAGTTGAAAATAAAACCATATACTTAGGTCTGCGGTCTCTTGAAGCTATGAAAAAATCAACTTCTAAGTTAACAGAAAAAAAGACATGGCCGTTTATGTCGTAAAAAACGTATATTTCGACACTCAAGGGAATCAATATTCTAGAGTACTTCCCGTTGACCCGGAATCGTGAAATTTTGCATAAAGCAAGGTTTTATAACACAAGTATAGAAATAAATCTGAAAACAGAAAATTTGTTATTACGTCACAAAAAAAAATTGCGATTTGGAAAAACCTTCGAGACTCAGGAATTAAACTCTTTACATAGTTAAGTTTATACGGAACCTTCAGGGCGCGAGTCCGACTCGCACTTGCCAAGTTGAAGTTGGGTAACTTAAACTTAAACGGCCAACATTTGCGCCAACATAAAACACTTGAATCTCCAACCACGTATTCAATAACGTGTCCATAACGTTTTATAAAAACCTAACAGGTCTAGATATCAATCGGCTAGGTCGAGTGCACCCACCCGTGTCGTGTCCAGTTGAATGGAAAGCCCATTAGTACCCCCCTCCCCCATCTCCTGACCTTCGTCAGTTGTCCCCCTTAGTCTACAAGTGGGCTATTTGTGATTTGTCAGCTTTTAAAATATATTTTGGAGTATTTGTGGTAGAGGAGCAAACATACATTGGGATATACATATACATAATACTATATGGGTAATGCGAGCAGTGGTAGCCAAGTGGTAACTGCCTCGACTTACGAGTTTTAGGTCGCAGGTTCAAACCCAGCCAGATGCATTACTTTGTATGATTTATTTCATCACCGCTGCTCTCTAAAGGTTTATTCCAGAAATCGGTCCAAAAACCAGTGGGGATGGTTATTTTTTTTTCGGAAATCCCCACTAGTTAAACAATATTAGCCTAGTGGGGATTTTTGGAAAAATGAAAGAAAGAAAGAAAAACTTTTTATAAAATAAGTAATAATCCCTACCAGATGTTATTGTTTTTAACCGTCTTCAAAAAGAAGGAGGTTCTATGTACGGCTAAATGTATTTTTTTTTTAAATGTATGTTCACCGATTTCTCGGTCAATTGTGGACTGATTTTGAAAATTATTTTTAGGTTGTAGGTTAAGCTTTCAAGTTGGTCCCATAGAAATATTGTTATGATTTGATCATGAACTTCGAAGATATTGAACAGTACTCCTCATAGGATCACAGCAGAACTGTCGTAACAAATAAAATTTCTTTGTTTATAGGTGTAGTCGATGACTGACTGAAAAAAGAGGGGGAGGGGATATATCGAACTGATCTGATGATGAAGCCGGAACATAGGCAACGGAACTCTGTAATAAATTAATGTAATCTAATCGTGTTTGGGATTATTAGAGTTGCCATGTGATGCACTCTGGCTATAAGGTGTTTAAGTTTGACTGAGGGGTAATTTTTAGGGTTTCGTAGCCAAATGGCAAAAAACGGAACCCTTATGGATTCGTCATGTCTGCTGTCTGTCCGTCCGTATATCACAGCCACTTTTTTCCGAAACTATAAGAACTATACTGTTAAAACTTGGTAAGTAGATGTATTCTGTGAACCGCGTTAAGATTTTCAATAAATTTTGGGGGTTCCCCATACTTAGAATTGAAACTCAAAAATTACAAACCCATTCGTGTGGGGTATCTAGAGATAGATCTTCAAAAATATAATGAGATTCTAATATCATTTTTTTCTAAACTGAATACGGAACCCTCAGTTGCCCAGTTTTTTTTTGTGGTGGTACCAAACACTAAAAAGTGCAAAATAACTTTAATTTCTGAAGTCGGTGTTAAATAACGAAGAGTAATTAAGGTGATTAACGCATTTTTTGTTTTATAATTTAAAAACAACATCTGGTGTGGATTATAATTATTTTTTTTTAAAAATCCCCACTAGTCTGATATTGTTTAACTAATGGGGATTTCTGAAAAAAAAAAAATAACAATCCCCACTGGTGGAGATTTCTGGAATAAAACTCTCAAAACGGTGAACGGTATTCCAAGGGAGGATACTCCCGAGACAAAAAGTATCTTATTTACTATTCCAGGCCAATTTCTACCCGTATACAAATTAATCCAAATCTGTTCAGCCATTCGAATATGAAGAAGTAAGACACACACACACTCACAATCTTTCACTTTTACGATGATAAAATGATAATTTGAAGACTACGTAGGGTACGTAGTCGTAACACTTTAGTTCATCATCATCATCATCATTTCAGCCGAAAGACGTCCACACTTGGACATAGGCCACCCCCATATATGTCGCCACAATGACCAGTCATGTGCGTCTTGCTTCCATCGGATACCTGCGACCCTCACCAGGTCATCGGTCCACCTTGTGGGAGGCCTTTCAACGCTGCGTCTTCCGGTACGTGGTCGCCATTACAGAACCTTTCGTCCCCATCGACCATCCGTTCTGCGAGCAATGTGCCCTGCCCACTGCTAATTAAGTTTGGTGACTCTTCGGGCTATGTCTGTAACCTTGGTTCTCCTGCGGACATTTTAGTTACCAAAGGGAAATTTTAAATATCTTAAAAAAATCTTCACCCGTTTTATATTACGTAAAGAACATAATTTATAGCTTTAAAGCCTGTTTATAGATACATACGTCTATTTATAGATCGATGTATAACTTATCTCTATGTTATCGTTGTAGCCATCTGTACCTGAATTACTAATAAAGTCTTGACGTTAATATTAAACTACTACTAGAGTACAATGAGAAACTTATTTATTAAAACAGTTATTTGTAGTCGGCGTCGATACTCCGAGGATCGGAAAGTAGTTATGTTAATGGCAGATAGATCCAGCTGACTTTCTAGTATCGATTTAATAGTTTAATATTGTTACTAGTGACTGGTCTTGGCTTCGCACAGGTGCAAATTATCACAAGAAAAAATAAATTAATATTGTTGAGTAAGAAATAAATTGGAGCATATTTCACGATTTTCACTATCGCTTCGTCCACTTGCTTTGCTCGCTCACTCTAGCCACCGTAAACCCCTTTTAAACTAACCTATCGGTGTCGGAGTTTCTTCAAATTTCGAGCTCGCTTCGCTGGCTCTTGGAATTATTATACTAAGATCCCAGAGCTGTCTGGCGGGCTTGCGGACGGCGAGCAATGGGTGGCTCGCCGTCCGATCGTCCGGTAACCGTCCGGACCAAGCCCAAGTCGTCGACGGCGCGTACTGTTCCACGCGCGCCTCAAGGAGATGTCAGCAAATCGTAGGGGCCCAACAGGGTCGAAGCCTACTGGGGCCACGGGTAGTGTGAAAATGAAACCCGGGACCCTGGGACGAAGGCAAAGAAGGAGTGGATTTTTAGTCAGTAAAAGTGACACTATTTCCCGCCCCGCCCAAGAGCAGGATTTGTCATAAGATGATTTTCCCACCTAAAGCTGTCTAACATAACTTATTTTCACATGGATGAAACCTTAGGTTCTCAGCAGCGTCTCATGTGCTTTGAATATCTGTGTGCTTGTGGAGCTCCTCCTTGGGGTGCCTGAGCAGGTACCAGGTGAGAAAGGGAACTAAAAATAAAGAGTTACTTAACTTAATTTTTTATGGGTGATTTTTATAAATGTTTTGTAGAATATTATTTTAAAGTAGTATCATAAGTGTCAGACACTTTCCATGGACAAAAACTTCTGTCAGACGCTTTAAAGCTCCACAAGAAGTAAATAAACTTTACTTATTTTTACATGTCTGAATTTTAAATATGTTATTACAGTGACTATTACAAAGTTATATTTCATTAGTCAGATTAATTGTAGGGATGAGATGTTTAGTACATCCAGTCAGTGCATGAAATCGTCTCACTCGCTCTTAAACGCATGCGTGCTCTCGCTCTCATACTCTCGGCTGAATAATTTTTGTGTTTATGGGATGTTTGGTCACTACAATTGTTCTGACTACTGAAATATAACTTTGTAATAGTTACCTTAATAACATATTTAAAAATCAGATATGAACGAATCACACGAAGCCGCTGGCAGAAGCTAATGTTATATGAGGAAATAGCGCGTGCATTCTGATTGACCCAATCGCCATGACAACGATAAAATCATTCAAGTAATTTCAATACATAACAAGCTGTAACTGCCAATTCGATTGATTCGAGTGGGGGATATTATAGATTACAGGGGTTACAATGTAAGCCCTTTTTATGGCTGGGAAATACATATTCAAATAACTTTTGTGTGTTTTTACTGACTTTTAAAGGTATGTGGAATAGGGTGCACATAGCTACCCCCGTTGAAAAGGTAGGATCCTCCAACCAGACGGTTGCTTTGTCTGGCTTGGGCAACTGCCTGATAAATACTACGTGGAGCAATTGCTACTTCCCTCTAGAAGGACGCGGCAGGCGAGATCAGGGCTTCGCCCCCCTGCTCGCAGTCTCGGTTGGCATCCGCTGTAACGGATGCTCTAGGTTGCCAGACTTGCCAGTATAGGCATAAGATTTCGTGTTTAGGTGCAGTAGGAGCGCCGCGACTCTGTTAATAGTACAGCATCGCTACTTCGCGACACCCCGGTGGTCAGCCCCCGCCAGGTGGGACCCCCAGTTGCCCAGGGGAGGCCTAGCGAGAGACGACCAGGGACGAGAGAGCCGACTTTAGTGGCGCTCCCTACTGTAAGTAAACGTCTGATCATGATTTCGGACTGTTGTGTATGTTCAAGTCGCTCGGAGAACTCTCATTGCGCGATGAAGGATTTAATTTTTTTTAGTTCCTATGTGGCGCCATAGATGTCGCTACAGTCAAAACCCACCCATGTTCCGTCAGTTGCCCCTAGCGTTCCAGGGTTGTGGAGACTCTTCCGAACAATCTTATAGCCTTACAAGAGCCTTAATTGTAGTGATGACGACGTGGACAATAAAAAAAACTGGGCAAGTGCGAGTCGGACTCGCGCACTGAGGGTTCTGTAACCAATTTTCAGTGGAAATTTATAAGGTAATGTACATCATATATTTTTTTTAGTTTTATCATTCTCTTATTTTAGAAGTTACGGGGGGGAGGGGGGGACACACATTTTACCACTTTGGAAGTGTCTCTCGCTCAACATATTCAGTATATAAAAAAATGATGTTAGAAACCTCAATATCATTTTTGAAGACCTATCCATAGATACCCCACGTATGGGTTTGTTGAAAAAAAAATTTTGAGTTTAAGATTTAAGTATGGGGAACCTCCAAAATTTATTGTTTTTTTAAATATTTTTTGTGAAAATCTTAATGCGGTTCACAGAATATATCTACTTACCAAGTTTCAACAGTATAGCTCTTATAGTTTCGGAAAAAAGTAGCTGTGACATACGGACGGACAGACAGACACATGACGAATCTATAAGGGTTCCATTTTTTGCCATATGGCTACGGAACCCTAAAAACCGCCCAAGTGCGAGTCGGACTCGAGCAAGACGGGTTCCGTACCGTCCGTAGCAAAAAAACGGCAAAAAAAATCACACTTTTATCTATGGGAGCCTGTAGAGGTACGGATCCCCAAAAAAGAAAAAGAAATTATAAATTGATTCACACAATTCTCCTACTCTAATACCTCAGTTTAAAACTTTATGTTGAATCGTATAACAAGTTCTACACAAACGCTCGTATTGAAGCAAGTTTTATTAAATTTAAATTAGTTTTCTTACAGAATGGAAACTCCTACCTACCGCGAACCTATTGGGTCGCTACCCAATAGGTATTCGCCCAGTTTAGTTTGAGTTTTCCCGCTGTAAAACTGCATTGTTTTAAACTAGCGATAAATAATGCGAACCACCTGGGTTGAGGTTGATTAAGTTTTTAGTTTTACCTAAATTCATTTTGTCCTTTTCAAGGTTACACGAGTAAATACAGCCCCAGAACAGCTAACCATTCTTCGCCACTTCTAAATATTGAAGTTAGGGCGTATTTTTATTATCACAGTTATTTTAAATTCAAATTCTATGGAACGTGATGTGGTCCTGCATTAATTCTTTTTAAAAAGCATTTTTTTTTTTTAAACCGAGCCCAATTCGTCGACAGCGCATCTCAAAGAAATGTCAACAAAGTAGGAGCCCAACAAAATCTGATGCAACGGTTTTCAGCCTGAGTCGTTAATCTGGAGAGATAACTGTCCACTGAATATTAAAGATATTGTTACTACCACGAGGCTTTGTGCCGGTCACACTCTTTGTGGAAGTTTACGTTCGTAACAGGCATCTCCTGGTTTCGAGAAAACTGAAATGATCGAATGAAGTACATATTTTTTAGTGGAATGTGTGCGCGCCAGATAGCAAACTCCTCAAGAAAAATGTGTTTATTACTCAAATTATATTTGGAATCGGTACCGACTAATAATAGTGTTTAGCTTTTTTTTTAAATTGTGAAATCATCCAATGACATCTCCCACTCTAGGTGGAGCGCGAGGGCGT
The DNA here is from genome assembly GCA_961205895.1 of Mythimna pallens. Taxonomy (NCBI): domain Eukaryota; kingdom Metazoa; phylum Arthropoda; class Insecta; order Lepidoptera; family Noctuidae; genus Mythimna; species Mythimna pallens. The sequence goes on from OY540847.1 coordinate 713,206, forward strand.
GACAGACTTTTACTGACTAAAGCCCACTCCTGTTCCTTCTTTGCCTTTGTTTCAGGACCCCGGGGTTTACTTTCACATAACCCATGGCCCCAGTAGGCTTTGACCCTGCTGGGTACGATTTGCTGACATCTCCTTGAGGCGCGCGTGGAACACTACGCGCCGTCGACGACGGCTACCGGACGGCCAGACGGCGAGCTACCCATTGCTCGCCGTCCACAAGCCCACGCCTACAGTGGATGGAACTCGAGGTCGGGTTCCCGGCATCTGGAGCGTGAAGGCCGTTACCTCAGGCGTGCGGCTGCCTCCTTCGCTAGCATTATTGCTTCGCAGAAGGAGGCGACTGCCTGCTTGCCTCTTCGCTTCGGACCAAGGCCTGTACCAGGGCCCGGCGCGAGAGAGTTTTTTCCGGTGCACTGTCGCCACTCCAGAACTTTTTGTCCCCATCGACCATCTGTTCTGCAACCAATGTGCCCTGCCCTCTACCACTAAAGTTTGATGACTCTTTGGGCTATGTCTTTTTTAAGGAGGTACTTACCTAATATTACAATCATCCATACTAATATTATAAATATCAAAGTAACTCTTTTTATTTGTCTTTGACTTCAACTTCGCGTCTGCAATAACTACATTTACGCGGTCGAAGGCGCTGGGAGAGCTAGCATAAAAAAGCTATTATAAAATAATTTAAAATTGATCTATGATGAAGCGAAACAATCAGTATTATGACAAAGCTCTTAGCAACTATTAAAAAAATATCTTTACCATCTTGAGTAAATACCTGAAACAAATCGATTTCAGGTTAAGTTTAGTTAGTAAAGAAAACACTTCAATTAAACTTATTGCTTTTATTCAATTTCAATTGATTGGAGCACGCCTCGCGGTGCCCGAGAGGACTTCCAATATTAATTGAATTTATTCAATTGAAATAGTTATTTGTTTTGAAAACGAAAGAGTTTTTCATTTAGTTTCGTTTGCATAGTTGATTAAGATTTATTAATGAATTAAGTGTAGGTATGAAAGATTTTGTAATAATCGTAATAGGGTGTTTTTAATATCATGCGGATTTCATCATGCGGGTTTGCTCCACATTCATAAAATTACAGAAAATGTAATAAAACGCGTCCCGCGTGCGTATTGCACGCATTACAATAAATACTTGTTATGGGTATTGTTTCCGGTCCGGGCAACTGCCCGGTAGTTGTTTTTCGGAATTGTAGGATTAGGAAAACTCTTGTAGGCTTAGGAAAACTCTTGTAGGATTGAGTAAACTCTTATAGGATTAGGAAAACTCTTGTAGGGTTGAGAAAACTCTTGTAGGATTAGGAAAACTCTTGTAGGATTGAAAAAACTCTTGTAAGATTAGGAAAACTTTTGTAGGATTTTGTTTTTTAGCTTCAACGTTATAATATAGATGCCACTGCATACACACCTACCTGTATTTTCTGAAAAACTTGTTATCTTGAAACATTATATAAACACTTCCCATAAACTAAGTATATAGTAGATATTCGACTTCAAGTGCTTGTAATTTGTCTAAACTAACAACAAAAATATACATTTGTAAACAAAACTAATATCAGCACCAACGCGTGAAGGTAATCCAACTCACAAGTTATATCTATAACATTTGTGTGTTTGGAAAATACCTGTGTTGTATTAGTCGCTATTCAACGCACTAATGGTGTGTAGACTAGCTTCTGCTGGCGGCTTTGCCCCTGTGAAAGTGGATTCTTTTCCCAAGGAAAATACTCCGAGGATAAAATTATTCTATTGTAAACTACCTAAATGCCCAGCAGAACCGTGAGGTATGCAGTCTCAGGGAATACTTCCTGAAACCCGACGTGGGGATGCACCGAGATGTGGTTGCGGTGGACAAAGGCCTCACCCCGGTCTCCATGGCTAACGAGAACTGACGCAAGGCTATAGTGCTGGATACTAATGACCGCAGGGAAGTTTGGCAGAGCAAGGAGCTTCATGGGCGTTTTTATCGGGCATTACATGGCCCCGATGTAGATCTTTCAGCGTGGAATGGAATTTCATTTCTGGTTTATTTGTGTGATTAGGTTATACATAGTTTTAAACCACGGAACACATTTTGATGCGGTTTCTATCACTTTTAGAAAATTTAATCTAGAAAGGTTATGTATATAGTACATTAATGCTTATGTTACATATAATAAAGAAACGTCAATATTTTGCCAAGTTATAAAACTGCCCGAAGCAGGGGCAGACCGCTAGTAAACAACAAAAAAGGTTTTCTTTATTGTAAGCCAACATAAAAGAAAATAGTAAAATTATGAACAAACTTAAATAACTAACATGGGTAATGATAAATTTGGCGGTTTAGTGAACCTATACCTAAAATATAGGTATAATATTCGCTTAATGACTTAACATAAGAATAGATTATTGCAAGCAATGAGCGGCTGCGGAGAACCTCAAGCGACGAAAATATAACAATCTCGTCGGCAGCTACGGTCCGAGTGCTCATGCGCTGTTTAAAGAATTATTCTAAACGGCTAGTTGACACTTCGCGTGACCCAAAGGCTGGCTTTTACCTCGGTCAGAGAGTCGGCAATGCCGCCACATTGGGCAGCCGTCTTTTGGCCTGCCGTCTTTTGGGCACACTTCCAGTCGATAGCGATGCGGAGGAATTTTTTGACGCCATATTGTAGGTAGGAGTTATTGTTTATATGTAATTTTAATTAGTTAAGTTTTTTTTATTTTTCTTGTTCTATCTATTTCAAAATAAAAGGACATGCTGTATACCTTTTAATCTCTAAAATACCTTTTTAAAATATAAATCAATGAGTATACATTTATCTGGCAACGATATACTACTTCAACTAAATTTGAGGGCACAGTTGGCGCAGTGGTTGAGCGATTTGTTGCTACTCTGCGTGTCACGGGTTTGATTCCCGCACGGGACAAATATTTGTATAGCCTACAGATCAGGTATCTTGTATATGTGAGTTTATATGCTTATGAACGCACCTATGACACAGGAGTAATTCCTGTGTTGGGACAACTTAAAAAAAAGAACTGTCTATATTACTTAGGCACGGCGTCGCGTCACTAACGTAAAATGGCGCGGTGCCTGACTGAGATACGTTGCCACGTTAGTGTGACCAGGCCCTTAAGCCCTCTTTGTAGAGGCGATGGCCGTCGGGAACCTCTTGCGTCCCGCCCTGGTTCAAACCAGGTTAGGGTCCCATTTTACCCTTTGGGTACGGAACTCTAAAAAAGTTCTGATCTTTATGTCCAAATTGAATCGTAAACGTTCCCTTTTGGACATATAATAACTACTTACTCGTAAAACCATTCACTAACTGTTCCTTTGAAATACTGCCAACGCAATTATCCTGTAAATGCTGTCTGAACAGTAAAAGGGTTTCGTAAGCTATGAAGCGACGCTTTGATATATTGATGAGAGACGAGACTACTCGTTTACTTGGTAACACAGGGTCTATAGCGACCGCTTTTTAATTAATCAGTCACTCTAATTTCGCTAATATTTATAAACACTAAAGTTTGTATTATTTATTTATGTATCAGTTGCTTGCTATACTTACAATATGGCACCAAAGCGCAAGCCAACAAACCAACATTTTACGAACTAAAAATTTTGAACAAAACATTTGTCATTTCTTTACTGCTGTAAAAAATGTGTCGAATTTAGGTTTAGGTAGGTATTGAAAGCCTGGCTACAGCCCAGGCTCTCAATCTGCTTAACTCTGAGGGCGTATCTTTTTTTTTTTCGAGCGGAAACCTTCAAAAGGCGCCCGGACTTTGGGACATATCTAGCAGTTAGAGTACGTACGTACGGAGGGGCGACGAATATATATTTTTTTTTTTAAATAAAATCAGTATGAATCTGCCCATTATTTCTTTGATATTTATTTCTTTTACTTACTCCAAATGAGAACAAAACAATATATATATATATATAGCTATAAACATAGGAATTAAGATCACAGGTCACACATTAAGCGCAAAAGCATTGTATTTTAAGACAATCAAGCTCCGTACAGACGGACGGAACAATAAATTGCACGCCGAGTACTCTTGAGAGAGCACGCTAGTACCTAGAACTCCTATTTATTGACCATTTTATACCCCTACGGTATAGCCAAGTATACGTAGTTTTAGGTATACATAATCTTATTTAGTCGTTAATCCCTTTTTTTTTAGGTGGAAAAATCATCTTATAACAAATCCCGCTCTTGGGCGGAGCGCGATATAGTGTCAGACTTGTACTGACTAAAAATCCACTCCTGTTCCTTCGTTGCCTTCGTCCCAGGGTCCGGGTTTCGTTTTCACACTACCCATGGGTCGTTAATCCCTAAGTTTTTATTTAGTTTTTCCCCACTTTTTTATCTGACTCTTACTTTCGTAAGGCCTTCAGGGAGGCCTTTTCCCAGCAGTGGTGTTGGGCAAAGGCTTCCTCCAAGTCCTTCCTGACATTCTGCTACTTTATCACCGAGTGACATAGGCACAGATTTTCTACTGTAATGCGGGCGAAGCCGCTGGCAAAAGCTTTCTTGATACCCCATATAACCTATCCATCAAAATAATTCTATCAAAGATGTTATCTACTAAAACATAATATCTTTATTGGAATTATTTTGCCACAGTTATTGAGTATCTTATCTTATCTTTGTGGTCTGGTTTCCACGCTTAGTCCTTAGCGGATCATTGTGCGTGCGCCATAGCGGCCTTTACCCCAACCAGCCCACCTCACTCTAGAAGCAGATGAGTATCTTCAGTTTGCTCAGGGCGTCAAGTAAATTCGTTTCTTATCTCACTGACGGCTGTGTATTCAAGGAGCAAATGCTTGACAGATTCTTCTGGCTCCATGCATCCTCTGCACAGAGGACTATCTGTCATATTCATTGTGAAGAAGTGTTTGTTCAGGGAGCAGTGTCCGGTGATGGTCCCTGCCACCAAACGCAGGCTGCATCTGTCCAGTCCACCACCTTCCCGGTTGTGCATTAGTGTGCTCTCGTAGCCCACCACGCAGCTGACTAAAGAGTATTGGCATGATGGGTTCAGGTCCAAAGACCACCGTGTCAGACGGCCTTACCAGCTCATCAGCTGCGTCGTTGCATCGAGTAAAATTTACGCTAGATATAAGTACCGGAGACTGCCAATATTTACCGTTAAAGACACACATACGTGTAGCTCTGTATATGTACTATGTTTCAGTACAGATTTTATCGTATATTTTTATCGTTAAACACTAAAGTTCGCAACAGAGGTTAGCCACCGCTTTTCAGCAATTCCACTCGGAGATTACTTTAGTTAAGTAGTGCTTGTGTACTTAAGCTATCAAATTAGTAGAGGTTTTAGTTAGCAAACAGTTTGGAATGAAAAAGATTGGATACGTGTCGGTTTAGTAACGTGGATGATTGAATTAGGTATCCAATATTACCAAGGTGGTCTTGAATATGTGTGTAAGTTCTATCTATCTATCGGAGTAAAGTGATTAAAAAAAACGCAAAAAAAAAATTTACAGCTATTCTGCCGCGAAATACAGACTAAAGAAAATTCAAATAGACGGTACCTATCTACAGTTAAAATATACAAAGCACAAAATTCAAGAACATGAAACAACGTCACGCATATCATGTCTACATACTCATACAAAACATACTTAGCGAAACCATACGTACACAAATTTCTTTCACCAAAAACATCATTTATTCCGTTCTGCAACTGCTGCGGTTATGGAAATACATAACTGCAGCAGTCGTACAAAGGAACAAATTATACTTCCTCGAGTGCGAACCACTCACAGTACAAGAACAGTTGTTTATGAGGGAGTACAATTTTATAATAATTTACCAAAAGAAATACGGAGTGCGATTCCGTTCAACATTCTTATGATCCAACTAAAAAAATTCATTCTTCAAAACGTAATTATTACACAAGTTTAAAATATTTCAATACAAAAGTTAAACCGAAAAAGTTTTTTTTAATAATTTACTACTTAGTAACTTACTCGTATTTGCATTTTGACAACGGAACCGCATTCTTTTTCGGTTTACCAGTCCGATTATAATTTAGGTGTCTTCAAGGCTAGAGTGAATAGGCTCTTAATTAAACTAGTACGCCTCACCATCAACGATTGCATCACTAGTTACCATCAGGTGGGATCGCAGTCAGCACTGGTTTACAACAATTAAAAAAAAAGCGAGGTAGTTTGGTTTAGTTTGTAACAACATTGATTTTGGGAATGCCCACAAACCAAATAAAAATTGAACATTACAATATATATTACCATGAAATTAAATTGCTATTTCTGTACGACTATTATTTAATTTTATAGTCCGATTATCGAAGTATGAAGATTAGTTTACTTTAGTTCTAAATTTTATTTTTATTGAAATGTAAATTTCTTTTCAACGAACTTGCTCAGAATGTGAATCTAATTGTACCTCGTTTAGGTATGTATTGTAACCAAACTGGGACATTTCGATTACGATTATGCACTATTTTTTATTACTACTATTGAAAAATGTTGTATGATACACGTGAGTACTGATAGTTACCGTCCTTGGCTCTCTTAAAGAGGGTCCTTTTTCACTCGCCTAGCTTGTGACTTCATCTAATGCAATCCAACGCGATGTTTGACGAAGAGCCAATGCGAAAAAAGAGAGAAAACGCTTAAAAACTCGGTTACCATTTGGTAATTCCGTGATTTACTCGAATATTTTACGAAACTTATTCCAAAATATACGTGTTTTTTTTAAACGCTTAAATATTTTTGAAAAAAGTTGTCGTCACTTAGAATCTTGATTAAATTTGCAAGGCTTCTATTGTTATACCATTTTGATATTTTTAATTTTTGAGTAAACTTAGTGTTGTCTTTGAGTAAGAAGTGTCAAAGTTCATTCAAAATAGCAGATTTTTAGAGGTCTTTACTGGATTAGTTTTACACAAATTTATAAATTGATTTCAATAGAAACCTAGATAATGTCTACACGAAACTGTGTTTCCAAAATATCTAATGAAAAATGTGTAATAACGTCATAATCGCGTAAGAGCGGTTGTATGAAAAACAGTGAAAATGTATGTCGAGTTGCATCCCCTTAAGACTAAATACTGCCTCATCGGTAGTACATACTTTTATCATAATGATCTAAGTATTATGAGCAATAAACACTTTTAGTTGAACATAAATTCTCAATATAAAAACATGTTCTAGTATGATGAATCCCTCGATGTCACGTCCACAAGGCCAGTCCTACCTGCATCACAATACGGCATCCTCTGCGTAAGACAACAATGGCGCCCAGGCTCGGCGTGCAACGTGCATCAAAGCTAATTAATTCCGTAATTACTGACATGAATAAAAGCATTATCATCGTCGAATTTTAGCAGAAGGCTCACGATAGAGATGTCGTGATTATGAAAGTCCAATTTTGTCTCTATTTTGTTGAGTGATTGTCTTAATTTATTTATTAAAACTTCACGCAACACAAAGGTACAAAGGCGGACTTAATGCCTTAGGCATTCTCTACCAGTCAACCAAGGGTGGTGAAGACAAAACATGGCAGGTGCATATAAAACAAAAATAAAATGATTTTTAAGAAAAGCAAGAGTACAAGTACGAGTAAAAGTCGTTTTTTTTTTAATAATCTATAAATAAAAATTATGAATAGTTGTGTATGAAATGTTTCTTTTCATTGACTTATAGCTGTTTATTAAGTCTTCAAAATGGCTTTTTGTGTAGCATAGTTGGAAGCGTGATGTTATATAGCTTCCTCAATAAAATAATGGGCTATCCCACATTATTAGAATTTAATTTTTCAATTCGAACCAGTAATTTCTTAGATTAGCGCGTTCAAACAAACACTTCAGCTTCTTCTTCTTCTTCTTTTCGAGTCGATGGTAAACTCGTCAAACTGTTTGGGCCCAATAGGTGGCTACATTAATAGCAGCATCGGTAGCACTCATCAAATCCTCCAGAGTGCAGGGGTATGGGCACTTGGGGCATTCTAGTATGTGGCTCATGTTTTGAACAGGAGCACCGCAGTCACATTGAATATCCGACGGGTCTATAAAACCCCATTTTGCCAAGTTGTGTTTGCAGCGGCCTACCTGGGTTCGCAACCGATTTAGTGCTTTCCATATAGGCCACTGCAAATCGCGCCCAGGCGGGAGATGTTCTTGGGGTTTCAAGAAGTCAGATGGTGGTAGGTGATGCTCTTCCCAAATCTTTAATCTTTCCTTGGGAGGCGGGTCATCGATAGCCTGTGTGCTACGCAGCACACAGGCCTTAATAAAGTGCAAAGCAATAGAATTGAAGACTTTTCTTTTTAAAACCGACTAATAATGTTTTTTTGAATAGCATATTGTAACTTCTGCTCTCTCTCTCTCTTTTTAATTGGCGCGACAATTTGAATGCGAGCTCAACACGCGTTTTGTTTCACCGCGGTTACTTGCGGAGAGTGGCTGCACTAACTGAACACGGCCTATGTGCTATTTTCATAACACAATGAAGATAAGTGCCAGAATTGTGGTGCGCGTGTTAAAAAATAAATGCTTTCAAATCTTGTAATGTTGGAATTTACACTTTTAATTCTTTACTGTACCTACACTTATATAAGATACTACTTGATATATGAACTCAGATCGAAAATCAGATGAGAAGAAATATATATTTCTTGTACCGGATCTAATAGTACCTACACAGTGATTTTCCTGGCTTGTTGGTCTAGTGGTTAATGGACCTGACTGTTATACCGGAGGTCGTGAGTCCGATTCCAACCCAAGACAAATGTTTGTGTGTTGAGCACTATGTCTGGGTGTTATTTATCTATAAAATGTATTTATTAAGAAATATATGAGTATTTTTATCAGTTGTCTAGTACTCATAGCACAAACTCTGCTTAGCTTGGGACTAGATGGCATCGTGTGAAAGTTGTAGAATATTTAATTCATGTATAATTGTATGACAGAGAGAGATCACATTCGAGGGTAGGATCCAGTGTACAATATAAATCTACATAAATGAGTTTGGTATGTACCTAATAAAAACACATTTTACGAGTACATTAATGTACATACTAGTAATATACCAATATTTACCATCCAGCGTGGCAATGTTGCCAGCGTTCTGGGCACTTTTCCCATTGACATCGACGTGGGCGAATTTTTTGATGCCCTATGAATTCTTTTTCTACCCTTGTGTACATATTATTACCTTCTAAGTTGTAATATTTAATAGTTAAGATGTTTAAAAAATAAATAAAAGAAACTGAATAATCAGAACATACAATATGTACTGACTTTATATCAAATTGAAAGGAAGTGCTCTTAAATTTTCCTCATAAAGACATTCACCATCTTCCCGTCCGATTATAATTTAGGTGTCTTCAAGGTTAAAATAAGTAGACTTAAGAATAAACTATCAACAATACCATCACTGCTTACCATCATGTAGGATCGTAGTCAAGTTTTATATAGCTTCTTTTTTTTTTTAATGTGAATGTGAGAACACCGTGGACTTCGCGAATTCTTAGGTTACTTCCTATTACGACTCACTTTTTTTTTTAATATGATTATTTTTATTGTGCAAAAATATCGACTGGTCTACACTGTTCTTACATAATGTCTATTAATACTGTAATATGAAAAAATTGTAAACAATAATTTTTTAAAAGAGTAACCATGGAGTTTCTTGCCGGTTCTTCTCCATAGGAAACGACCAATTTGGAACCGTGCACTAGCTTCTGACGTTTTATAAGTGCCCATGTAGGCCTATGTGAAATAAAAAAATTTTGACTTTGACTTTGACTTTGAAGGCCCAGTTTATATTACTTGAAAAAAGCGGTTCGACCGATTTGGAAGAAAATTTTGTTTGTGTATATTTAAGTGTTCCTAGATGGTTTGAAAATATAATTGAACCCTAATTTTATTTTCTGACAAGCGCCAGCTTTCGGCCAAAACAACGTCGGTCGAGAACGTAAATGTTAATGTAGAGCCCTTTTATTTTTATTACTTAAACGATATCAATTGCCAAAATATTTATTAATTTTTGGCTAAAGAGATAAAAAGAGGTACCTATAACCTAAATTATATATTATATATACTAGCTTCTGCCAGTGACTTCACCTGCGTGAAAGGTGATTTCTCCATACAAACTTCCAACCCCCGTTTTACCCCTTTAGGGGTGGAGTTTCGTAAAATCCGAAGTTTTTAGCGGGCGTCTACACTCTATAAGGAACTTACCTGCCAAATTTTAAGTTTTTAGGTGTTAGGCCGGGTTCCCACTATGCCGGACCGGCAAATCTACCGTGAGCCGGATGCCGGAACATAGTGTTCACATTACACCGGATCCCGGACAATCAAGTACTTACCTCAGTTTAATTTGGACCTGTGCCCACAATGGACGACGTAATTGTTGTGTTGTGGTTGTATCTTAATAGAAAGCAAAATAAAAGAAAACATTGGGTACATCCTATTTTACGAGAAAGATTTTCACTTGGAACATTTGAGACGTTAATAGGTGAACGTAGAAGTGACGAATCAAAGTTCTTCAATTATTTTCGAATGACAGCAACCACTTTTTTACTCTCTTGGACAAGCGTAATTAAAGTTTCTACTTGAATATCCATGTGGTCCATGACACGTCTATTTTAATCGAAAATGCAAGTCAAAGGACGTTAGCATGGGCGGGGCGAGGAGAGCACGGGCGAGGCGAATGATCCGGCACAAACTCGTTCACATTACTCCGGTCCGGTATTTCTACCGGCACTTCGCAGTGGTAAACGGGATAATGTGAATAGCTTCATATTAATTGTATAGCCACTAGCCCTTCCGGCAGTTTTACCGGTCTGGCAGATTTGCCGGTCCGGTATAGTGGGAACCCGGCCTTATAGTTTCGGAGATTTCGTGATTAAACCGCGACTGGTATTTCACTTTTATATATACCTATAGATATTTAATTTGTCAGGAACTCAGGACGTCAGGTCAAAACAAAGCAACTCGTTTGATGTCAAATGAAGTGACGGATGAATGACAAGACGAGACGTGTAAAGGGGTAGAAATTTACCTTATTTAGCCCTTTCAAATAGGCATCGTCTTGTTTTCATAAGGCGATCCTTCCGACAGTCTTTTCCTTTGAAAAGAGTTCTTAGAGTTGGGTTAGAGCTGCCATGGCTGATTTCATAAGGAAAGATTGATCAATGAAATGTTGTTTAAAAATTAAAAAAGATAATTATGAGATATATATATTTATGACTCCCTTGTTTACATGTGTACACTTCTATTTGTTCTGAGAGAGTTCTATCAAACCCACATTGGTATAATACACAATAAGAGTGTGACAGAAGGAACTTTTTTTTGGCAGGAGGGGTAACCTAATGATATCTCTCGCTCTGAGTGGAGTAAGAAGGCGTGTCAAACTAACTGATCAAAACCCAGCTATGTGCCTTCAGTTGCCCTTTGCGTTCTGGGACGATGGTTTTCCTTTTCAGAAATTCCCCATGACGATAGAAGGTACTTAAAGATCATCGAGTGGTTGTGGCCAAGATCCGCACAATGCGCAGTTTCTCGTGCATCCCTAAACAACACACGGATTATGTGTAGTGGGAACATAAATCGGTTACAAGATTTCAAATGTCTGTAAATACTATCAAGATTCATACGTTTTCCAACTGAAAGTAGAAATCAGCTCGAAATGAAATAAACCCGTATTTGTATGAGCCAATTAGTTTGATTCGATCGCAATACGTTTAGTTCGGCATTCATGTCTATAGAAATCATGTTCGTATTGAAATATGTTTACCGAGGCATGTTCTGTTGAATACTACCAATCGTTCTTTTTTCCTATAAAATGATTTCAAGTTTACATAATCTTATTTCCAATAAGTAATTATTTATAAAAGCTGAGTTTGTATTAAAACTAGTCTCTATAGAATTATTCCATCTCTTTATTTTGGTATAGCGAGGGATGTAACCGAAGTAGTCATATCATAAACGGATTAGGAACGGGAGTTTTTAAATTCAGTTTAGGAATCAGTTTCGGAACCTGAACCGGAACCTACACTGGAACCGGAATTAGAATGGGCACCGGAACCGGAACCGGAATTGGAATCGGAATCAGAATCGGTATCGGACCCGGAATCGGAGGCAGAGGCAGAAGCAACAATAACTAAAACCAATCAGAAACTGGAATAAGTATCTAATGATAACTAAGACAACTAAGATGAACGCAACAATGACAATTAAATACCTACTTCATTTAATGAAAATATATTGTGACTTGTTAATGTAATTTTTACCAATAAATATGTTTATCTGTTTACACTTAAGAATAAATTTGTTTGTACCTTCGATATAAGTTCCGATTAAAATTTATCGCGACCTAAATTGGAATTGGAAGTGCAAAATTAATCGGAAATTCCGCCCTTTCGTCTTAAGAGGGTCCTTTTTGATTCGCCTATCGTCAACGTCGAGCATGGTTTAAAAGCCAGTTACTTCATCTAACACGATCCAACGCAATGTTCGACGAAAAAGCAACGCGAAAAAAGAGAGATAACGCCTGAAAACTCTGTTATTATTCGGTAATTATGTGATTTACTCGAATATTGAAACAAAATTTGTTACAGGAAATACGTTTTTTTTTAAACTCCAGATTAAATTTGCAGTCTTGTTATACTTTTTTAACTATTAAAATTTTTTAGTAAGTAAATCATGAAGTGTCAAAGTTCATGCAAAATAGCAGATTTTCAGAGGTCTTTATTGAATTAGTTTTACACAAATTTATAAATTGATTACAATAGAAGCCTAGATAATATCCACAAAATACTGTGTTTCAAAAACTAATGAAAAATGTTTAATAACGTCATAATCACGTAAGAGCGAATAAAAAAAAGCGAAAATGTTGTCGAGTTGGATGCCCTTAATAAACAATCTTAATCTTTCCTTTTAATAAATAATCTTAACAAAAGCTCAAATTAAATAAGTTCTATACAGTTGGAGAAGTAATTCAGTTTACTGAACGTTTAAGTAAATATTCAGACTCAATTATACGGACCGTTCGTTAACTAAACAACTCTGGATAACCAGTAAGATTTGATGAGCTCTTAAATATGTATGATATTCATAGAAGATCTGATTCACTAACTTACGAAAATATTTACGTACAACAAATACTATAATTTTTAATTTACATTTTTCTTACATAACAGAAACGACAAGATATATTTATGTCTAAAATATTTGTAATACATAACAGGATTTAAAAGAGTGTCCGTAGAGTTTCTTGCACATTCTTCTCCATAGAGATCAACGCTTTGGAATGTGCAATTAGCTTCATTCAAAAGTGCCTGTGAATGGTTTAATCGAAATGAATATTGTTTTGATTTGATTTGAACAATTAATGTACAAATACGTATAAAATAAAAAAGTAAGAAATAGAAAAATAAGTACAAAGGTGATGCTTATTTTTTTAAAGACATTATCTCCAGCTTACCTGGAAAATTAATTTTTGGAAAAAAAGAAAAGCTGCTTTAATTTAGTCGATTCAGTTTTTAAATCCTATAATAAGTAAGAAAACATTTACCTCATTCTTGCATAATATAAAAACGTGCTGTGTCGACGTCAAATATAAAGGGAGTGGGATTTTTCAGCTTATTTACGCCATATGACGCAATTTTAAGACTAGCATACAATTATAATCATTCTATAGGGAAAATATGTGTCACAACCGCGTAAAACGGCCGAAAGCATAATGACGAAGCCTCATGTGCAATGCGACGAGACCACAACACCCATTTTCAGCTTGGGCTGGTGGCGAAGTCGACACAAGGTATAAATGCAGTATATAGAGCTACTGACTGCTAAACTGCGCGTGGCGGGTTCGATTCGCGTACGGAACAATTCATTTTTGGCCTACAAATAGATGTTTCGGGTCTGAGAAATTGTGACATTACATGTTTGTGAATGCACCTACGTCACAAGAGTAATTTCTAGTATGGCAAAATTAAATAAGTGAATTCCAAATTAAAATAATGACATCTCTTTAATTACTCTCCTATTAAGTATACTAACGATAATTTAAACACTTACAGATCCCATTATAAATTTACAACAACCACTAAACCATAAATAACACTAAATGGTGCACAAAAGTAACAATTTACTCCGTTCAATAGCACTTTGTCAGCATTACGCTGTAACCCAGCGTTATGTTGCGACAATAGACACACACATTCATGTATTGTGTTAATACAGCGCAAAGAGGCGGCATTGTCACAATGACGGCTGTGACACGGTACTGCGCTACTGTGAGCGGTGTCACGGGGACCTACGTTAGGGCTAGTGTACACTAAAGATATTTACACTCGTATATATTTTATAAAATATTTTTCAATACATTTACTCGAAAATTCACTCTTATCCCACCGCTTTTAGGCACGCAATTGACTGTTTTTCGCACTAGAGTGGAAAAGTGTGCGTGCTCACCCCACCACAATTATGTTACATTTATCGTATTAGCTTAGCACGCGGCAATTTATGTTAAGTTATTTATGTCTTCGTAAGTGTATTGAAAAATACACGTGAAAATTTGTCACTGCAGCCCTTGGCTCTATAATACTTTCGCCAAGGTTCCGATGAATGCCGCCTCGATCGCAATGATAAACTTTCACCCCTTGTATCAAAATGTAAAATTAAATACAAAACGATGAATCCTTTTTTGTTTCCTTAATTTTTTTTCATTACGAAAAAATATACAAAAATCTAAATCTATTTCTCTTTATGATATAAGTAGGCATAGATTTTAGATTTTAATATAAACGTTCTGTATCGTGTTTACAGTAACAAACATGTAAACTCGTACACAATACATCCAGACCCGAATCATCTATCTGTAGGCTATACAAATGTTAGTTCCATCCGTGCGGGATAGAACCCGCGTCACGCAGCGTAGCAATTAATCGCTCTACCATTGCGCCAACCGTGCCGTCGATATATTTATTATTATTATTTATAGGCTCGCGCTCTATTAGTATCTATTGATTAACAAATGAGTGAGTTGAGTGGTCGACGATGGAGCACGCTTGCCTTGAAGTAACCTATTCACTCTTGACTTAAAGACCCCTAGGTTATAGCGATCAGGAAACACAGAATCCAGCTGGGAATTCCACTCCTTAGCTGTACGTACAATAAATATATTTATCACTGCAGATTTTATTGTGTAAAAGGTATTTAATCTGCGTTATCCCTCATAGTGTCGTCACGCACTAAGAGCTTATACATACGAGCGAAATGTTGCAAACGGCAGAGATCACCAACTGCAGGCGTCGACGCGTTGGTGGCAGCCGTCGACCTATCGTGACACTGACACACACGACGGCTGCCACAGCACCCCTACCCAAGTTGATAATACTTACTACACTACACTTACTACAATCGTTATCGCTAGTCGAACACTAAACAAATGTATGGGAATGACATCATCTCAACGTTAAGTCACGTGGTCAGAACAAACCACGAACAAACTAATAGAAAATTCGTATCCAAGTTCACATCGTTCAAAATGATGGAATGAATTGTTATCGTTTCTGCAATGTTCAATGCTACATCCTTTGTTATAACCTGTTTCACGTTTGTAGGAACGCTTGTCGTAGACTAAAGAATAGGTCGTTTTTCTAAAGACATTGTAGAACGCGCGGCCGACTCAGGCGCGTCGACATGGCTACCGACTTATCGTTTTCTACAATTGCTGACACTAAGGCGTTAACGATTGGAGAACGGAATTCGAAACGAAACTGTTCTAACTTGGCTAGGGGAGCTGATCTTTAAAGTTGAAATTTCGACGGCGGCAACTGTTGACGTGTTGACGGCTGCAGTCACCTCTACCGTTGGCAACATGCCGCTCGTGTGAATGAGCTCTTACCAGCTTGCTTTGTTACCATTTACCGTTTGTTGTTATTAATGTTCGCGCTTGTGTTACAGTTCGGCGATGTCTTTGTGTGCCATGATTAATGGTTTGATGTTCAGCTCTTCAGTTAGCTGGCAGGTAAGCAGAGCTAAGAAATAGATGTGTTATGAACGGGTGTGTTAGGAAATGGTTAGTTGTGGTTTGACTTTGGAATTGTGAGAAATAACACCGTTGATGGTATATATGTAGGAAGCACTATTTACCGCTCTTGCTCTGCAGTACTGGTTTGGTTTTGGTTCAATGTCCGAGTCGGGAAAACTGTTATTGAGTTCTAATATAAAATCGCTTTACTTTATTACCCAAAAACCTGTGTTGATGACCTTGTTTGATCTTTCAAATCAAATTATTATTTCGTATTACGAGTTAAAAGCAAAATTAAATAAATATTATTTCTGAACATCCGTGGTCCTAGAACGCAAAAGGCAACTGAAGGATCATAAGTGTAGTTTTAGGCAGTAAAAGTCTGACACACCCTTTCGCTCCACCCAGACCGGGAGAAATCTCTGGATGATGTCCCAACTTACAAAAAAAAAACCATTTGGTAACAAACCGCAAAGGCGTTATTTCTCTGATACCGATGGACTACACCCGGCTACGAATAAACGCAGTGCTACGAAACAACACTTTCGTAGCGCTACGTTTGCTACGGGCTACGAAAATCGTAGCATATGCGGTTCCGTACTCCAAGTGTGCACTTTAGTTCTTTGTTCTCAATATGTAATTAATGGTCACCAATCCGCGGACCGACCTCCGTAAGTTCCTAGATGATCAACTCGCGTGGCTGTTATTGTTCAGCTACAGCTACTGAGCAAAATCATAAAACTGACATTATTATTTCAGTAGAAAGACGTCAACTGCTGGACATAGGCCTCCTCTAAGTGTCACCACAACGACCGGTCCTGTACGTCTCGCAATCATCGACCCGCGATCCTCATCAGGTCATCGGGCCACCTTGTGGAGGCCTTTCAACGCCGTGTTTTCTGGTTCTCGGTCGCCACTCCAGAACCTTTCGGCCCCATCGGCCATTTTTTCTGCGAGTGTTGTGTCCAGTGGGCAGGGCGCCACTTAGCTTTGATGTTTCTTTAGGTCATTTATTTATTAAAACTTCATACAACACAAAGGTACAAAGGCGGATTAAATGCCTTAGGCATTCTCTACCAGTCAAACAAGGGTAGTGAAGAGAAAACATGGCAGGTCCATAAAAAAAAATCAGACATGTGCGAGTTAAACCCGTGCTCTGAGGGTTCCGTACAAAATTACCTATGTTCAATTCCCCAATGGAGTCTTGAAGATTTTTCCGAATCGCAAGAAAAGATTTTTTCTTATAATTGTGCAATATGACGTTGCTTCTTCAAGTCAACGGGAAATACCCTATGAATTTTGATTCCCGTGTGATACACGTTTTTTGCTACATAAACGGCCTCATCTTTTTTTCGTTAACTCAGAAGTTTGACTTTTTCACAGTTTCAGAGGTCCGCAGACGGACAGGACAGGATGGACGAAAAAGCGTATATTTCGACACTCTCAAGGGAAACAAAATTCATAGACTACTTTCCGTTGACTTAGAATCTCGAAATTTGTCATGAAGCAAGTTCTAGGTCCGGCATAGCACAAATATAGGAAAAAAACTGAAAACTCTAAATTTATAGCAAAAAAAAAATCGATTCGGAATAATTTTTATAACTCAATTCGGGAATTTTGTACAGAACCCTTAGTGCGCGAATCCGACTCGCAATTGCCCGCTTTTTCCTTTTCAGGTACGGAATCCTAAAAATGGAAATAAATTTTATTTATTTATGTACTAAACAACTCAACGCCGTCCTTGAAGCAGCCTTTTATTACACGAAATTAACACAATAAAGATCACTAAATTGAAAATGAAACCACCCATTTCTCCCTTTATTCTTCTAGTCCAATATAAAAGTAATTAAACCTCTCATTTCAACCGCCAACTTTATATCTCTGCCGCCCCAGTTTACGAGTCGTGATGTCGTGAAGCGTGGTGTTGTCGTAAACTATTGTTATTAAGGCACCGTTCACACCAAACGTATTGTCCGTCGCTGACTATGATTATGTTCACTGTCAGTCTCAGTGTGAACGTGGACTCAATCTGCAGTATGCGTTCTCACCAAACCGGTCTGAATAATGCTGCAGGTTCCAGTGAGTCGGAGTAGTGCTGCAGGCTCCATTGAGTCGGAGCGGTGTTGTAGTGGCTTGACTGCTGGCGACGACCAGGAGAGTTTCTTCATGGCTCTTCATATGACTGGCCCAAGGTGCAGTGTGCTTCGCCAAGGTAGACGATGAGGCTGAGGGTGCTGACCAGGTATGACCAAGTAGGCATGCTGGTGGTCAGATACCCTTTAAAGCCATGGGTGCTGGCTATATGCCTCGCTGCTCGAAAGCTTGAGGAAGTGATGATGACGTCACGAAGTATTGACTGCACGAAGGCTGCACTGACGTTCTTTGTCGAGGGTCACAGTTTGCAGGATGCGGAACAGAGTGTAAAGTCCCGCAAGCCTCCGTTAAAAAGGGAGAATCTTCCGACCAGACGGGTGTTATGTCTGGTGGGCAACTGCCCGATAGTTGATTTGAAGCTATTCTATTATGTTCAAATCGCGCGGAGAACTTTAGTTGCGCTATACAGGATTAGTTCTTATGTGACGCCATAGATGCTACAAGTGGTAAAACGATAAACTGCGTTACGCACGCTCACAGTCAGCGGCTAACAATACGTTTAATCTGAACAATGCCTTACGGTGGTAAATGTTTGGTGATAGTTATTAATTGTTTTATTGTATACCTTTAGGGTAGGCAGTAATAAAATTTATGTCGGTGAAAGGAATCGACGTAAACGCTTTGTGAGAAGACGTGCTTGGGCGGCTGTTGAGGGACTTATTTCTTGAGACTTTGAACAAAGGCAGGAAATCTTTGAAGGGTAAACCTTTTAGAAGGCTGCCTTTGTAATTTTGATAGTCTTAAAATTACTCATTTCGCGTATAGGAGTGGAATTCCCCGAAAGTCTGAGTTTCAGTTTTCAGTTAGCATAGCATAACATAAGATTTTCAGCCTTTAATGTTCCCGCTGCTGGGACTCAGGCCTCCTCTCTAGGAAAGGGAATGGGCCGTAATCCACCGCGCGGGCCCAGTGCGGGTTGGTGGATGTCACATGTCTTCGAATTTTTTGGTTCTAGGACATGCCGGTTTCCTCACGATGTTTTCCTTCACCGTTTTTGAGAACAGTGATGATCAAATAAATTACACAAAGTAATTTTACCGTTACCGCTCAGCCATCACTGCTCCTAAATATTTCCAAATTAAAGGTATTTTAAGTAAAAAGTGAAATATTTAAAGTTAATTAATAAATAAGTTCGCTGGTACCTATGGACTAAACATTGCTTTGGGATAAGCGAATGAAACAAAGGTCTAAAGTTATAACTTAGCGCAATACAAAAAGGATCATCAGAAACACCAGAGTGAACTTAAGTAATCTGCACCACCACTTCAGAATGTACAACAATCCCTGAAGATTTTCGATCATTTATTAAAGGGTTTCATGGTCTATTTCCGAAGTTCTCTGTCAGATCTTCACCAAAATATGGGATTACTTTGCAGAAACACTCTCTTAAACAAAAAAAAAAGAATCATCCAAATCGATTCGCATTTGGAGGAGAAGAATTAAAAAACAACTTTTAGACTTCTTAAAAAACTACTCCTTTTTTGGAAGTTAATAAGAGAATTTAACCTTTCAAAATTCAAGGTACATATAAAAATAATGTTAGAGTATTTCGCCGTTGACGATCCTCCAGTAGTTGTTATAGGTTAAATTATAAATGATTAACACTTAACCCGCCACCACGAGGTGACCTAAGGTGCTGAAATACTTCAGCACAGAATCTAAATATCCCTTAGTCGCCTCTTACGACACCCACGGGAAGATATGGGATGGTGCTATTCTTTACGTACGACACCATACAGTACAAGAAGGGAAAAGAAGGGGGAGTTATTGATAGAATGACGAGTGACAGGGCAGAATAGAAGAAAAAAACGTGTTGCGCCGACCCCAAATAATACGGGACAAGGGCAGGAAGATGATGATGATGAACACCTAACCACTAGGTTACTTATTTCTTTAAATGTTTATTTGTAAATACAGTAAAGTTATGTTTAGTTATCTGAGCCGCATTTATCTATTGCAGACACATTACTGCGGAACGGAGGTGTAGTTACGACTAATTAAAATTGTTCAGTATATTAAGCTAAACGTATTTTATTTTACTGTATGAACAATGAGCATTATTCGTTCGTACAAATAATATAGCCTAAAAACTTGTACTTTGAATTATACATATGTAATATTATAATATTCCACAACTATCACACAACGCCGTCTAGTCCCAAGCTAAGCAGAGCTTGTGTTATGGGTACTAGACAACTGATAAACATTCTTATATATTTCTAAATACATAGATATTATAGATATAAATTACACCCAGACACAGAACAAATGATCGTGCTCATCACACAAACATGTGTCCTGAGTGGGAATCGAACCTACGACCTCCGGCATAGCAGGCAGGGTCACTAACTACTAGACCAACAGACCAATCTATTGAGTTCAAAACAACAAATTCGATACACGGTCAAGGCTTATGACTCTTCAATTTCAGGTCATGTTGTTGCGTAAAGGACTTTTTAATACAATTTTAATCGCAGTGCACTTCAATCGCCAAAAGGAGCCTTTGACACTAAAAAAGCACTCAAGTACTCCTGAAGCTGAATATTTCAGTTATTTTGCGAGTGACGCTGAAATGGTAGAGGATATGAATACATGAATATACGGGTGTCACCATTATGTCAACCGCCCGGAGGACACGGTGGAGCATACGGTAGAGGTGTGCTCCACCGTTGGACGGCGAGCAATGGATAGCTCGCCGTCCGACCATCCGGTAACCGCGCGGACCGAGCCCAAGTTGTCGACGGCACGTAGTGTTCTACGCGCGCCTCAAGGAGATGTCAGCAACCGTAGGGGCCCAGCAGGGTCGAAGCGAAGTGTTGCGATGAAGGTCAACAAGACCCGTCCCTACCTTCTATTGTTACTAAACTGACCTCCTGACCAGATAACCCGTGGCCGCCATAAACACATTGCTCAAGGACACAGGTACGACTCTTAACGAGACCCCCCCGTACCATAAATCCATCGGGGGTCATGTTGGGAGTCCCTAACGATTAATTGCCCCCCTGCCCTAATTCTGGCTAGTTTTATTAATGGAGGTTGTAGTGATACATGGTTGTAACTTGTGTCAATTCGAGGGTAGGCAGTATATTGGTGCTGGTCCCCAAGCAGCTACAATTTTTCTGTAGTCAGGACGTAGGATCTTTATTGGGTTATTTTTCAGAGTGATGTCAGCATTAGTCTGCTTCAATAGGTATTAGAAACTTTAGAAAGTTAAAAGTCGAAGGAGTTTCTTTTATTTTTTTATTTAAAGTTTCTTTCATGTTTTTAGCAACAAACCATATTATTTGCAAACAGATTTTTTTCTTAAAAAGACGTTTGTCTTATATCACACTAATATTATAAAGATGATTACTACTATTATGATTTAATATTTATCATTTATCTCAATATTTATTAGTTTATAATCATCATCTTCCTGCCCGTGTCCCATCTTATTTGGGGTCGGCGCAACACGTTTTCGTAAGTTGATTATAATTAAATAATAATAGCTAATATTTATTAGTTTATAATATCAGCTATTATTATTTTATTATAAGCAACTTATTGAATGAGACTACGTGCTATTTGAAATATTTATTATTTATTTATTGTGCACACCTACCACAGTGTTATCTTTTTTAACCCAAAGGTTGATTGGTAGAGAATGCCTTGTTGCATTGAATCTGTCATGAAAATTAAATAAATAAAAAAATAAAGACGCTAGTTTGTGATAGTGTGTGTATGTTTGTTTGTTCTTCACACACGGACTGCTGAGTGGATTTAGATGAAATTTGGCGTAGGGGTAGACCATGTCCTGGAATAGCCCGCACGATACTTTTTATCCTTGGGACACGTTTCTACTTTCACGCGGGCGAAGCCGCTGGCAACAGTTAGTCGTAGAATAAGTTATAAATGAGTATTGTTGCTTAAATAATATTATATCGACGCTTGAAAGGCAAAAATTACTAAGCGACATCAAGTAAACTTTACAGGTGAATTAAATCACTCACCTGTAAAGATTTATAAAAAAAATGTTGGTTAAAAAAAGTGGGATTTAGATACCATTACCGTGTTGTTAATAATTTATAAATCCCACTATTTCGTCATTTTTTACAATTATTAAAAAAAAAATTAACTTCAAATCACTCTCCTGTAAAGATTACGCAATGTCGCTTAGTAATTTTTGCCTTTCAAAAGTCGATATTGAAAAATTATGTAATTTATTATTTCTAATTTAAATAGGACATAGCATAATCAGCTTGGGAACAACATTCCCACTGTCCCCCTCTACCACACCCTCTTTATGACAGAGGCCTAGGAGCGTAATCCCCCACGTGGACTCACTGCGGGCTGGAGAACGTCGCATGTCTTCGAAGAAATCCTATCAGATTAATATCCTTTTCAATATACGATGGTTTCTTTACGATGTTTTCCGTGAATTGAAAAATTACCTACTCTTTATCATATTCACCACCATTACGTAAGTTTCAGAAAAGATAAATGAAGGAAATAAGGGTGATAATAATGGGCGATCTTATCGCTAGAAGCGTGAACAGTAGTGACGAAAATAAACGACACGAAGTAAAGTGCTAAAGTGATAACTTTGACCCCTTCCCTCTCTACATTCGGGCCCACACCTACAGTCATCACCACTGCTTTTCATTTCAATATAATAATGACAGTGATCACTACCCCACTTTTCTAAATCTCTAACAGTTCCAGTCTTAAAACAAAGCCAGGGTATATAACAAGTAAATCTTTCTTATCAATTCTTCTTGGCAATTGTAAAATCCTCAGCAGCCATCTGGCTGTCGGCGTTATAAGTCAGGGGCTCTAATTGAAAGAACATCCTCCAACGGTGCAGGGTGCGGGGTGCGGGATACGGGGCGCAGGGGGCAGGGAGGATATCCGCAGACGAGTAATTTATGTATTGTAGATGTTTCCCTTACTAAGTGATCGGTATTGTTAGATGTATTTAACAAATGTTGGACTGTTATTATGAATGGTTTTGGGCTGGATTTGATTTCAGCCGCGACTTCTCTCTCGTGTTTTTTGCAGGAGGAAATAGCGCTGATGACACGCGATAGAGTAACGAAATAATTTTTAACATCGAATAAGAAGTCCAGTGGTTTAGGCACACGCCTCTCATGCATAAGGTTACGGGTTCGAAACCGGGCAAGTACGGTTAAGGTTTAAGGTTAAGCAAAACTTGTTGTACTCGATGGATGGGTGGGGACAGCCACTGTTGGACACAGGGGTCCCCCAAGTATCACCACAATGAACGGTCTCTCTGCGTTTCGCATCCATTGAACTCCCGCATCCGTTCAACGCTGGCCTTCCGGTGCGCGGTCGTCACTCCAGAACCTTTCGATCCCATTGACTATCTGTTCTGCGAACAATGTGCTCTGCCGACTATCGTACATTACCATTATCATGACCAATTTATGTAAGGAAGTACGTCAAATCACCGGCTGTTATAAGTAGTAAGATGCCCAAAACTTTGATAACAATCAGTCTTTCTAATGGATCGTGTTAAATGAAAGAACAAAGTGGGTTTCAGTCAGTAAAAGTCTGACACTTGGTCTCGTTCCACCTAGAGTGGAAGAAATTATTTGATGATTTACCATCCAAAAATCCATTTGTGGAGGTCAGATGGGCAGACATTCCAAGTAACATACGGGTATACAGCTGCCTCCTCTAAATACAGATAGGAAAAGGCTGGGCAGTTTATATAGTTTCCTAATTTCCTCTTTCCTATTCCGTTTCTTGGTTAAATTTTAAATTAGTTTTTATTTTATTTTTTATTTTAATCTCTTTATTTCACATATAAACATATTCGTTACATTTTTAAATATTTCAAAAATAAAAAAATAAAACATTTAAAAATATAAAAAACAGCATCCCACCGGTATCGGGAACAGGGTCCAAGCTACCGGCGGTCAGGGCTCCAGAGAAAGGAACCTCCTAACAATGCGAGCCGTGTCCAGGAGTACCGCTTTCTGAATCAAGCCCTTGATCCAGGCGCCTAACGCGAGCCTCCTAAGGTGTTGGTCGAGGCTCTTGGCTATTAAGCCATTGCCCGACACGACTATCGGCACAATGATCGCAGAGTCCACATCCCACATGTCGACAACCTCGCGAGCCAAGTCAATATACTTGATTTGTTTATCTTTCTCGGCTTTCACGAGGTTCTCGTCATGCGGGACGGATATGTCAACAATCATTGCACGCCTCTCGCTTCGGTCCACCACCACTATATCAGGCTTATTGGCTACAATAGTCCTGTCAGTGATGATGGACCGATCCCAGTACAAACTGATATGACCATTATCAAGAACTGGGTCGGGCTCATACCTGTAGTACGGCACTTCCGATTCCACAAGAGAGTATTTCAAAGCAAGTTGCTGATGGATAATCCTGGCTACAAGGTTGTGTCTATGCAAGTACTCTCCGTTAGCTAGACGAGAACAACCAGAGATAATGTGACGAATTGATTCTCCCGGACGGTGGCATGCCCGACAGATGTCAACCGTGCCGTCCTTCACAATAAATCTCCGGTAGTTATTCGTCATGATAACTTCGTCCATAATTGCACAGACAAAACCTTCGGTTTCCCCAAAGAGGTCACCGGAACGCAGCCAGGCTACGGACGCCAATTGGTCTACATCGGGCCTGTGAAGGGCCCGGAAAAAGCGTCCGTGAAGTTCCTTGCTCTGCCATACTTCCCTGCGATCGTTAGTGTCAAGCACTACCGGTTTGCGCCAGTTCTCATTAGCCAGGGCGAGCGGGGTGAGTCCTTTGTCCACTGCCACTACATCTCGATGCATGCCCGCGTCGGCAGCTAGGAAATATTCCCTGAGACTGCATACCTCGCGGTTGTGTAGGGTCTTAGCATTTAAAAAACCTCGACCCCCGCACTTTCGCGGGATATACAATCTCATCACCGACGATCGTGGGTGATGCATTCGGTATGCAGTCAGCAGTATGCGGACTCTCCTATCCAGGGCGTCAAGTTCCGTTTGAGTCCATTTGAGTACGCCAAAAGAGTACATCAATACCGGCATGACCCAACCGTTGAAGGCGCGCACCTTGTTTCCACCTGAAAGAAGGCTATTGAATACCTTCTTCAGGCGTCCAAAGAAACGCTCCTTCAACGATTGCTTCATGTCAGTGATATTGATGCCTAGAGCTTCTGACATACCCAAATACTTATAGGTTTCGGTTGGAGAGAGGGATCTCAGGTTTATGGAATCCGTGAGTTGAGTGCCCACGGATTCCACAACCTCCCCTCGCTTTACATGCATGACCGCACATTTGTCCACACCAAACTCCATCCTGATGGCACTACTGAAGGTTTCAGTTACCTTCAGTAGCTCCATCAGTTGCAGACTGTTGGGGGCAAAAAGTTTCAGGTCATCCATGTAAAGTAGGTGAGATATTACCTGACCACCTCTCTTCAACCGATAGCCTAGACCTGAATTCTCCAGCAGTGTGCTTAGAGGATTCAAGGCTAGGCAAAACCAAAGTGGACTCAAACTATCTCCCTGGAATATACCTCGCTCGATCCTTACAGGTTCGCTATTCCTCTGGGTATGTCGACATCCTGGATAGCGGAGGACTGTACTCCATTGCCTCATACACGACATCAGGAAGGTGCGTAGTGTTGTATCAATTTTATACAATTCCAGCACCCTCATGAGCCATGTATGAGGAACAGAGTCATAGGCCTTCTTATAATCTATCCAACATGTCGACAGATCCTTTCGGGAACGTCGAACCTGTTGGCTAATGGTCATATCAATGAGGAGCAGCTCCTTAGTACCGCGGGACCCGTTCCTACATCCATTCTGAGAAGGTGACATGATGAAATTTTTGTCAATATGACTATTAATTTTGCTTCTCAGTATGGATGTAAGAACTTTATAGACCGTCGGCAAACACGTGATCGGTCTATAATTTATAGGCTCCGCAGTACTACCTGACTTATGGAGCAGGTGGGTTATTCCTGTTGTTAGGAACTGGGGTAGCGACCCTGACTCTAAGGCAGACTGGAACTGATAAGCCAAGCGAGCGTGCGATCTTGTAAACCACTTAATCCAGAAATTGTGCAGCCCATCCGGCCCTGGAGATTTCCAGTTTGGCAACGGACGGACTGCACGAGCTACATCTTGGGGGCTGATGTCAATTGCCCCCATTTGTGGTATTGGATCGCACGCACGCTCGACCTCTCGAGTCCAGTCACCCTCGGTGTGACTGACAGGCACCGACCAGATGCTGCGCCAGAATGAACTCATGGCGTCATCATCCGGGAGGCACGCATCAGTCACACCTTGGTCCGGTCTCTCCCAAGCCCTATAAACCCACCTTTCATTACTCCGGAATGTGCGATTCTGGGTGTATCGCTCCACCCGCCGCTTATACCTGCGGATACGGTTTGCCCATGCATATACCTTCTGCTTCAGGAAGTCGATGCGCTCTGTGACACGGGACATATAGTCTCGGGGGCTGATGTCAGTCCCCGAGAACGCCCGCCTCACAAAGCGCATCACTCTTGGGCGAGTGTTGCCCTCCCCGAAGCAGATTAGTTATTTTAATTATTATTACTTATCTACATTGTGCTCACATATTAGAAGCGACAATAAATATGTAATCAAGATTTATGTAACTCATAATATGATTTAAAAGAGTGTCCATGGAGTTTCTTGCACGTTCTTCTCCATAGAGATCTACGCTTTGGAACGTGCAATTTAGCTTCACTTGTATTTTTTTTTTTTTGACTGACTGACATTCTGTCAATTCAAAAGTGCCTGTAATTGGTCTATTTGAAATAAACGTTTCTGATTTCTGATTTCTAATTATTCTAACAGCCTAAACTCGTTAAAAAATAAAAGGCCCGTTTTGACATTTGAGAAATACCCTAGAATATAACTTGGAACGAAACTTAAAGAAACAATGAAATAATAATTAATTACAAAAAGTGTTTTAAAAAAATACGTACATTTTTTTTTTGATATTATGATGGGATATATTGCGAGTATTCTTTTTGACAGATGTCAAAACGGGCCTTTTATTTTTGTAAAACTTTAGTAGGACAAGTACATACTATAGTTGCTGCCAGCGGTTACACTTGTGTGGAAGTAGAAAATTATCACAATGTCCTACTCCAGGACACGGTCTACCCGTGCATCGTGAAGACGTCACAAACATACAAATATACAAGGTTATTTGTAAAACACTAAAAACCTTGCAGGACTATATTACTAACACCATAAATACATTTGTTTTATGACTTTTTACAAAACATAATTCAATTACCAAAAACAACCCTTCAAGATTTTGTTGTTCTATCTAACACATTTCAACTCTGTATGTAACCTACCTACGTCTGTATGACGCGACGTAAACGCATCAACCACGCACCCCCGCCACCCGATCCCCGCTCTCCTACGCTATTGTTCTATCGCTTGCTTCGCATAGACTTCGTAATATTTAGAACAAAAACAAAAAATCTGATGAACTAATATATGATAAATTATAAAAAGTCATAGAAGAAAAGTTGTTGTTTATGATGTTAGTAACATAGTCCTGAGAGGTTGCCAATGTTTTACAAATAACCCTATATATAGTGTACACTCACAAATTTTAAAGAAAGAAAGAAAACAATTTTTTTGACACACAGAGGCAGTAACAATTATATAGAAACTTTTTTTTTTAATGGTTTATTCAAGAAAATTTATATAAATATTTTCACATTATCTTCTGCCAAACAGCAATACAGTTTATCGGCAGTGTTCTCGTGGATAGTCTTCTTGATTAACTAACAAATAAAAAAAGAAAGCCAAAAAAACAAAAACAGTAAAAACACTATAAGTACTTATACTCCATCCACTCAGTCAATCAACCAAACGCAAACAATCCCGACATGTTCATCTAAAAGTTGCACGTACATCTAATAGTTGTCTAAAAATGTTTGCAATACATCAAATACATCATCATAGTGTGTCTCACGGCTGCGCCAAATAGGTCCAGTTCAGCATAATGCCAGGCCACTACGTAGCAGTTGCCTGCCGCTGTTTTTGAACTGAACCTTAATACTATGAGCATCCCTTTTTGAGGAGTGGCTGGAAAGGCAACACGGCGTCATTACCTTCCGCATGACGCAGGTCCTCACCGGACACAGTAAGTTCGGGAAGTTCCTGCACCGGATTCGTGCGGAAGTGACGCCCGGGTGTCGCCACTGTGTGGACCGCCCGGAGGACACGGTGGAGCATACGGTGGAGGTGTGCTTCGCTTGGGCAGAGCAACGCCGTGACCTCGTGGGGGCAATCGGCGGCGGCGATCTCTCGCGCCGGGCCTTGGTATAGGCCATGGTCCGGAGCGAGGAGGAGTGGCAGGCGATCGCCTCCTTCTGCGAAGCAGTAATGCTTGCAAAGGAGGCGGCCGATCGCGTGAGGCAGCGGTCCTCCAGCCCCAACCGCCGCCGGAATTCCGATCCCGATTTCCGACCACCGTAGGCGCGGGCTTGCGGACGGCGAGCAATGGGTGGCTTGCCGTCCGACCGTCCGGTAACCGTCCGGACCAAGCCCAAGTCGTCAACGGCGCGTGCTGTTCCACGCGCGCCTCAAGGAGATGTCAGCAACTGTAGGGGCCCAGCAAGGTCGAAGCCTACTGGGGCCAAGGGTCTGATTCTGAAAGGAAGACTCGGCTCTGGTACGAAAGGCAACGAAGGAACAGGAGTGCGTTTTTAGTCAGTAAAAGTCTGACACTGTCTCCCGCCCCGCCCAAGAGCAGGGGATGTCATAAGATGATTTTCCCACCGAAAAAAAAAAAAAATAATAATACTATGAGCATATTTCGCCTTTATATAGTCTGAATGTGGTAACATGGTGTTAACAGGAACTCATCTCCCAGAAATTCTCTGCGCTTAATGAAGTTCCTCATTTCACATACTACTATATTACGGAGCCTTTGAATATGACATAGAAGCATAATAATGTTGAAGTCTGTGTAATAACCGGAGATTCAAAGATAATACTGTTGAAGCCATATGCGTTATTACTTTGGCTTTAACTCAAAAGGAAATGGAGCGGTGTTCCATCACTTTTATTGGTATGTATTTAATATTTATAGAGCGTTTTTTGTGGGATAATGATCATCAAAAAAGAGAATACCTACGAACCGTTTTTCTAAGAATTTGATGAATTCGGGTAAATTTGAGAAGTAAAATATTGCGGGGATCAGAGGTAATATAGCTAGCGTAGCGACAATGATGCACTCGTCGAGTCTAAACTTCAAAGTTTTGAGCATAGATGCCGCGTTGCTAGCCTGTCGGTTTTCTATCGTTTACATTTTGGGAAGTGTGCGTCGTAACTGAACAATTTTATTGCGTCAAACCAGTTCCATCATTGGACCATTAGACGCATGGCGTTACGCCATCGGTACATGGTGGACATTCCAACAATACGTACAAAACGTTTTGGGAACACATTCATTATGCGTACAAGCAAAGACTGAAATTCTAGAGTCTGGGGTCTTTAATTCTAAAAAAAGAAGAAATTGTAAAGAAGTAAACAAGAAAAATAATCAAGCAAGTTACGCAGCATTAACAGTTTTATTTGTACACGAACGCAATCCACAATCACTACATAAACATACTATTCATTGCACACCATAAAAAAAAACAGTAAGATCTTAAAATTGTATGGGTGTGAGAATGGGCGGTCTTATCGCTAAAAATGACTTTTACAGACAACCTTTTGATGAATTTGATGAAGAAGGCAATAATTTACGGGCAGGTAGGGTAGGGAAGGGTAGTTCATGGTTTACTACTTATGTTCAGGCATAGGTATACAATACATCTATATCTACTAATGTTACAAAGTGGAAAGACAAGGTGAGAACAGTGTGTGTGAACATGCGAGTGAACATTTGGATTTTATATGTTTGTATTTTTGTTTGTAATAAATTCAAAAACTACGTAACCGATTGTAAAAATTCTTTCACCAGTAGAATGCTAATTTATCACTAAGTAACATAGGCTAAATATTTTCTTCTCTCACGCGGGCGAAGTCGCTAAAAGAAGTTAGTAACTACACTATTAAAAAGAGAGTCGAATTTATTCCAGCTATATTATCTCTTATCACCGACACTTAAGCTACCACAAACACCTCTTTCTCTCACCTTCCAACCGTCTCTCACAAGCGTCGACCGCATGATCATCACTAGGCGTCGGACACATTCAACCCACAATATCCCTATTAACATACTATACGCCCTATTAACTTGTAAAGGACCGGCCGATGTGTACTTTGTCTTAAAATTAAGACACATGGGTTAGTTAAGCATAAAGGTATCTGGTACGCCACTGGTTAAGGGTAAGCTAAGAGAGCATTTCCATTGTAGGATGTTGGATTGATACTGAATACTAATCTAAATCAAAAGTATGGGTATAAGTTGAGGTCCTTTTTTGAGGTTGAAATCATCCAATGACATCTCTCGCTCTAGGATGGAGAGAGAGAGCGTGTTAAAGTTTTACTGACTGAGAACACACCTGTGTCCTTCAATTGCCCTTTGCATTCTAGGTTACCACAGGTTTCTTATTCAGTAATTTACCATGACCCTAGGGGGCAGCAGGGGCGGTACCCCCTACGGTTTTGCTGACATTTCTATAAGGCGCACGTGGACACTATGTAACAACCAGTACTCTAACCCGGTCCTTACTGGACAGGTGGACGGCGAGCTACTCATTGTTCGTTGTACGCAAGCCCAGGGATCACCCCGTCGACCGCAAACTTTGCGTGATCCGTAGCAGTGTAGACGTCAATTTCGCTGTATATTTTAGGGCTCAGAATGCCTCCTACTGGATTTAAGATGACACCAAAACATTCATAGTGTTACGCTATGTTGTCTTGCAATGGACATGCGATCTCTAAATTCCTTCTAACGCGAGGGTTAGAATATCTTTAACACTTTCGGTGCTAAAGATCCGGCAAGGGTCGTACGTAATTCAAAAATCTAAGCATGTTAGCATACAGTATTTAGACTGGTTCGTTGGGTACTGGGCATGAATACAAGTTTGTAATGGATACGATTAGGGAGGCGGGCTGTGGGTACACGAACGAATTTATTGTGTGTTCTTGGCACAGTATAGATTATTTCGTGGTATTGAGCAATGGGTCTCATCAGAAGTCTTATAATCACCCAAAGGCAATAGAAAGGGCTATGCTAGGAGTATCCTTGCGTGATCACAGCGAAGTTATCCGCAGGAAAACTAAGATTGTCGAAGTGTCGATATAGCCCAAAGAATCGGCAAACTCAAGTGGTACTGGACAGGGCACATCGCTCGCAGGTCGATGGGGCCGACAGGTTCTGGAGTGCTGACCACGTACCGGAAGACGCATTGGAAGGCCTCCCACATGGTGGACCGATGACCTGGTGAGAGTCGCGGGAATCCGATAGATGCGAGAGGCACATAACTGTTCGTTGTGGCAACACTTAGGGGAGGCCTATGTCCAACAGTGGACGTCTTTCGGCTGAAATGATGATAGAGCATAACTCAGGAGTGCCGCAGTGCCTGAGTTTATGTTACCAGACCGCTGTATGTGAAGGCGACGCCGCCTGACTCTGCTAGTCGTGCCAGTTGCCAGGACTAACCTTCTCTCCAAAACACGTTTAACCCGAATAATTCAGGTTATTAACGATCTTCACAACAAGATCGATGTATTTTCATGTAATTTGAGTGAATTCGCAAATATGCTGTTGTTTATTTTATGTTATAGTGTAGATTAGAGTGAGATTGAGAGCTGTGGTGGTCCAGTGGTAACGACCGCGACTTACGAGTTGTAGATCGCGAGTTCAAACCGACGAATTACGTTTTGTGTGCGTTATTTATTTTATCGCCTCTGCTGTCAAAACAGTGAAAGAAAATATCGTGAGGACACAGGCATGTACTAGAAACAAAATCGAAGACATGTGACATCCACCAATCCGTACTGGACTCGTGTAGAAGATTACGACCGATTTACTCTCCTAGAGAGGTAGACCTCCTCTTCCTGCAGTGGGAACATTATAAGACTGATTACTGCAGATTAGAGTATATATTCCACAACTATCACACAACGCAGTCTAGTCCCAAGCTAAGCAGAGCTTGTGTTATGGATACTAGAAAACTGATAAATATACTTATATATTTCTAAATACATGCTTACATAGATGAATTACACCCAGACACAGAACCTATGCTCATCACACAAACATTTGTCCTTGGTGAGAATCAAACCCACAACCTCCGGCATAGCAGTCAGGGCCACTAACCACTAGACCAACAGGCCAGTCAAACAGAGTGGACTATATGTTGTTGCTTTTTTATGTATTGTGTTTTTATATTTTAAATTATTTATGCTTTGTTATTATTATATTCTTTCATACATTATTTTGCCTGTTAATTTTAGTTGTATCGTATATTTTGTATTTTTAATATATTCTTATGACCTGTAAAATTGAAAATGTTATCTACACCCTTATTGTCACGTATATCAGATCATAGTGATGCAATTGTTTTTCAATAATGTTAAATGTAGGTAATATGGTAGCACTTTAAATAAATAAATGAACTCAGTTATTATTATTATATGTAAGTACTGTAAGTTAATTTTAAGATAGGGCTGTCGCATTAGGTACCAATGACAGTTGTAAGAGAGACAATAAAAAAATTCCACACTAATTGCAACTAATCACATTAACTAATGGCATTGACTGATTCTATATTTAATTACTCCGCGATAAACACTCAAATGATCGTAATTCGAATTGATTTGGTTTAATGATAGCTTAGATTAATTTGATTACTTACTAAAATCGTTGAAGTTAAGATTACATTCGATTTAGATATGAATAGGTTTTCTGTTTGAGAGTGGATTTTCTTGTGAATTTATATTCAATTTGTCTGTCGTAATTAATTTTGGGATTAGACTCGGATTACTTATGCTTTCTTACAAGAAAATAGTATGAAGTGTATTTTAAATTAATTTATAGATTGAGAACTTTAAGCTTTAAGTATATTTAACTAGTTTCTGCCCGCGGCTTCGTCCGCATCAATATTGGTTATCGCGAACGTGAAGTCGAAGTTGAAGGCAGATAATAAGTAGCATATGTCCTTCTCTAGGGTTCAAGCTCACTCCGTACCAAATTTCATCAAAATCCGAAAACAGTTTATCCGTAAAAGCGTAGTAGGGACAGACAGACAGAGTTATTTTCATATTTATAATATTAGTATGGATATTAGTTTTTTTAGGTAGGAAAATTATCCAATGAAATCTCTCGCTCTTGTGCGGAGCGAAAGGGTGTGTCAGACTTTTACTGACTAAAAACTCACTCCTGTTCCTTCTTTGCCTTTATCCCAGGGCCCCGGGTTTCACTTTCGCATTACCCGTGGCCCCAGTAGGCTTCGACCCTGGTGGGGCCCTACGGTTTGCTGACATCTCCTTGAGGCGCGCGTGGAATAATACGCGCTGTCGGCGACTTGGGCTCGGTCTGGACGGTTACCGGACGGTTGGACCGCGAGCTACTCGTTGCTCACTGTCTGCAAGGCCGCGCCTACGGTGGCCGGAAATCAGGATCAGGATCCCAGCGGCGGCCACGTGCGACCTCCTCGTGGGGCAAGCTGCTGGCGAAAGTTAAATCCATACTACTATGGATTTAGCTTTTACCAGCGGCTTAGTTAGCGAAAAAGTAAAAAATTATCCGGAGGGTATAATGGTAGGTCTGTGTATAAGTGTAGTCACCGAATAGGTCGTAGTCTAGTTTTACCCAACTACGAAAATATTAAATTAAATTGTTTCATACTTTTGACACACACACACACGATAAACTGTAAACTATTGACAATAATAACCCTAGTTTGTTTTAAGCTAAAAATAACTTAGTTTCCACAAAAAAAAAACCAACATTGACGATAAATCCTTATATTCCTATGCCTTGTGGCAGTCAATAAGCAATATGTCATTCAGGATCAGCATAGAGCTCCTATCACATCATCCCGTTTAAATCAATAAATCTTTCGCAATATTCCTTCCGTTTTCCCTAACCCAACCGAAAGACAAAATCATGGAATTATTTTTCGATTTCACCATCGAAGGAACATAAAAATAATATATTTCTGTCCTGCTAAGTCTACCGAAGTCAATGTTTTAACAATAGCTATAAAAATCTTTTGATTCTCTATAAAGCTCAGATTCCATAAGTAACAATAAAAGATTTTCCTTGTTTTCCTTTAGACATCAGAGTTCGGAATATGCTATGTCGGCATTTTCATAGTCATCCATTACATTACATTGTTAAACCCTTGTCAATAAAAATCAGGTAGGATTGTTTTCATATGACCTGCAAGCAATTAATCACATGAACACCTTTGAATCTACAAACCACTACTTATATAAGGGATTTTTTATTTCGTGATGAAGTGTTATCCTCGATTTCGGTTGATGAAAAGTTATAAAAGAGATCTATAATGGAAGTTATAGAAGAGATCCACAATGGGCTTCGGGATTGTTTAACACAGTCCCCGCTGCCCTGGAACCCACGTGTTTCTTCAGTTGCGCTTTGCGTTGCAACTGGCAGTAAAAATCTGATATACCCCTCTAGTTCTACCCATAGCGGGAGAAGTAATTAATTTCCCACGCTCCAAGGCTTAACTGACACTTTTGTAAGTACGAAAATATTTGGTAGCTTTATCACATTTCTAGAAATAACCAAAAATGTGAAGACGCTTGACCATTATCTAACCCGCACTGGGCCTGCGTGGATTACGGCCCACTCCCTCTCCTAGACAGGAGGCCTAAGCCTCAGCACTGGTAACATTATAAGGCCGATTATTATGCTAATGCTTATCACATTTACTGTACATTAAACACTTGTTGTGGTGAGAACGGCGACACAAAAACCACATTAAAATGTCATAAATGTCGGACTCCGTTAAATAGTGAACAAAAAAAAATATTTTTATTTCACATAGGCCCCAGTCCCATGACTTAATAAACGACAAAAGCTAGTGCATGGTTCCAACTGGTAGTTTCCTATGGAGAAGAGCCGGCCAGAAACTCCATCCATCTATTCACCAATTTTTAGCCACAAGCTGTTTCATTTTACCTTTCGGTACCTTTTTACGTTTTGCTGAAATACTCCGAATCAAAATACCACAAAGTAATTGCAGCCGGCGTGGCGCTCGTAAAACAACTCCTCTTTTACGACTGGAAGTCGGACGAGTTCTGGCGAGTTCGCGCGAATGCCGACGAATTCTGATTATAAGAAAATATGATGACAGTTTTATTGTACCTACCACCTTTATAGGTTGATAATAATTATATTTTAAAACTCTTTTACTGCATTGTGAAGTTACAAAATAAATCAATGATGACTGAATTCAGAAACATTTTTCATATTTTTTTTTTTATCATTAGCCCTCTCTTGGAACTACTCCTGTAGCCCAAGCAAATATTTGTTCCAAGTGAGACTCGAACTTGGGACACGCAGCATAGCAGGCAATCGCTCAACCACTGCGCCAACCACACCGCTTGAGATGTAAAGGGTTGACCCTTTTTTTTTAGGTGGAAAAATCATCTAATGATAAATCTCGCTCTTGGACGGAGCGGGAGATAGTGTCAGACTTTTACTGACTAAAAACCCACTCCTGTTCCTTCTTAGCCTTCGTCCCAGGGCCCCGGATTTCACTTTCACACTACCCGTGGCCCCAGTAGGCCTCGACCTTGCTGGGCCCCTACGAAAAGGGTTGACCCTTAACATCTCAAGCGATAGGAGAACAAATCTTTCATTAACCCAATCCAGCTTAAAGATATTTGAAACTGTATACTTAGCTTGTATAAAAATATAACCTTTACAAATCCCAACTGCCAGCCCATTGACCATCTAATACTTACATAATGCTTACAACAAAAATTCCATTTTTACGACACAACTATTTGTTACTAGTCCAATAAACTGGATCATGTCAAAGATTCATACTCAATACTCGAACAAAATCTTTTATAAGTATGTACTATCGGCCAAGTAATACCAAGCCATATTCTCCAAGCATACGCTGACCTCAGATCCTAAATTATTTACGTACATTGACAGATCAAGTTATACTAGAAGTGGTAACTTTATGTGCTGTCGCGAGTACAGTTGGACGACTATAATGCGATTTGGGACTCAAAAGGAATAATGTTGAAGACAAAAGAATGATACTCGTATATTGGTTATATACTCGTTACGGAGTTAGTTGTAAATAATGTACGATTTATTGTTTGCTAGCTTCTGCTAGTGACTTCGCTCGCGTGAGAGTCGAATATTATTCTAAGGAAAGATCTGTAGAGTTGCATCCGCAATCAAATTTGAAAATCGAGTGTTTCTGCCCTGTAAACTGTAACACCGTACGTGTTAAGCTGCGCAAAGGATCGCCAGGTCTTGTGCAAACTTTCTTTTTAAAAGACGAGTCACTCTGACCTATGTTTTCCCATGACTATTTAATTCAATACCCAGAAAAAGCCTAATTTCAAATAGTTCGCAATGCTTTACCTGAACCGTGCAAACAGCAACGATAAGTACTCTACCAAGCTATCAATATACCATGAGAACATCCTCTAGGGTCTAAGTCCGGCAGTATACTGCCACGGGCAGGGTTGATTGATTGATTCCCGCAAGGAACAGAACATCTGTCTCCCTGATAAGCCGGTAGGACTATCTATTAATCTAGATTACGCAGACATAGATAGCCTAGATGGCCTGGATACCGTGAATTATCGAATGTCGTTGTGATTGAAGAGCTCCAACTTAATTAGTGGGTGACAGATTTTAATCAATTGATGTACCTAAAATAGAATTTACGTTGAAGTCACTGTCATACTGTATGGATCAGAATGTTGGGCTGTGAAAAAGATGGAAAATCTTCAAGGCTAGAGTAAATAGTTTCTTAGTACACTAGTGCGCCTCACCATCAACTTTTGTATCACTGCTTACCATCAGGTTGGATCACAGTCTAGCACTAGACTAAATCAATTAAAAAGAGTTATGAGTATACCTAATTATCTACATGTAGATGTGGAGAGGGCTAAAGAAAATATGGATATGAAAAGAAATGGAATTAGTATTAGCGTGACGGAATGCAAGAAAAAAACGAGTTGCGCCGACCCCAAGTAACTTGGGTCAAGGGCAGGAAGATAGTGATGACGTTGAGGTTATTTCATTGATGACGCTCTGGCAGGGAAAAGTATTATTAGATTTTCAGGTTTTACTTGACTTTAGGCAATATTTATTGTATACTAGCTTCTACCATGTGATGATGATGAGATTGTACAAATATTCCAATCAATTGTTAATTTAAGCATAAATTTCAATACACTATCCTCTTTTTTTTGCAACGATTCATTTTATTTTATTTTTTGTCTACTTTCTACTTTTATTTTATTTTTATAATTGTATGTTTTTTTTCCATTTTGTATGTTCAATTTTTGTGGTAACAATTTAATGGTGTAAGCTGTGCATACCTATAATGGGCATGCATACCAGATAATACGTTTTAATATTATTTTTCGCTAAAAATCATGTATGTAATGCTGCTGGTGTGCCAATAAATAAATAAATAAATGCCATCGGCGTCGCCCACGTCAATGTAGAAAGTAATTAATTTCAAGTTAAGTAGATAATACAGTTTATTAATTTCTTCGCTGCTATATTTTTCTTTCTTTGTCTTATTCTATCTTTTTAGGGTTCCGTACCTCAAAAGGAAAAAACAGAATATACTCAAGTCCCTTGAAGATGTCAAAAATCTAACTATTAAGTTTACGAAAAAAAATACGGCCGTTTATGTCGTAAAAAACGTATATTTCGATACTCTCGAAATTTGGCATAGAGCAAGGTCTTATAGCACAGGTAAAGGAATAAATCTGAAAACTGTAAATTTGTTGTTACGTCACAAAAAAAAACCCTCCAAAGGAACCCTCAGGGCGTGAATCCGACTCGCATTTGGCCAGTTTTTTTAAATAATGGTAGTCTGTGGTCTCAGCAAAAATGTAAAGGTAGCTAGGAGAGAAAGAAATACAACGTAACTGTATGAATAACTTGAGAATATCTTGTAGATTTTGCCTGCTTAAAACTGTATGAAAAATATGATTCATAAATCTCGACAGGTGAGGTTACCCTATCTTAGTTTTACAGTTTTACTTGGAACAAGGCGGTAAAATAATAAGCATGACATGAATCATTCTATTCAGTTCAGTAGCTTCAGTTTTTCTATGTACAATCTACATTTATCTTTACTTCTGTACTAACATTATAATATTTGTATTTTTGTTTCTACTACAAAAACTATTGAACTGATTTTTAAAATTCATTCACCACTAGAATGACACACTGAGTGACATAAGCTATATATTTTCTACTGTCACGGGCAAAGCCGCTGGCAGCAGCTAGTTATGAACATTTAGTTTGTTTTGCTCATATTGATATGCA
The DNA here is from genome assembly GCA_961205895.1 of Mythimna pallens. NCBI lineage: Eukaryota > Metazoa > Arthropoda > Insecta > Lepidoptera > Noctuidae > Mythimna > Mythimna pallens. The sequence goes on from OY540847.1 coordinate 751,880, forward strand.
GAAAGTAATACTATTATCATTTTACCAGCTATTTCCATGCGTATTTCGTATTGACGGTACAATTGGTGCAGAGGACGGTACAATTGGTGCAGAGAACGGTACAATTGGTGCAGAGGACGGTAAAATTGGTGCAGAGGACGGTACAATTGGTGCAGAGGACGGTACAATTGGTGCAGAGGACGGTACAATTGGATTCGAATACTGCAAGGAACAAAAATTTATTTGGACTACAGATAGTTGTTCCAGGGCTGAGTCTCTTGTGTATGAGACTTTACATGTTTGTGAACGCACCCATAATACAGGAGTAATAGGGCAACGTTAAAGTTCCATGCAGCAGAGGTCGATCCCGTGGCTGTAGACTGGGCTAAATTCACAACTCCAATCTGCTTCTGAAAATTCCAATGAGCCAACAATATTTTCTGCGACCCAAGAACGAATCGAAGTTCAACTTAAACAGTTGTCCAATCCTAACTTATGAAATTCTGTATGTTTAGCTGTATTATAATTCAATGTTCACATTTCAATGGATGAACGGATCCTGAAGTTTGAAATATGACTGAACTGTCAGGATATAGGCTACCCTGATTGTATATGATATGTTTCTAATTCTAAGTAACTGTATTTTTTCTCGAATGTCTATACTTTATGTTGCACCTTTCATGTTCTATCTCTGCACTACAATTAGATCGGCTGGTAGAGTAAATACTTTAGCCATAAATTCCGGCCTTTGCGCAAAGATTTTTATTAGTGCATAAAGACAAAGTTGTTAACTAAAGCTAGTGTGAACACAAAGACGGTTGCAAAAACATTCTTCATTTTAAAGTTAGAGACTACAAATCAAGTTCAGCCTACATTGTAAGCAGATGACGTGACCTATAAATCAAGAGCCACAAAGTAACACTAACTTTACAAGTTATTAAGTTGCTGCAGAGCTAACACGGTCGTGGAAGCTTGTAAGGGGGGTACACGTGGTGATACAGGCGGGGTGGGAGTGTTATACTTTGTAGTATAAGACCAGGATGGAAAATCTCTCAGGGATGCAGAATTATTCGGAAAAACATATGTGAAGGATAACCTTAAGGCAAAAATTGTATCAGCCTAGGGTCGTTTAGGGTCAGTCACAGCGTTATGCCTCCATTTTTAGGTTTCCGTACCTCAAAAGGAAAAAACGGAACCCTTATAGGATCACTTTGTTGGCCGCCTGTCTGTCAGTCTGTCTGTCTATCTGTCTATCAAGTCCCTTTAACTTGGGAACGCGTGAAGGTATGTATATGTATATATGAGTTAGAATTAAATCTATAATTAGTATATTAAACTCAGGTCTGCGGTCCCTTGAAACTGTGAAAAAATCACACTTCTAAGTTAACAAAGAAAAGATACGGCCGTTTATGTCGCCAAAACCGCATATATTTCGACACTCTCAAGCGAATCAAAATTCATAGCATACTTCCTGTTGACCCAGATTTTGGCATAAAGCAAGATCTAGGAATAGCACAGATATAGGAATAAATCTGAAAACAAAAAAATTACTTTTTTTGTGGTTCCGAAAAATCTTGGTAACTCCATTTAGAAATTCAACTCTTTACATAAGGAAGTTTGTACGAAATCCTCAGTGGACGAGTCCAACTGGCACTTGTTTATGGTTTCGTACCATAAGGGTAAATAGAGATGCAACGCCGGGGCGAAACTCCGCTGCCGCGCCAAGTTGCGACATGGCGGGAAGAACTCCGGCGGGATATCATGGTGGAATGGCGACAGCTACTATCGCAACCCAGTGCTGGGCACGCCACAATTATGGCGGTAAGTCCCCTCTTTGAGGAATGGCTGGAAAAACCACATGGCGTTCTTACCTACCGCATGACGCTGGTCCTCACCGGACATGGTAAGTTCGGGAGGTTCCTGCACCGAATTCGTGCGGAAGACACACCCGGGTGTCGCCACTGTGTGGAACGCCCGGAGGACACGGTGGAGCATACGGTGGAGGTGTGCCCCGCTTGGGCAGAGCAACGCCGTGTCAGGCCGTGTTGGTACAGGCCATGGTCCGGAGTGAGGAGGAGTGGCAGGCGGTCGCCTCCTTCTGCGAAGTAGTAATGCTAGCAAAGGAGGCGGCCGATAGCGTGAGGCAACAGCAACGGTCCTCACGCCCCAACCGCCGCCGGGATTCCGATCCCGATTTCCGACCACCGTAGGCGCAAGCTTGCGGACGGCGAGCAATGGGTGGCTCGCCGTCCGACCGTCCGGTAACGGTCCGGACCGAGCCCAAGTCGTCGACGGCGCTTATTGTTCCACGCGCGCCTCAGGGTGATGTCAGCAAATCGTAGGAGCCCAGCAGGGTCGAAGCCTACTGGGGCCACGGGTAGTGTGAAAGCGAAGCCCGGGGCCCCGGGATGAAGGCAAAGAGGGAACAGGAGTGGGTTTTTAGTCAGTAAAAGTCTGACACTATCTCTCGCTCCACCCAAGAGCGGGATTTGACATTGGATGATTTTCCCACCTTAAAAATAAAAATAAAAAAAAACCATAAGGGTAAAAAACTGGACCCTATTACTAAGATTCCACTATCCGTCTGTCTGTCACCGGGGTGTATCTCATGAACCGTGACAGCTAGACAGTTGAAATTTTCACTGATAATGTATTTCTATTGCTGCTATAACAAAAAATACTAAAAACTGAATAAAATAAATATTTAAGTGAGGCTCCCATTAAACAAACGTGATTTTTTTACGGTTTTTGCTCGATATTAAAAACGGCAACAGTGTATTCACTTTAGAAATCAATAATTAAAATAAAATAAATATTTAAAGGGGGATACCATATAATGAAACGTGTTTTTTTTGGCAATATATAATGTTTAATGTTGTATAGATAATAATTATTGGTTCGGAACCCCTCGTGTGCCATTCCTACTCGCACTTGGCCAGTTTTTTAATCTCTTTAAAATATTACGTCAGTCCTCGACCCCCACATTCCACGTATAAATCAAATCACGTATCTACCTGCCCTGCCGTATCGATCTCAATATATTTAGCCGCGAGCCACCGGCGGGTCAATACCTCCACGCGGTGCCCACTCCACCATAGTGCTGGTTTCTTCCACTTTACATACAATAATACTGTGCTTTGTAGAGGTTGACATACAATCATGTTGTATGTCAACCTGTTTTAGGTTTTGGGAAGGCAATTTGTTTTAGGTAAAGAACGTTTTGGGATTTTTTTTACCGTACCTCAAAAGGAAAAAACGGAACCCTTATAGGATCACTTTGTTGTCCGTCTATCTGACTGTCTGTCAGTCTGTCAAGACCCTTTATCTCGAGAATGCGAAATTAAAACTATATACTCAAATCTGCGGTCTCTTGAAGCTGTGAAAAAATCTAACATCTCAGTTAACAGAAAAAAAAAGACGTTTATTTCGACACTCTCAAGGGAATCAAAATTAATAGAGTACTTCCCATTGACCTAGAATCCGGAAATTTGGCATGAGGCAAGGCCTCATAACACAAGTATAGAAAAAATCTGAAAACTGTAAATTTGTAGTTACGATTCTAAAATCTTCGTAACTCAATTCGGGAATTGAACTGTTTCCATAGGTAAGTTTGTACGGAACCCTCAGTGCGCGTGTCCGACTCGCACTTGTAGGAACTACTGGTTGCGGGAATCCGATGGATGCGAAACCCACAGGACCGTTCATTATGGCGACACTTGGGGGTGCTCTATGTCCAACAGTGGACGTCTTTCGGCTAAAATGTTGATGATGATCATGATGAAACTAGTGCTTGACTGCGATGCCACCTGATAGTAAGCAGTGATGCAATCGTTGAAGGCGCACTATTTTATTAAGAACTGACCTTAATGCTAGATTAAGGTCAGTTGTGGTTTCTTCACGAGAGGTTATAGCACAATATGTGACTTTAATCTGTCATGAAGCGGATTCATTACGTGATGTTTTATAGGGAATAAATGTCAATAAATTGTAGCAATACCCACCCCTAGGATTTGCAAAAACTCTAGAAAATATTCTGTAATCACCTAATTTGGCAAAAAAAAACCAAGATACACTCCACCTCAGTAATACTTTTAAACGCAAACTAAACTCAACCAAAACCATGTCCTTTGTATTGGCTACGCTGCTACGAAAGCGCTACGAAAGCGTTACGAAAGCGCTACGAAAGTGTTACGCATCGTCTAATTATTTTAGTTTCTGCATCTAATTTTAACAAAATAAACATAAACATAGTACATCAAGGCCAAATTTTCTAGTCAAACAAATGCATTGGATGGATGGATGAATGTGTCTTTTCATCTTCAAACAATTTATAGAAATCAACTTTGAAACATCTTTCAAAGTTTGGCTTGCCTTTTAACCGACTTCAAAAGAAAGTTTCTGGTTTATTTATCTTTTTTTTTGTTTTTTACCTTAAAACTCTATCATTTATTTTTAGATATGGGAAGTTATCTCAAAGGTCCCATTTTTATTAAAATTCAGTTTTGCAGAAATTGGAAGAACCTCTCAAATAAATTATAATATTTTTACAAAACTACAACAGAAACCAAATAAAACAAAAAATCAACATAAAAAGAACATTAATTTTATGAGCCATTGTATTTTTTTTTTGTCATTATTTAACATCGACTTCAGAAATGACGATGAATAAAACCAAGCTTTGTTTTGGTTTTATTAAATCAACAAAATACACTTTAAGTTAAACGCCCGATTAACAATTCACGCTCCATTTGTTACTTTGAGTACTCAAAGCGTTGCGTTAGCTCCATCAATAACAATATTTTGATGGCTGCTACGTGGTTTATAAATAGATCAATTGTAGTATATTTACAAACATTGGTATTAGGTCAATCTTAATGACGTTATGATATTTGTACTTGTATTCATAGAATGCGACTAAATCTTTCGTTTGGAATGTGAAAACTATTGTAAACGAACACTTGTATAAGTACTAGCGACCCACCCCAATTTCGCATGGGTGTTTTTGGTTTTTCTCTACTAAACCTTACTCATAAATCACTCTGGTGAAAATTGCATTAAAATACGTTCGGTAGTTTTTGAGTTGATCGCAAACAGATAGATGCGATGGAGTGCTTTATCTTATAATATAATGTAATTTGTATGACTGAAAAATTAACTAAGCTAACAGTCATCCTCATTGCTTAAGCAAATTTTCAACAAAACGTCACCCTTGTCATCATCATCATCATTTCAGCCGAAAGACGTCCACTGTCGGACATAAGCCTCCCCAAAATGTCACCATAACGATCGGTCCTGTGCGTCTTGCATCCATCGGATTCCCACGATCCTCACCAGGTTATCGGTGTCCTCACCCCCCTACCGCTGCCGGAATTTCGATCCCGATTTCCGGCCACCGTAGGCGCGGGCTTGCGGACGGCGGGTAATGGTCCGGACCGGGCCCAAGTCGCCGACGGCGCTTACTGTTCCATGCGCGCCTCAGGGAGATGTCAGCAAATCTTAGGGGCCCAGCAGGGTCGAAGCCTACTGGGGCCACGGGTAGTGTGAAAGTGAAACCCGGGGAAAAATTTATTTATTTATTTATTTCATTATAACACCTTTACAGATAAGTCCAAGGCGATGTTATAACTAACACTTAATATATGTACATGGTTATGATATTCTATTAATTAGGATGTAATGTCCAGACCTTTCTCAATAATTATTTGAGCTGCTTCCAAAAATTTCGGCAGTGTTTGGCCAAATATATATATAAAATGGCAAAGAAGGAACAAAACAGGAGTGGGTTTTTAGTCAGCAAAAGTCTGACACTATCTGCCGCCCCGCCCAAGAGCGGGGGATGTCCATCCTAAAAAAATCACCTTGAAAAATTTTCTTCTTTGGCTTTCTTCTTAATCTTGTTTGGCCAAAAAAGCAGTACATAAACAAGAAACACACAGTACAAACTTTAGGGAAAGCCCCTAATCGCTGAACAAAGAACATTACCCGCCCGCCCACACGATACTACTCAATATAAGAAAACGCCTGTAATGTCTTCACAAACAGTTTTCGATCAAAACAAGAGGTAATATTTTAAGGTAATATAATATTTAACTAGTGACCCACCCTTGCTTTGGTTGGGTACAACGTACCTACTGATGTGGTGATAAGTGACAACAATATATCTACCCATATTATGCGAATAAATGATTTGACTTGACTTTGAATAACATTACTGGGTTTTGTCTTTCTTTACAACTTCTATTAATAGCTTAGTAATCTCAAGCCCTACTGCCGATTATGTGGGTTCGATGCCTGCTAGAGCTGCAGGAGCGTTTGAAAGAGTGATCGTGGCTCTAGAACGCAAAAGACAACTGAAGTCACACGTCCTCTCGTTCCACCTTAGAGCGAGAGAAGCCATCAGATGATTTTCCATCTCAAAAAAAAAGTCGGGCAAAGTGAGAATGGGTTTTCCATTCGAAATTCATCATTATCATCATCATCATTTCAGCCGATGGACAAGTGTCGCCGCAACGAACGGTCCTGTGTGTCACGCATCCACCGCATTCCCGAGACTTTTATCAGCTCATCGGTCCACCTTGTGGGAGGCCTTCCAACGCTGCGTTTTCCAGTGCGCGGTCGCCACTCTAGAACATTTCGGCCCCATCGCCCATCCGTTCTACGAGCAATATGCCCTGCCTACTGCTACTTAAGTTTTGAGAATCTTCAAGCTATGTCGGTAACTTTGGTTCTGAGGATATCTTCATTCCTGATGTGATCACGCAAGGAAACTCCAAGCATAGCCCTTTCCATTGCCCTTTGGATGACTTTAAGCCTTCTGATGAGGCCCATTGTAAGCGACCACGTTTCAGTACCTTATGTCATCACTGGCAACACGCACAGGTCATAGACTTTCGTCTTGAGATACTGGTATGTTGGACGAGAAGATACCGCGCAGCTTCTCGAACGATGCCCAGGCGAGTCGGATTCGGAATTTATCTATGACTATTGCGATCAGACTTCGTGTTTCTACAACACGACGTGTTGCGACTGATCGCAATAGACTCAAGCTTAAACATGTCGGGAGTATGTGCGGGTAGAAATCCCACCCATACGACCAAAACGTTTTGGGAACACATTCATTGTACATACAGCTAAGGAGTGGTACTCCCTGCCGGAGTCTGTATTTCCTGATAGCTACAACCACCCCTAGGTTGTAGCTTGTCCTTAAGTCCAAAGTGAATATGTTACTTCTCGGCAAGCGTGCTCCATCGTCGCCATATCATCGCTTACCATCAGGTGAGATAATGTTAAAGCGCGAGCCTATCAATAACTTTACGGAGAAGCAGACGGACATGAAAGCAAGCTTTATTTTGAACTTCGTCTTCTTTTCGATTCGATGGTAAACTCGTCAAACTGTTTGGGCCCAATAGGTGGCTACATTAATAGCAGCATCGGTAGCACTCATTAAATCCTCCAGAGTGCAGGTGTATGGGCACTTTGGGCATTCTAGTATGCGGCTCATGTTTTGTACAGGAGCACCGCAGTCACATTGAATATCCGACGGGTCTATAAAACCCCATTTTGCCAAGTTGTGTTTGCAGCGGCCTACCTGGGTTCGCAACCGATTTAGTGCTTTCCATATAGGCCACTGCAAATCGCGTCCAGGCGGGAGATGTTCTTGGGGTTTCAAGAAGTCAGATGGTGGTAGGTGATGCTCTTCCCAAATCTTTATTCTTTCTTTGGGAGGCGGGTCATCGATAGCCTGTGTGCTACGCAGGAAGCTCTTCCGACTCTTAAGCCTACTTGGGGCTGTTTTGTGTTCGAAGAGGGGATGAGGGGATGAACTTTGATATTTTGAACTACTTAGTATATTATGTAGGTATTACCTTCCTGGACTTGAACTAGCGGAACGGAATCAAATTCCTGTTAGTAGGGTTAGGTATAGATGTACTCGTATTTACCGAGTATCGGGGGCACGATAAAATATTACACACGTTAGTAAAAGGGTTCGTAAGGGATATAAAGTAATGCTTGTTTCTAAGAAAATAAATATTTTACCTAATTCTTTTTTTAGATGGGAAATAATCTAATAACATCTCACGCCCTTGGGCGGAGTGGGAGGACGTGTCAGACTTTTACTGACTAGAACCCACTGTTCCTTCTTTGCCTTCGTTCCAGGGCCCCGGGGTTCTCTTTCGCATCACCCATAGCCCAGTTGGCTGCGATCCTGCTGGGTCCCTACGGTTTTGCTGACTTCTCCTTGAGGCACGCGTGGAACACTACGTGCCGTCGACGACTTGGGCTCGATCTGGACGGTTACCGGACAGTCGGACGGCAAGCTACCCATTGCTCGTTGTCCGCAAGCCTGCGCCTACGGTGGCCGGAAATCGGGAGGAAACATTATAAGGCTGAATATGTTACCCTTATGCTATAATATTGTGATTATCACTTTGACCACTCCTACGTCTTTTCAAGCGCTTCGTAAATATTTACACTTCGCAGAATATCACAGAATAGAACAGAATCAAATAGAACGCTTGGCGCACACGTATTGAAATATTAATTGATCTGGGACCAACACAGAAATACAACTGTAAATGTATGTTTGCACAAGAAAGCGACTCGTTTGATTACTTCCGTGTTTGCGGAAAATAATCTTAAAATACACTGCAATATGGGTACACTTGTTAATAAAATATATATTGTTGGAAAGTAGACGATGAAGTAATTTTATGCTTCATTGGAGTAATTGCTGTATGGCGTTCCAGTACGAGGATACCTATAAATAAATTTTAATTAAGTTAATTTCGCTTGTCACGTCATATTTTTTTTAACTTTGCCTCATACTAGGAATTACTTTTGTATCGTGGGTGGCTCACAAACACATCACATCCAGACCTAAAACAACCATCATAAAAATATTTTTTCTTTACGGAAATCCAATCCGTGACACCCAGTGCTTTAGGCAATAGCTGAAGCACTGCGCCAAACATGCCAACAAATAAATATTGCATCCAAGAGTGGTCAGACGCAGCAGACTTACATTTGTGAAATGAAAGTCAGATGCGTTCTCACTTTCCGCATGACCGAATATGGTAAGTTCGGGGGGTTCCTGCACCGGAGGACATGGTGGAGCACATGGTCGGTTGACTCCTTCTGCGAAACAGTAGTGCTAGCAAAAGAGGCCGCCGCACGTTTGAGGGAACGGCTCTCACGTCTCAGCCGCAGGAATCCCGACCTAATGCTGCCACCGTATCTGCTGGGAACGCGATATTTTAATTATGTGCCCTTAATTATGGTGCTAAAATTATTCTCTCTGTCTGTAAAACGTATAAAAAGTTTACTCAATGTACAAAAAGTGGAGTATAGATTGCATCACTGCTTACCATCAGGTGGGATTGCAATAAAGCACTAGTTTATATTATTAAAAAAAACAAGGCAGCTAAGTGCCTACAGTCAAGAAAAAAAAAATGTAAACGCTCTTTTCATGTTAACCACAGATTTTTCTCAGACAGCAATCATTCGCAGGCCAGAGCAGTTACTTACACCGAAGCCTGTTCGAAGCCGGCTCCTCATTTTATAGACACACTAAGACCTTAATAGATTTGACTTCGTAAATAGGTCAACTTCCTACTTAGTTTATTGCCTTTTCCACGAAACTGAAGATGAAATAAACTGTTATTCTATCACCTTTTTTTATAGTGAAAGTTATCTTATGGAGAATTTATTTTTTTTATAGAAAAATCTATTGATGGTTTAAGTACCTAATTTTTCTTCATTTATTTATTATTATTTAATACTTTATTGTACATGTACAACTCATAATGTGGACAGGATAAACATTAATATAACAACAACATATGCAATTTAAAAACCTTACTGTCATAATCTGATCATAATAATCTGACATTAACATTTTAAATAAAACTATTTTAATATTATTTAAAAACACTCACATACTTATATAACATCAAGAACACTGAACTAACTATAATTACACTAAAACAATACGAGTAAAAACCCTAAATTGATTTAAGTTATAATCAGTCTAAAAACAATCTAGAACATGGCGTCGAGCAACTTTTCCGTATCGCTGTCGACTGGTAATACGTCCAAGGGACTTGCACTGCCACACTGTATGCAATACAAGAACCTACTTTTTTATTAATTAATTGCATATCCATACCTACTAATATTATAAATGTGAAAACAAATTTGTCTGATGATACAATTTCACGGTTAAACTCCTAAATCAATTTGGTTATTTTGATAACGAGTTAGTAGAACTCCAGGGAAGGGCATATGCTACTTTTTGAGGCTGAATTGTATCAATAATAATATAATCAGACGGTATGAAGCTGATTCTCACGTACCTATAAACCCTTTTCCCCTTACGATAATGTAACAAATACCTGTATTTACTGTGTGATGTATGTAAAAGTATGTTAAAGTCAGGATCTCACAGGAGAGCGTGGTTTCGTACTTAAGATCATGCGGTAAATTGCCTATGATTTACTTGTCTTTTGTTTGGGCGAGGGTCCGAGTCATAAGTGGCAGAGATTGTATCATCATATTTTTTTTACTAAGCTTTCAATACACGAATTTCGAAATTGTCAAACAAATTGAGTTGCGGAGTTGATTAAAACGTCAATCAACTCAACTGTGAACTATTTGCGTGGTCGCTCTCTGAAGGATTTAGGTCATACTGCTGTATGAACCAAAAACGAGCAACGGATGCTGAAAATGACTGAATGATTGGACAATGACTGCAGTTTTACTTTCGTCTGGAAGCTGTTAATTATCTTTAATTTACATGGAAGTAGACGTAAAATAAAGACTCACGGATGATGGCAAGTGTGTTGAATCATTCGGTTCCTTTCAAAACGGTTGATCTGAGTGGTGCGCTATCAGTTGTGACTGGTCATCATTCATCATCATCAGTTCTCAGATAATAGAGGCGACAAGAAATTTACGTATTTCTGTGATGTTTGTAATTCATAACGTGATTAAAAGAGTGTCCATGAAGTTTCTAGCACATTCATCTTCATAGAAATCTACGCTTTGGAATGTGCAATTAACTTCATTTTTCTGACTGACCTACTTCTTGACAATCCAAAAGTCATGTTTATTGCCTGTACATGGTTTATTTGAAATAATTGCTTTAATTGATTCTTGATTCTTCGTAAAATCGCTTTCCACTCATAACTTAAAGAAATACACATTAGCGTCAGGTAAAAACATTGACACAAGTGATTTGGTTGAACAATAAGACTCGTGGAGAAGACTCCTGACGAGGGCCTCATGGGGGAACCAGGGGGAACCAGGGGGGGGGGGGGGGAATAAGTTAGTTAAAGTATTGTAGAAGAAAGTTTGCAGTATCGCTTCATGAGAGATATGAAGTTAGCTGCGTTATGTCCTTGTAGGTAATTTGATTTGAGAAGTTTTCGAGGTGCGGGTTGGGGTGCGAAAATTTAATCTAACTTCATTATACTCCATTCTTTTCTGCATTAGACAAAAGAGATTCATAAAAACAGGTGGGCACAACATTTATTTTTCGAGATAAATTCCAACAATTTTAATGTTTTTTTTTATTATTATAATGGTTTCAATGTATTTTAACATTACTTACTTAGATAAATTTGATTATTGTAAGGTAAATATTAAACACTTAGATAGATAAATGAAATGTTTTTTTTTTAAATAAACATTAAATAACTTTATTTCAAACAAATTTACACTTTCTTTAAAATGGAGCATCAACAAGTTTCCACCTTACAAAACATAAGAATTTTACACAATACAAAGCAACAAGATAATTATTTAACATTCATACAAATAGAAATAACTAATTTTATACAGTATAATGAACATGTACTGATAACCCCTGCTTCTTTTAGGTTTTTAACATGGACACTAGAAGTACAAGTAAGAACTAAATATTTTATTGAATTAAAAACCTTATAATTTCAGAAGATTGATAGTTCAAATGAATTCATTTAGGTATAACAGTTGGTATATAAATTGATTGTAATAAATTCACCGTCAATCTTAACTGTGATAAAGCACAATATACATATGTACTGTACTGTATTGTACTTTTATTACAAAGTGTACCCTAAAACAACCTTTTTTAACTTCTGTCTAATGCTATCGCGAACTGAGTTAAGTTCATATTTGTGAAAGATGATCGTGAAAAGTGTCGATTTTTCAAAGTTAAACGACGCGACGGTCAAAGTTAAGGTGAATGTTCTAGAGGTTTTGTTTTATTGAGGTTTGAAATCAATGACTTTTTCCGCTCTAGGGTGGAGCTAGAGTGCGTGTCAGACTATTACTGACTAAAACCACACATATGTTTCTTCAGTTGTCCTTTGCGTTCTAGGAACACGCACGGCTCTAGTAAGCATCGGCCCACCTGGGCCTGTAGGGGATCTCTCATCTCTTTGAGGCGAGCGTGGAACAATACCACCCTAGGCCAAGAAAAGTCATTAGATGATTTCCTACCTCAAAGATAGAAAAATAAAACCTATGTCCTTCACTTGCCTTTGCGTTCTAGAACCAGGGTTATCTTTGCAGAAAGTCCCCGTGGCCCTAGCAGGCCTCGGTCCTGTTGAACCCCTACGGTATTGGTGACATATCTTTGAGACTAACACACTACCATAAGAATAACACGACGCGCCGTCAATGATTCGGGCTTATTCCATGCCGAACGGCTGGTCGGCGAGCTACCCATTGTTTTTCGTCAAGGACGCGCCTAAGGTGCTTCGCTGAAGGATGCGGCTACAACCCATTCAACAGTGCTCCACCCAAGCCAAATTCACCTCTACCAAATGCTCGCTCGTAAATATCTAATATTAAAATGTGACATTTCAATATTGAAATGTAAGTTTGACGATACTACATTCTATTTCAAATATCTGTTATTTATTTATTGTGCACACCTACCACAGTGCTATCATTTTTAACCCAAAGGTTGACTGGTAGAGAATGCCTTGTTGTATTAAGTCCGCCTATGAACCACCACTGTACATAAAGTTTAAATAAATAAAATTCAAAACTCGTAATTGTATTATAAGCTGATATTCAAATACAAATGCCTATATAGCATTGTGGACTTATTTTAGTGAGTTCACATCAATTAATTGGTTTATTTACCCAGCTTAGCTATGGCAATGAGCAGCTATGTGGCTTAGCTATGTGGCAATGGGCAGGGCACATTGTTCGCAGAACGGATGACCGTTGGGGCCGAAAGGTTCTGGAATGGCGATCACGTAAAGGAAGGCCTTTGGAAGGCCTCCTACAAGATGGACCGATGACTTGATAACGGTTGCGGGAGTCCGATGAATGCGAGACGCAAAGGACCGTTCATTGTGGCGACACTTGGGGGAGGCCTATGTCCAGCAGCGGACGTCTTTCGGCTGAAATGATGATGATGATGATGACCCAGCTTAGCAAAATCCCCATGTTTCTCCACTGAATTCGATTCAACGCTGCAGCAACGCATTCAGTTACCATAATGTTCTTAGAGTCTATTAGATGCTTTTTAAAAGACGGGCCGTATTTATATAAAAAATAACTTTGTTTAGTTTAGAAAGTGATTAGCAGGTTCTTAATTCTAAATGTTCTATATTTAATTGTAATCAGAATCCGCTTTTTCGTTTTTGAAATTAGCATACGGTTAGCGAATTTTGTAAATAATGGCGTTACTTTTTATATTTTATGTTTCAACATTTCGAACACATAAATTGAATTTCAAATATGTAAATTCCACATTTCTATTTTACGTACTCCACAAATTCTGATCTCATCTATAAAACCAAAACCACTTTTTCTTTATGAAGCTATCAGAATCTTTTAGCACTCATCGACATTTTAAAGGCAAAATTTCACGAATTTCTATGATAATATTTAAGAAGCAGTAGCTACTCAGTTTAACGGTAATTTTATGAGTTTACTTTCGCTATAAAGTTAAAATATTAGGGTGAAATAATGGCGAGACGCCAGTGATTTTTACAACAGATTAAGGGAATTACAATGGGGTTTACCGTGTTTATAACTCGACTTAACAACACATTTTGTGAAGGTACTTAGGTTGGGTACTTATCAACAAGTTACATTTTAGCAGTGATCAAAGTGCTTCGGTTGTTTATGGAAAGTTATTGTTATTTAATTAGGTATTTTATGATAATCGTCGTGTTTTCTGGCAGACGTATAATCTTTCTTCATTTCTTGTCAATAGATTCAAATTATTATTAGTTTTTCTGACCAGTAATTGGCAAGCTGGTAATTAGCCTCATATAAATCCTGAAAAATGCCTGTGGTTGTGCAGAACGGGCAGCATAACAGGTGACGCAGCCCGGAGGACAGGGTGGAGCATACGGTAGAGGTGTGCCCCGCTCGGGCACAGCACCACCGTGTCCTCGTGGGGGCGATCGGCAGCAACGACCTCACGCCGGGCCCTGGTACAGGCCATGGTCCGGAGCAAGGAGGAATGGCAGGCAGTCGCTTCCTTCTGCGAAGCAGTAATGCTAGCAAAAACGGCCGCATGCACGAGGGACTGGTCCTCACGCCCCAGCCGCAAGGATCGCGATCCCGATTTCTAGCCACTGTAGGCGTAGGCTTGCGGATGGCGAGCAATGGGTATCACGCCGTCTGGTCGTCTGGTAACCGTCCGGATCGAGCCCAAATCTTCGACGGTACGTAGTATTCCACGCCCGCTTCAAGGAGATGTCAACAAATCGTAGGGGCCCAGCGGGGTCAAAGCCTACTGGGGCCATGGGTTAAGTGAAAATGAACCCCCGGGGCCCTGGAACGCAAGGCAAAGAAGGAACAAACAAGTAGGGTTTAGTCAGTAAAAGTCTGACACGAAAGAGCGGGAGAAGTCATTGGATGATTTCCACCTTCAAAAAGCAGGTGATGCAAGTCCTGTGTGCGGCTCCACAGAGGTAACAGTGTTTGAAATGGGTCGAGGAAGCTCCGTTTGGCCAGAAATGTTCCAGCATTCGCTGGTTGCTCTACACCCAGCGCTGGTTTTCAGGCCCACAGTGACGCACGAAAGAGAAGAAAAAATAGGCATATGCTTAATTAAATATTTATGTTTATTTATTCAGGTAATAATTTAATTGAAATACGTAAACAAATAGGGTAAAAATATTAAAATAAGAAAGTATTGCTTAGTTATGTTATTTGTTGTTTGTTTTTTTCAGGTTAAAAATCATCCAATGGCTTTTCCCACTCTATGGCGGACTTTTACTGACTAAAATCCCACCTATGTTCTTTTTTTTTTCTTTGCGTTCCAGGACCATGGGTTTTCCCTTCGGATGTAAGCCCATGGCCCCAGTAAGCTTCGACCCTGCTGGGTCCCTACGGTTTGTTGACATGTCTTTGAGGCGCGCGTGGAACACGACGTACCGTCGACGACTCGGGTTTGGTCCAGACGATTACCGGACGGCCGGACAGCGAGCTACCCATTGCTCGTCGTCCGCAAGGCAACGCTTACGGTGGCTGGAATTCGGGGTCAGGGCCTCAGGGCTCAGCGGCTGAGGCGTGAGGTCGTTCGTTTCCTCACGCGTGCGGCCTCCTCCTCCGCTAGCATGACTGCTTCGCAGAATAAGGCTCCGGACCATGGACTGTAACAGGACGCAAGAGGTCGCTACCACCGATCGCCCCCACGAGGACACGGCGGTGTTCCGCCCAAGCGGGGCACACCTCTACCGTATGCTCCACCGTGTCCTCTGGGCGACCCGCACAATGGTGACACCTGGGCGTATATTTCTAGTTTGGGATCGTATAATTAACTATCGAACCAAAAGTGTTACGATCTTGTTTCAGGCAAGTAACTCAAACTGGCCTCTAACAGTATCTGATATCGAGACCATCAGAACTTTATTACCTACTGGAGCTATAAGGTGAGCCATCAACACTTTAGTAAGGAGGTTGTACTGGACACTGAGTTATCATAAAAAATAAAATTCAAATAATAAAAAAGTTGCTTCTCATTCCTCTTATCTAGATAACTACGAGGAGAGATAATTTTTATGGTTCTTTGTTATATTAAAATTCATGATAAAAGATATTAAATTAAATGTTAAATATTATGAGGTTCCTGGAGTATTAAATTCATAGGAAACTTTTGTACATTTTATATAGCTAAAAGGCCTACGCCAAAACATGATACTTTAACTGTGGAAACTTGTAATTAGCAATTTAGTTATTTATTACCTACATAACATACATAATCACCTTTATAACATTCCCACTGCTGGGACTCAGGCCTCCTCTCTAGGAGAGGGAATGAGCTATACCTAATCCACCACACGGGCCTAGTGCGGGCTGGTGGATGTGTCATGTCTTCGAATCTTTGGTTCTAGTACATGCCGCTTTTCTCACGATGTTTTCCTTCACCGATTTAAGAGCAGTGGTGATGAAATAAATTACACAAAGTAATGCGCCTCCCTAGGTTTGAACCCGCAATCTACAACAATTAATTCATTATAGTATTCATATAATTATATTAAGTCTTAGCCGTTACCACTGCCCTATACTGTTATTCATTATTGTTATTAAAATATTATTAGTTTGTAAGTTTTCACAAAATGTGAAAAATAAAACATTCTGAAACACCTAATTTCTGCGAACCAGACATGATTAATAAATTTAGAAAGAATATTACTATTCTAGTAAAGTTTTTTTATTTTTTTTACCGATACGTTTTGTGGAAGAATATATATAGGGACCCCTATATATATTCTTCCACAAAACGTTTCTTCTTCAACTTCCAAAAATGAAACAATAATATATTCCTTAAGTCAACATTACGTACCATATTGGTCCTTAGAATATTTACTGATTAGAACCTATTCATCTTCTCATTATATAAAAGATAATCCTGATAATATTATAAATCACGTTCAGTAATGAGACTGTACATGCTGGGAACTGGGGCCTTTTACATGTTAAGACCCTACACAATTGCGGGAGAATCTTTCCTAGCTGCACGTGGGTATACTTAGGGCATACTGAAAGTTTCTGAATCTGGCCACTTACAATAAAAGAATGAAAAAACAATTATAGAATTCGAAAATGGAACTCTTTGCGAGCATGTTACATTTAAATTTCCGAGACTGTCATTTGTTTTTTCATTGTGGCGTCCTTTCGAAGATTGGTGTCGAAGCTCACCCCGCTTTCCTTGGGTACAGTAAACTGACTCACGATTAAGAATGGTACTTAGTGCGAGAAGGCAGAGACCTGACTTCTTCTTTTCCGCTGCAAGTCGCAGTAGTAGCAGATGTGGCATTAGGTTTCCATAATCTATTTTGCAGAGCAGCTTGTCATACTACGTCTGGGAATTTGTATTGTAGCGTGAGCTCACAATGTCCACTAGGAATCAATTCGCGAATAATTAAAACAGCCATTAAACTTTACTCAGAAAAATCACCATCTTCTTTTTGTATAAATGAAACAACTGAACTCGAAATAGAACGCTATTCACGTGAACGAATGAATGAATGGCAAATGGAGTGAACGATCCAACTGACACGTTTTGTTCATTCGTGAATGATTCGAATTACTTGACACACATACGGAAAGCCGTTTATTTGTGTTGACAGTTTTATTACGAGGCGAAATGTGAGAAAATGTGACATAATGGTTATATAGTCGTATATTTTGCACGTCGAGACATATTGGAACATATTTTTTAGTGTTAACACCTACATAAATAATGGAATTGGAATTGTAGAATCCAGTTGTTATTGTTTTGTCGTATCTTACTACTTACAAGAAGATGGTCCGGTCGCTCGTGTAGTCGTAAGTGCTACTGCTCAGTATGAGGTCCTGGCTTTAATTCTCGGGTCGTGTAAAGTAGGTACTAATGAGATTTTTCGTCTGACATGTCTCAGCAGCCACACCGCACCGGCGTCAGATGGATGTGTACTATACCCTAACTGACACTTCAGTGAATGCAGGATTTTTTTTAAGATGGGGAATCATTCAATGACTGCTGCTATGGGGTGGAGCGAGAGGGCGTGTTAGACTTTTACTAAGAAAACCATACCTATATCCTTCAATTGCACTTTGCATTCTAGGACCACATGTTTTCTTTTCAGAAAATCCCCGCGTTCTGTGAATGCAGGTGTGATAATGTTACATTACAGAACCATGAATTACTTGGCACATCCTAGAACCAAAAATTTTACATCTGATATCCCTCAGCTCGAGCTGGGCCCTCGTAGTGAATGATGACTGTGGTGTATTGGCTGTGAGGGTAGTCTCCAGCAGTGTGACGTAATGTATTTGACACGAGTCAGTGGCCATCCGGCGGTTGGAGCAGTTGTGTTGTGCGAATATATGTGTGTCACACTGTGGGTCAGCCGTAAAACCTACCAAACGCAGTACAATACAATGACCCATTCCCTCTTAGAGAGAAGACCTGTGTACCAGCACACGCAGAGTTGTGTCAATTATTTGTTCCGAATAATTACAATCGCTCTAGAAAGCATAAATTATTTAGTGTCCCATTTTGTCGCACTGTAGCTCGGTCCACCTCCCCTATACCGCGAATGCTAACGATGCTCAACGCGCTCGTGGAGACCAACCCTAGATTGGATTTGTTTTCTGATGAATTAGACAATATTATTAGAAAGTTCGAGATTCTGTGAGAAGACAGAGTGAAAGGATTAAAGTATTTTAGAATTAATAGCTATTTTGATGTACTACTAAATAAATAAATAATAAAATAACAAAAAAAAAAAATGGTAACATTATAACGCTCATTATGCGTATGAATTAATTTTACCTTGTCTATTTCAGTATTCCACGAGGTGGTTGAGGTAGCTAACTAAATAATGTACCTAAGTGTCGGTCGGTCAAATGCATTCAAGTTGGTCTCTTCACACCAAAATACTAGTACCAACGACTTCAATCGACAGAACCAAAATATATCTCTAAGCTAATTGAACCAGAGTATCAATATATTTGGCAAATCCCTTAATCTTCAGCTTAATCTAACGTTCGTCCAATGTTGTTGTGTGTCGACTTAAGCAAGATTTATAATTGTAGAATCACACTAATATTATAAAGGTAGAAGTTTCTATGTGGGTCTTTTTTTTAGGTGCGAACTCTTCCGATGACTTCTCCCGCTCTAAGATGGAGCAGAAGGACGTGTCAGACTTTTACTGACTCAGACTTTACAGACTAACTTTCCTACTTCTTTCAACGGAGGTTTGAGTCAGTTAAAAAGTATTTAAATAAAATCGAAAATTAGAATAAGAGAATAAACTTTTTTTTCAGTTAACTAAACTCAACATTATTTTTAGTATATGCAAAACCTGAATATAGTTTGTTCAGAATCAGTAACTGGATCGATTCCAATATTTCTACACTATTTTTTCCCAAAAATATTTAAAAAAGGTCACAAGTTGGACACCACCGACACTAAGTACAACACAGGTCACGGCAGGATATAGCGAGCATTAGGAACCAGCGCACAACTGGTTGCGCTAACAAAACAACCCGTCAGTCGTCCGGATGGCCCATAGACCATGTATTTGTGCGGACAACCAGGTAACATAACAAGCTTATAACTTTGTGATTTTTCATGATATAGTTATAAAATTTTATACATAGATTTTATACATTCTATACATAAAAGACACGTGTTTCGTGTTTCGCATATACTAAAACTAATGTTGTATAACTTAAAAAAAAATGCAACTATTTTTTAAAGTTCACATACTTTTTTACTGTCTAAATTCTAGGATTCATACAAAAAAAAAACTGGTTATATCAAAAAGTAAGTATATAAAATCAAAAATATAACTTTATTTTCAATTTTACATATTTTTTTTTTAAAGTTCTAAGATCTAGGATTTATAGAAAAAAACTTGTTGTCCCATCATTGTCGCTTTGTCGCTTTACCTGTATCACATACCTGAGAGATCCATAACCATGTTTATTTGGTAGTCAGGTCAAAATAACCTTGTATATTTACTGCTCAACCCACACATACATTTTAGATTAATGGCTGTACTTTGATACTCAATTTGGCAAGAAATTCGCTGAAACCTGTACTCATATGAAGTTGAGACTCAATTTACTACATTAAACCGAAAATAGCTGAAAGTCAGACACATTATAAATCACTAGGTAACTGAATTTACTCAAATTCTACTATACAGAATATTTTTATGCAGATTTAATAAATGTTTCAGGATTAAGTTGCGCATTTGAAATATTGTTTTAAGTTACTTTGTGCAAGCATTTCAAAGTAATTGAAAATTCAGACAGTGTACTACAAATGTAAATTGGCTAAGGGATGAACTCGTGAACTAGCTTTTGGGGGTTGTTTGAAACTGCAACCCTTCTGAATATGGGAGTAAATTCTAAATATTTATTTCACATAGGCCTACATGGGCACTTATGGAACATCAGAAGCTTAGTGCATAGTTACAATTTGTCGTTTTCCATGGAGAAGAACCGGCAAGAAATGACATGAAAATTTTAGTTTTTTTTTTATATTACAACGTTAACCCTTTCTAGGCCACAGTCTGATATAATTATGTAACAAAACAATTTCGTGCCCGTGCCACCACATTCTGATAAATAATAATTGTATTTCGGACACAAAAAAAAACATAGACTGTTAGTAAATATAAGAAACTTACTTGTATTACCTAGTGTTAACCATTTTTTTTTTTTATTAATGATAGGCTCGCGTTTGACCACCATCTCACCCGATGGCAAGCGACGATGTGGTCGAAGATGAAGCACGCTTGCCTAGAAGCAGCCTATTCAGTTTTGACTTAATTGATAATTTGAAATTGACATTATAAAAACAAATCCTCTACTTCAACACACTGTCACTCAATTTTTTAAATTAAAACTCCATGTAACATCAAGGTACAAAAGCGGAGACGACATGTCAGGTGCATAAAAAAAAAAGAAAATATTATTTAGAAAACTTTCCTGCTCATTTTTTAATAATTTCAAAGTGGTTTTCAAGTGTCTTAAGGTCATTAAGACGAGGTTCAAAGCTTTAACAGAATGTCTCATATAAATGAAAAATGGTTGACAAAAAATAATAAAAAATTTATAGTTTTAATTCACACTTACAAGGTTTGCAGTGTGTAGAATATGAAGTATAATCAATAAAATATAAAACACAAAAAGGGTTTCTACCTGTCTTATGGCCACCTAAAGATTCATCTATGTCTGTTATTGAATTTGAAACCATTCAACCGTGTGCCCCAAACCGGTGCATTAAATATGCAAATTTCCTTTATTTTTTCAACAAATAAACAAAATGTATTTATTTTTATAGTAAACTAGCACTCCGACTGAACTACGTTTGGGTGTAAAAAATATTCGAAATTCTCAGTTTTCTCTACTAGAATTTCCATTTATTATACACGTAAGCCTTATCACCACGCTGTTTACTGCCCTCCTAACCAAGTTACGACCGTTTCGTTTCGATTCTCTTGCGTCGAACGCCTCGAGTAGGCCACGCCTCCGATTCTTTTGTTCTGACGTCATCTCAACGCTCAGTCACGTGGTCGGCTGGTAAAAATTGTATGGAAATTCTTTTAGTAGTTTTTGCGTTTATCACGTACATACAGATAGACGGACGCGGTAGCCCTCCACCACGTAAAGGGGGCTGACATTCTGTTACTATTTTGGTGTATAATTAAGTTTATTCTATTCTATGAGCTGCTGTCTCGTCCTCCTCTATGCAGGCTCTGCAGAGTGGACTGTTTGTAACTCCTATAAAAGATATGTCTTTTAAAATAAGAGATATTAGAATATTTTTGTGCTTGTCACGGTTTATCTTTCATTCCGTTCAACATAATATTCAGATTTCTTTCTTTTTAATATTTTTAACGTTAAAGATATTTCTATTCGCTGTTAAATTAGTTAAATTAATGTTAACCACGACGCTTCTTATTCTAAAATATCGCGATATTTGGGAAACGTACACTTGGGGAGATTTATTTTTATAACGTAGAATGATGTTTTTCTTCCGAGTGCAGCATATTATCCTCACACTCGGTAAGACATACATAAAACATAGCATAGCATAGCCTAGTCAACCTTATAGTGTTCCCACTGTTAGGACTCAGGCCTCCTCTCTAGGAGAGGACATACAATATAAATACATACAAAATAAATACATACAATACAAAAACATACATCTACACTAGTATTATAGAGTTTGTTTTTTTGTTCATAGGAGATAATCTCTGGAAGTACTGCCCCCCTAGCCAAGTTACGATCGTTTCGTTTGCGTCGAACGCCTCGAGTAGGCCACGCCTCCGATTCCTTTGTTCTGACGTCATCTCAACGCTCGGTCACGTGGTCAAAACAAAGGAATCGGAGGCGTGGCCTACTCGATGCGTTCGACGCAAACGAAACGATCGTAATTTGGCTAGGGGGGCTGGTACGATTGCTAAAGTTTTTTCACCGATAGAAAGCGGCTTTATTCCTGTGTGACATAGGATATATTTTATGTACGCGGGTGAAGCTGCGGGCAAAAGCCAGTACAATATAATATAAAAAAATACAATAAATAAATTTTATATTATGTATAGATCTTCATCTATACATAATATAAAATTTAAGTGACTGTTTGGAAACATTAAAATAACGTTTTTGTACTACATACTCGTACATCTTGATGACATAATGGTTCCGAAACGTGGTCGCTTACAATGGGCCTCATTGTAAGCGACCACGTAAAAGGCGAACACGGCTTAAAGTCACCCAAAGGGCAATGGAAAGAGCTATGCTCGGAGTTTCCTTGCGTGGTCGAATCAGAAATGAAGATATCCGCAGGAGAACCAAGGTTACCGACATAGCACGAAGAATCGCTAAACTTAAGTAGCAATGGGCAGGGCACATTACTCCCAGAATTGATGGCCGTTGGGGCTGAAAGGTTCTGTAGTGGCAACTGCGTACCGGAAGACGCAGTGTTGAAAGACCTCTTACAAGGTGGACCAATGACCTGGTGAAGGTGGCGGGAGTCCGATGGACGCGGGACGTGTAGGACCGTTCATTGTGTTGACACTAGGGGGAGGCCTATGTCCAACAGTGGACGTCTTTCGGCTGAAATGACGATGATGACTACATACGTCATCATCTCTCTAACTTTTTCCCAACTAGCTTGTGGACGGCTTCTAACCGGATGGGGCTTATATCTATGTTCTTTATGTACCAACGGCTTTACGTGCTTTCTACGGCACGGGGCGTCAGTAATGTCCTAGGTAATCTTAGAACAACTGTTTCTGAATCCACAACCTCATATAGACGGGTGTCTTAACCACTGAGATATCATCATCCATCATCATCATTGCAGCCGAAAAATGTCCACTGCTGGACATAGGCCTCCCTCAAGCGTCGCCACAATGAACGGTCCTCGCATCCATCGGACTCCCGCAACCGTTACCAAGTCATCGGTCTACCTTGTAGGAGGCCTTCCAACGCTATATACAGGGATATCACAATTTTTTAACTAAATGCAATATGAAAGTATATTCCACACCTATGACAAAATCGCATTTGTATTATGTCTTGCCCGTATGAAATGCATAACTTAAACATACATATATAGCAGTTTTTACTTTTTTATTTAACAGAAACTTTATTAAAACTTAAATAAAAATAAAAGCCCTAAAGTATATACCTATGTATACACAGCATATATACTATGTGTATATACACATATACTCCATTACAAAAACCCTCAACGATTCTTCTCAACCGTTCATACATTAGTTTAAAAACAAAACAACGTAATAAATGGAAAGAAAAGCGACCTTTTAAGAAAAAATGGGTTTAGAAAATAATAATTAATCATAATTACCTCTGTCTACCAACTAACCAATCTTTAGAATTAGCATCTTTATAAATCTCTCCAAAAAAGTCAGGTTAAATTGTTAGAGTAAATTCAAAGTTTGTAAATGAAAGTCAGCGAGTTAGACCGCTAGACACGGACTTTTTAAAATAAAATGCCAATTTGAAAAAAAAAATGTTAATTGAAATGCTTCAAATCATTTCACCTAAATTTTGTCGTAATTTTCCAGTGAAGTTGATTTGAAAAGGTTTGTGAGGTATATTGACTAAGTAAATTAAGTTTGGATTTAAGAAACTGAGGACCACTTTGAAGAAATAACTTAAATGAAGAAGATACTTTAGTGTGTACCTAACATTCTACCAACCTATCCTTGGTGAAGAATATATATTATTATTAGCATTAGCATAATCAGCCTTTTTATTGTTCCCACTGCTGGGACTCAGGCCTCGTCTCTAGGAGAGGAAATGGGCCGTAATCCACCACGCGGTCCCAGTGCGGTTTGGTGAATGTCACATGTCTTCGAATATAATAATACATATATTAATAATATATATATATTTATTATGGATAGGCTTGCGTTTGACCACTATAATATCACCAGATGATAAGCGACAGGAAACACAGACTCCAGCAGGGAAATCCACTCCTAAATAATTGGTTCGAGAAAGACCTCGCATTCTGTTTTCATCGCCAAGAGCTTGTGTGTTCTAGTTGCTCTCCAGAGAAAAATGTACAAGAGAGATATTTGTTACTATTTAATCATTCTGACTTCAACAAAACGAGGAGACACGCAATTCGGCTGATTTTTTTTGAACCGACGTAAAACAAAAAAATAAAAAGTAACTTTAATTTCGAAAATCAGTCAAATCAAAAAACAAAGAAAAGAACAGAAACTCGTCCGGATTTTCAAATTAAAGTCATTTTGTAATATTTATTTAATTTTGTTTGAAACTCGTTAATATTTCAATCAACGTTCATTTTGGAAAATCTATCCAGAGCAACATTTCCATCGATTTTAGTGTTTAGCTCCATTTTAATGTTCACAATAAAATACCAAAATAATCGTTGAATTCTCCCGTCATCATCACTGGACTATAAACTCAGCATAAATACAGCCTTCGAAGCGTCGTATAAATGTCTGACAGTTTATTATTCTGCAGAGACAATGGCTCTTTATGGAGGGACCTTTATACTGTACGATTCAAACAATAAAATTGAAATATTAATTCCCATAACTTATACTATTGATCTTGTGCCTTTTCTTGGAATAATTTTGGAAATCCGATCAGTACTTCCAGATTTCCAGGTACAAACAAACCGATAATTTTACCGGTCTAGAAAAATCGTTTTCTTTTTATACCCGTTTTACTTAATATTATTGCGCTATATAAGCTTGTGCGCTTGGCCACTATCACACCTAGTTGCTCAAATATTCGTTTTTATTGTTGTAGATACTGTTATATCGTTGGCCATTCTCTTTTTTGCTAGGATTTAAATTAGTGATCCCTGATATTTTAATCAGAATAATAGCAAAACAAACCGGATAAAATGTTTAAAATAATAATAATAATAATATTCCACAACTATCACACAACACCGTCTAGTCCCAAGCTAAGCAGAGCTTATGTTATGAGTACTAGACAACTGATAAACATACTTATATATTTCTAATTACACCCAGACACAGAACAAATGATCGTGCTCATCACACAAACATTTGTCCTGGGTGGGAATCGAACCCACGACCTCCGGCATAGCAGTCAGGGTCACTAACCACTAGGCCAACAGGCCAGTCAAATATGAAGAGAATGTGTCGTTTATTATTTTTTCAGTCAGATGTTTGTCCTGTCTTAAATAAATGTTTTTTTCTTTTTATATTAATTTTTTTTATTATTGCAATAAATTGATAATGACGTGCTTGTAATTTTTTTGCACTGTCACCATTTCAAAAAGACTTCCCATTCAGGATCCAAATGTCAGGGAAGTAGAGATTTACTAAAAGCGACGCTGAATATTGCCAGATTCAACGATAGATTCTACAATAGATTTCATAAAATTTAACTTTAACGGCGTTAAATATAATCGCATCGTCCCCGCATCGTGACGTCTTAACGGCCCCAATCGATGGTTGCTCCAACGATCCCGGGCTTAATCCTTATGTAATCGACGCTCAAAAATGGCGGCTCTCTGTTACAGAGTAGCAGATCAGACGCCACTCAATAATCTACTGCTTATCGCTGAATTTACAAAATGAGAGGGTTACAATTTTACCGACTTGATATTTTTTTATAAGTAAATATTTTTTAAGTACGTTGATTTATTGAAAAAAGAGTAATAAAACGTATGTCATGTGGAGTATTGTCTACATGACATACGCTTTGGTCGACCTATAATAGGTCGACTAGTATTTCGCCCCGGTTGCGTACGGTTGCAAATTATACACACAAATCATTCTCATTTATTGGTCTGCCTATTATTGAAAACCACATCAAATTGCGTGGTTAAGACGAAATTAGTAAACAGACGCAGGCAGTAACTTTGTTTTAAAGCAGCGACACAAACATGACTATCACTAGGTAGTCATGTGATGTGTTAACTTAAGTATGCAAGTACCTTGGATACCATGGTCACATGCACCATCAGAACTTGTTGTGGTACACTGGCATACTTACTTCTTGCATAATTTTGGTACCAGTTACAGGCCAGTGCGACATAGCACGTAGAATCGCCATACTTAAGTTGCTATGGGCAGGGCACATTGCAAGCAGAACTGATGGCCGTAAGGTTCTGCAGTGGTGACCGCGTACCGGAAGACACAGCGTTGGAAGGCCTCCCACAAGGTGGACCGATGACCTGGTCAGGGTAGCTGGAATCCGATAGATGCGAGACGCACAGGACCGGTCGTTGTGGCGACGCTTGGGGGAGGCCTATGTCCAACAGTGGACGTCTTTCGGCTGAAATGATGATGATGATGATGACGATAGGCCAGTGTATCACCGCTTTTATAGTATGTAGAGATGAATTAAAATTCACTGAAATTTGTTTTCACGATAAGATTCTTACTGAATGGACAGGCTGACTAATTTTGAAAAGTACAAAAAATAAACATTTTGCCTATGGCAAACCACATGAGTTGGAATCGCCTACTGCAAGCCCAACGTGCTGTACGTTGGGCTTTCGGTAAAACGTTCGATCGAAAATTATTTTTAATTAAAAATTATGCAACCGAAAACATTTAAACCTCTAACAAAGGAAACTCGCTAAAGTTCAGAACCTGAGGGTTGAAGCCACGTTCATTAAGGTTTGCCAATTAGATAGCGCTACAACTTTCACTAGGAAGTTTGCATGTACACTCATTTGCAGAACCACCGATGTTTTTGGAGGGCTGGCACGCCGAGAGAATGAAATTATTAAATTGCTAGCGATCTCCCGCGTTGAAAATTATCCCAAAGATAAAGTAGCATAAAATCTTTTGTAGTATTTCAGAATATAGTCTATCTGTGTTCCAAATTTCACTGAAATAATTTTTTAATCATTTGGGCGTGAAGGAGTAATAAATATACCGACACACAAACATACATACAAACGATTATATTAGTATGATTCTCAAAGGAAAATAAAATACGGAAAGTTTCAGTGTAGATGAAACAAGATAAGCTGCAATAAGGAATTTATTGTTATAATATTATCATATATAATATTGTGAGAAATTTTATAAAGAAGTAATAGTGTTTATATGTCGTGTACAGATCTTAAAGTGATCAATTTCAAAGATCTAAGAAATTGATCACTTAATGATATGGCCAACTAAAACTGGCGATATCGTTTAAATTTTTTATTGTCATAGAAATCCTACATCAATGATATGGCCAAACGAGGATTGATATAATATCATCTAAAGTTAATGTTTAAACGATCTGGCCACGGACATTTATTTGTAAAAGGTAACCTCTAGAAAAATAGAGTTGATAATTATAGTATTTATTATTTAGTGGTAATTATTATAGTATTGAGTTATTAATTGAGTTGAGGTTACCTTTTTTCATTATCTGGCAGTAAGCTACACTATTGTAATAATATCGTTTTCCCGGGATTGTATAATACAATATAGGTCATGAGAGTGCATCCGCGGGCAAAACTAACGTAAGCAAATCATCAAAATACATTTAACAATTTCCTCAAGTATA
The DNA here is from genome assembly GCA_961205895.1 of Mythimna pallens. NCBI lineage: Eukaryota > Metazoa > Arthropoda > Insecta > Lepidoptera > Noctuidae > Mythimna > Mythimna pallens. The sequence continues at coordinate 779,867 of OY540847.1, forward strand.
AAAACTTCATGTTACAGCCCTACGTGTGTTTAGGACGGTCGCTCAACGAATAGTTTCGCAGTTAGATTTTTTCGCGACATGCGATACTTTCCGCGTTTGTTGGGATTTTAGAATTTCTAGCAGTTATATTTTATACTATACACATTGATATGTCTGCGCATCTATTGTGTGGGTTTCCCGTGACAATGTTTTGCAGTGATTACAACCAATAGGAGCAGTGCAGTAACCAAAGACGTGAGTAAAACCGCGGGAACAGTCAGTTTTGACTGGCCTGTTGGTCTAGTGGTTAGTGGCCCTGTGCCCTCCATGTTTTACATGGAGCGACGGCCTTTCAGACCTCCACAACCCAGTTACTGGGCAACACGATACTTCTTATCAGTCGGTCAGACTTTTAGTGGTCTGACTATCTGTAACGACTGTCAAAGATCTACGTATGACAACCGGGAAAAACAGCTTTACGTGCTTTCCGAGGGACCGGGTATCGGTATTGTCCCAATTAAATTGAGAACATTACATATTAATTGACAAATTCACATTGGTACATACTTCCCCGATTTCAAACCCGCAACCTCATGTATGAAGGTACCTTAAACGCTGGGCCATCACGACAGTTTACCCTTGTACGTACTGCCGTAAAACTGAGGCGATTTCATTTTGTTCCTGCGTTTTTACAGCAAAGTTATTTTTATGTTCTAATGCGGTTAAGAGTTAGAAAGTACTAACAAAATGTAGGTTCCATGCCATAAAAGTTATAAATTATGTAGGATGAACTTTCCACGTCAGCTATGGGATTTTATGAGATGCGGAACGCAGCGAAACTGCAATTATTTTGAGGCCTCATTGGGTAAACATGACGGTAATAGTCATAGGGCCCAATTTTGAACTCCTCTTTAAAAGTTAGAAACGAATAGCATCAGGAATGAAGATAATTATCCTCAGAAGAATCCAAGTTACCGACATAGCCTGAAGAATCGCCAAACTTAAGTGGCAGTGGACAGGGCACATTGCTTCAGAACAGATGATCGAAACCGTGGGACTGAAAGGTTCTGGAGTGGTAACCACATACCGGAAGACGCAGCGTTGGAAGAAAGAAATAAAGAACGAAAACAATTTATTTACGTGAAATGACATAATCTTAAAAATAGCTTACAATCATCTACACTAGTCTACACTAATATTATAAAGAGATAACGTTTGCTTTCTTGTTTGTAGGAGGTAATCTCTGAAAGTCCTGGTCCAATTGCTAAAAGTTTTTCACCGATAGAAAGCTGCACAAAATATAGCCTATGCCACTCAGGAACAAATCCTGAGTGGCATAGGCTATATTTTATGTACGCGGGCGAAGCTGCGGGCAAAAGCTAATAATGTATATATGGGGAAAATATGCGCCACATTCGCGCAAATCGGTCGAACGCAGAGCACAAAGCCGTGGCCTCATGCATAATGCGACGAAACCACAGCGCTGCTTTAGAGCAAAAGGCCTCTCACAAGGTGGACCGACGACCTGGTGAGGGTCACGGGGATCTGACGGATGCGATACGCATTTGGCCGATCGTTATGGCGCTTGGGGGAGGCCTATGTCCAACAGTGGACGCCTTTCGGCAAAAATGATGATGATGTCTTTGAAATAACAGCACCCTGAACAGTGCTAGACAACTCTACCGTTTTGTGGAGAAGAGGGTCAGTTAGGAAACTCCTTGATTGTTTTTCTATACAACCTATTATTATTCATATTATTTAAAAAAAACTTGCAGTTTTTAACATTTTGTCCGTCACAGTCATGTGTCCGACACGCCATGGTCACGAACACATTACATATTACAGAACGAAATCTTAGCGTGGTGCTCAAAAGCTTTAAATACGTCTAGAAAGAAAGAAGAAAATCCGGGCATAACTGCGACATCTTTTTGTTACAATCTGTAGGTATATTATTATACTGATCGCGCGGATTGATGAATTCGCTTGCGACAAGTAGGATTGTGTGACGTCATCTGGAAAGTAAGAAAAAAAAGGTTTATTTAGACCTCACAGATACAACTTATTAAAACCAAATATAAAAATTAATTTTAAAAAACCTGGCCAGGCGGACTCGCACGCTGAGGGCTCCGTACAAATTTACCTTTATAAATAGTTTAATTCCTGAATCGAGTTTTTCGAGATTTTTCTTTATGAAACGTAAAAAAGTTTTTTTGGTGACGTACCTACAAATTGACTGTTTTCAGAATTTTTCCTATACTTGTGCTATTTATGACCTTCCTTTATGCCAAATTTCAGGATTCTAGGTCAATGGAAACTACCCTATAGGTTTGTATTTCCTAGCAAGTATCAAATTATGAGCCTAAATGAAGAATAAATGGCCTTATCTTTAGATTGCGTTGACTCAGAAGTTTGATTTTTCCCTGTTGCTTTGGATAGCAAACCTGAGTATTTGGTGTTAATTTCAGCTTCATACCAACCCTACTCGTTCCTGAGAAAAAGGGTCTTGACAGACGGACAGCAAAATGATACTCTAATGGTTCTGTTTTTGCCGACTTAGACCGAACCCTAAAACAACAAATAAAAACAATTGATCAAAAATCTTTGCGATGTAGTGCGAAGCCAAATATTTACCTACCAACAAAAAAGTTAGGTAAACATTTGGCTTAAATATAGTTTAAACTAGTGCTTGACTGCGATCCCACCTGATGGTAAGTAGTGATGCAATCGTTGATGGTGAGGCGCACTAGTTTATTAAGAGTCTATTCACTCTAGGCTTGAAGATACCTAAATTATAATCGGACGGGAAGACCGCAGCAGGCAAATTGTTCCAGTCCCTCGATGTACGCGGTATAAACGACGAGGCGAAACGCTTGGTCCGGACCTTAGCACATACTGCGATATTTAAACATTAATCATCTCCATTGTGTATTCGCACGTGAATGCCACTACAAGGTCATCACGCTACCCTTCATTTATATTTGGAAAATACTAGTCTAAAGAGAATTACTTCATTAATTATTCTTAACCATCTGTTTCATTAATAGTAATTGCAAGCAGCTACTTAGAAACGTGAATATCGATTGAACCTCGCCTGGCACCTTGCCGCGCCTTTATATTTAATGTTAGTGGTCAGTAACCACCATAATTATGTCTGCCGTACCCCTGTTGGGCTCATGTAGCTTAACAGTAAGTACTGTATATATGCTAAGGTTTGTGAAAATATTGAGGGATTCATTTGAAGATATTGTAAAATCAATCAATTTTTTTTAAAGGTGTAATCATGGGGTTTCTTACCGGTTCTTCGCCATAGGAAACGACTAATTAGAACCGTGCACTACCTTTTGACATTTAAGGGTGTTTTTAATGTCGTGCGGATTTGTTCACGCATGCGGGATTGCTCCGCATTCGTAACCCCCGCAAATGTCCGTTTTATACAAGTATTTATTGTAATGCGTGGAATACGCACGTAGGTCGCGATTTAGGCATTTTAAAATGTTCTGCATGCGGGGCAATCCCGCATGCGTAATGAAATCCGCACGATATTAAAAACACCCTTATAAGTGCCCATATAGGCATGTTTGAAATAAAAACGTAGCTTGTCCATTTACTGACCTGTTGGTCTAGTGGTTAGTGGCCTTGACTGCTATGCCTGAGGTCGTGGGTCCGATTTCCACCTAGGACAAAAATTTATGTAATGAGCACAATTATTTGTTCTGTGTCTGGGTGTAATTTATCTATAATACGTATGTATTTAGAAATATATAAGTATGATTATCAGTTGTTTAGTACTCATAACACAAGCTCTGCTTAGCTTGGGACTAGATGGCGTTGTGTGATAGTTGTGGAATATTATTATTATATAGATATTTTAACTACATTGTGTGTACCTATTGTGTACCAAATAAAACATTTTTCTTTCTTCTTTTCTTTCTTTAGACTTTGGACTTTACTTAACTCCAAAAGGAAACAGAAACGGAAAGGGAAGGGCGTTATTTTTGGTGTTCAATAAAGAATATATCTATCTATCTAGGTACTATGTAATAGCGAATTTATGCGCTTACATTTTTCTGTTAGTATAAACTGTACTGAAACCACATTCAATTCAACTTATTAACATAAAATTTATTCAGAACCAATTCACATTATGTTTGAAATTATAAATAGCATCAATGATATTCATTATAAAATTAACATATACTTACGTAATACAATAAATTACGTAATTATAACAAAACAAAACATTCATGATTTTATAAATTACTATATTCTAATATAACTCAGTCTCATATTAATTAATATCATATTTTTAAATCGTGTATCAGTAGTCATTAACCATCGAATTGAGACATTTCTCAAATTATTTATAAAGTGTTTAATCTTAATTATAAACTATCAATAGCTTTTTCTTTGTGATATCTGGGCCATGTTTCGTATAGTTGTTCTGGAGTACAAAAGCTCTCGGCAGTTATATCCTATGATCATATCGTAATAACCCAAGGCAATACAATACAACATTTGAGTTCTACACTCTTATATGTTGCGTTTAAATCAAAGTCCTTGACAGCCGCCAGTTCTTTTGTCTACAAAAAGCCAATTCTTTTTCTAAATCTGTTCCACATTCTTCTAAAATTTACTCGTATCATTGTTCCAGGTGGTCGTCATGGGTAGCAGCACAACCTCAGATAAGACGATTAACACGAGCACCGACTCGGCGGCCACCGCGCTCACCTCGGTGACGGGCACCGACGATTCCATGGACGCCGAGCCCGACGGGCCCGAGCTGTCCGAGCCCAGCCTCATCGACGACCCCAACGTGCCTACCCATCCCCCCAGTACAGCCCCCCCGCACTACCACCGAGCCACAAACAGCTGTGATATCGACTCCCCTGCTTACACCAAACCACAGTCTGCTACAGATGTTTTAGACTCCCCAAGACCCGGGCCAGCTAGATTCGTCTTTGATGTTCCAATCCCTGATCCTAAAAGGCAAGAAAAGCCAAGAAACAAAACTCAAACGCAAGTAAGCCAAACCAGCGCAGCGTCCTCTTCAATACAAATCCCTTACGATTCAAAAATGGATACTCCTAAAAGTCCAAAGGCGAATCAGGCGAAGTATGAAACGCATTTTAAGTTCGAGCCTGATCCTGTTAAAAGAAGGGGTAGCGAACCGAGGGTTAAGAATAAGCAGAAGATAGAGAAGGAATATTACAAAGACGAGGTGGCGAAGTTGAGGAGGCAGCTGGAAGGCACGGAGGTGTTCACGACGTCGAGAAGACGGTCTTCCGCGCATCAGCATTCTGTGCCACCGCCGTCTTCTAGGAGACAGTCTACAGGTATGAAATGAAAATTTATTTTTATTTATATCCGCTCATGTACTAAACATTCGAATTGAGTATCCCTGACAAAATATTACTTTTTTGCACCAAGTATAAGACTTTTTTCCATCATAAACTCCGACGAACCATGTCAAGAAGGCGTTCACAAAGTGATATAATATCAGCCAATACATTTGTCAAAAGTTCAGAACATTGAAATAAGCACAATATTTCGGTATCGCTTCTCAATTTTATACAATTTCAAATTTAGAGAAGTTTATTTTCTTTAGTTCCTAAGGTTACGAAACGTTTAAAGCTCCGATTTTATATTAGATACTAATCCGATCACTGAACCAGATAATTTTGGCCCGGAATTTAACAGATGTTATATAATAATAGATATATGTAATTAGATGATGACTGTTTTCCTCTTTTGTTATTCATACAATGTTTTTTGTTCACGAAATAAAAACAGAGGTTTTGTCCCAGTCGGCAACATGTGTTACCTCGAACAATACCCCCGTGTGACAGTAAGATCATTTGTTTGAACTGACATCTTTATTACCGCCTCCCGTGGCGGCAAAATCCTCTCAATTCCTGTGACCCTACTCCCTCCTCTTCGTTCAGTCGTTTGCTGTTGAACGTCGTAATGTGTACGACTAAACTTTTCGACGTGTTTCCTCCATTTGTGACGATCTTTCAGTTGTTGTAGTGTGTCACCCAAGCTGCGAGTATTACTTTCATTGACAGCGTACTTTAAAATATTCTTACTATTTTTACGTGAGTTCCTTTTCTTTATATATATGACTCTTGGATTGTTTTCCTGTTCCTGATATATTCTTCTTTCGTATCATGTGGTTAACTCATTTTAATTTAAGAGACTGTTTTACTATTCTTTAAAATCATCTGAAGTTCTTTAATATTAGACCTTATATTAAGGGTACCAATAAGACCAGAGACAAGAAAATGTCACAACTATTTTTCATTATGCATAGGCTCGCGTTTGACTGACCTGATGGTAAGAGATTATGTAGCCGACGATGGAGCACGCTTGCCTAGAAGTAACCTATTCACTCTTGAATTAAAGACCCCTAGGTTGTAACTATCAGGAAACATAGACTCCGGCAAGGAAATTCCACTCCTTAGATAAACGCATAATAATAGGATGTCCACCATGTACCGATGTCGCAACGCCGTACTTCTAGTGGTCCGATGATAAAACGGTCTTAGCGGAATTAAAATGTGCAATTCCAATGCACACTCCCTCACCACTAAAATTGCTGTTTATTAACAAACGCCTCGTTCGAGTATCTACAACTAGATATCTATCTGTGCCTACAGAAACATTAGTATTCTAAATAGTTAGACGTTTGTTGAGCTGATAACGGTGTCGTGCTCGCAGCTCGTAAGCGCCGGCGATTACCTGAAACGTTTCATTAGATAGTTAGTTTATCAAGCTCTGCATCTCATTATGTTCGTGTTTCATATTTAGTTTTAGAAGTTGAGTTAATATCATGTTTAAAAATTAACTTTCTCAAAAATCAGAAACTTTTATTTGAAATAGACCAATTACAGGCAGTTTTGAATTGTCAAAATGTCGGTCAGTCAAAAAAAAACAAGTGAAGCTAAATTGCACGTTTCAAAGCGTAGAGAAGAAGAACGTGGAAGAAACTCCATGGACACTCTTTTTTTTGTATGTGTGAGGTTATATTATATTACGAATATAGGTTTTTTGTTCTTTCTTATTAAATAATATTATGAGTTACATAAATCTTAGTTACATATTTCTTGTCGCTTCTAATATGTGAGCACAATGTAGATAAGTAATAATAATTAAAAAAAGCTTCTTGTTTAGGATATGAGTAATCATCATCATCATTTTAGCCGAAAGACGTCCACTGTAGGACATAGGCCTCCCCTAAGTGTCGCCACAATGAACAGTCCTGTGCATCTCGCATCCATCGGATTTCCGCAACCCTTACCAGGTCATCGGTCCACCTTGTAGGAGGCCTTCCAACGCTATGTCTTCCGGTACGTGGTCGCCATTCCAGAACCTTTCGGCCCCAACGGCCATCCGTTCTGCGAGCAATGTGCCCAGTCCATTGCCACTTAAATTTGGCGATTCTTCGTACTATGTTGGTAACCTTGGTTCTCCTGCAGATATCCTCATTCCTGATTCGATCACTCAAAGAAACTCCGAGCAAAGCTCTTTCCATTACTTTTTAGGAGACTTTAAGTCGTATTATTATATATGAGTAATATTAACGTTTATTTACTTACAACAAACAGTTAACTCTTCACATGACTAGAGGGCTGGGCTTTTCTTTGGTCAAAGTGCTTGACTCACTGACTGACTCATAAACGCCCAGCCTAAACCCTTGTTCTAAAAAAATTCAACGTTATACGTTGAATTTTTTTGGACAGAGGTTCTATACAAAGAATTAGAAAGGATTTTTCAAACTTCACCCTCCAAGGGTACGAAACGGGGGTCCAAAGTTGCGCGCACTTAGTCTTCGTGTTGATCTGACTCAAATTTTGCCCTACCAATATTTAGCCACCTGGACAGCTCTGTCGTTGGCCTCGTATAAGTCGTGGAGGGTACATGTAGTTGTGCATGCTGGGCAGGAAAGGAGGTGACATATATTCTGTGAAGGGGCTCCACACTGGCACTGTATTTGCGATGGGTCACTTAGTCCAAAGATTATTCTAGTGTGTTAGTTGCAATGTTTTCATAATAACTTCCTTCCTTCCAGCTGTCCAAGTTCACGTCACAGCTAATCCTCTGGACTCAGCAGCCAGCACCATCCCGGCGGGGCGCACCACCATTGTGGTGCAGCAGCCGTCCCTGTCGCTGGACTATGGCGGCTGCGCGACCATCCTGGTGCGAGACGGGGAGGACCGGCGCAAAAGCCGGGTCTGCAGCGACCACATACAGCAGCTGCTGGATGTCACCAGTCAGTTCACGTCAGAGGACCTGCATGAGTTTGATAAGAGGTAAGTTTTTTTTTGCAATTAAGTATTTTTAATGTAAATCTTGTGTTCGGAAAAGATCTTCTGTTTAGTCAGGCGAAAAACAATTTGCGACGGATTACAATTTTGAATCTTCAGTTTTTGGTAGCTTAGGTAATAAAAATGTTTAATCCGGGCAACTGCCCGATAGATGATTTCAGGCTGTAGTATATGTTCGAATCGCGCGGAGAACTTTAATTTCGCGATGCAGGATTTTTCAATTCTTGCATGATGTCACTATACGTTGTTTGCTTAACAATAATTCTTCGTCTCTCTTTAAAGCACTGTGTGGGAGTAAAATGATGGTCTATTCGTATATTTCCTGCAGACCGCTACAAGAAATAATAAGGAAATGAGCCTATTTCCGACAATGACAGTTAGAAGCGAGGCTGGCCACAACCTGCTTTAATTAACTTATAGTACAATACAGTCAGCGTCGAAAATGTCAGGAGGAATAAAAAATCCTAAAAATACCTAAAACTATAAAAAAAAAACCAACTGCATCTTTCAACTAGGAAATTAAAATTAATATCAAAATATGTACATTTGATTGATATGAATTTATACTTAATTTAATCTAAAATGCCGAAACATTTCGGGAACACATTCACTGTGCATACAGGTAAAGAGTGGAATGACCTGCCGAAGTGTGTTTCCTGATAGCTACCACCTGGATCTTGAAAAGGTTACTTCTATGCAAGCGTGCTCTATTCTACGAGTTGAGGTTGTGTGCAAGTTCGAATGGCTAAACAGATTTGGAAATTGGCACACGGGTAGATCATGTCCTAGAATAGCACTCTAGACAAATGTGGCACACGTGTTGATCATGTCCTAGAATAGCACTCTAGACAAATGTGGCACACGGGTAGATCATGTCCTAGAATAGCACTCTAGACAAATGTGGCACACGGGTAGATCATGTCCTAGAATAGCACTCTAGACAAATGTGGCACACGGGTAGATCATGTCCTAGAATAGCACTCTAGACAAATGTGACACATGGGAAGATCATGTCCTAGAATAGCACTCTAGACAAATGTGGCACACGGGTAGATCATGTCTTAGTATAGCACTCTAGACAAATGTGGCACACGGGAAGATCATGTCTTAGTATAGCACTCTAGACAAATGTGGCACACGGGAAGATCATGTCTTAGTATAGCACTCTAGACAAATGTGGCACACGGGTAGATCATGTCCTAGAATAGCACTCTAGACAAATGTGGCACACGGGTAGATCATGTCCTAGAATAGCACTCTAGACAAATGTGGCACACGGGTAGATCATGTCCTAGAATAGCACTCTAGACAAATGTGACACATGGGAAGATCATGTCCTAGAATAGCACTCTAGACAAATGTGGCACACGGGTAGATCATGTCTTAGTATAGCACTCTAGACAAATGTGGCACACGGGAAGATCATGTCTTAGTATAGCACTCTAGACAAATGTGGCACACGGGAAGATCATGTCTTAGTATAGCACTCTAGACAAATGTGACACATGGGAAGATCATGTCCTAGAATAGCACTCTAGACAAATGTAACACATGGGAAGATCATGTCTTAGTATAGCACTCTAGACAAATGTGGCACACGGGAAGATCATGTCTTAGTATAGCACTCTAGACAAATGTGGCACACGGGAAGATCATGTCTTAGTATAGCACTCTAGACAAATGTGGCACACGGGTAGATCATGTCCTAGAATAGCACTCTAGACAAATGTGGCACACAGGTAGATCATGTCCTAGAATAGCACTCTAGACAAATGTGGCACATGGGTAGATCATGTCCTAGTATAGCACTCTAGACAAATGTGGCACACGGGAAGATCATGTTCTAGAATAGCACTCTAGACAAATGTGACACATGGGAAGATCATGTCTTAGTATAGCACTCTAGACAAATGTGGCACACGGGAAGATCATGTCTTAGTATAGCACTCTAGACAAATGTGACACATGGGTAGATCATGTTCTAGAATAGCACTCTAGACAAATGTGGCACACGGGAAGATCATGTCTTAGTATAGCACTCTAGACAAATGTGACACATGGGTAGATCATGTTCTAGAATAGCACTCTAGACAAATGTGGCACACGGGAAGATCATGTCTTAGTATAGCACTCTAGACAAATGTGACACACGGGAAGATCATGTTCTAGAATAGCACTCTAGACAAATGTGACACATGGGTAGATCATGTCCTAGTATAGCACTCTAGACAAATGTGGCACACGGGAAGATCATGTTCTAGAATAGCACTCTAGACAAATGTGGCACACGGGTAGATCATGTTCTAGAATAGCACTCTAGACAAATGTGGCACACGGGAAGATCATGTCTTAGTATAGCACTCTAGACAAATGTGACACACGGGAAGATCATGTTCTAGAATAGCACTCTAGACAAATGTGGCACACGGGAAGATCATGTCTTAGTATAGCACTCTAGACAAATGTGACACATGGGTAGATCATGTTCTAGAATAGCACTCTAGACAAATGTGGCACACGGGAAGATCATGTCTTAGTATAGCACTCTAGACAAATGTGACACACGGGAAGATCATGTTCTAGAATAGCACTCTAGACAAATGTGACACATGGGTAGATCATGTCCTAGTATAGCACTCTAGACAAATGTGGCACACGGGAAGATCATGTTCTAGAATAGCACTCTAGACAAATGTGGCACACGGGTAGATCATGTTCTAGAATAACACCCTAGACAAATGTGGCACATAGGTAGGTCATGTTCTAGAATAGCACCCTAGACAAACGTGGCACACAGATAGGTTATGTTCTAGAATAACACATATGACAATTTTTATCTCGGGAGTTTGTTTCCTTGGGACCTACTTTCACATTGGCAAGCCTGTTGGCCTAATTGTCTGTGGCCCTGACTGCTATGCCGGAGGTCGTGGGTTCGATTCCCACCCAGGACAAATGTTTGTGTGATGAGCATAATCATTTGTTCTGTGTCTGGGTGTAATTTATCTATAATATGTATGTATTTAGAAATATATAAGCATGTTTATCAGTTGTGTGGTATTCATAGCATAAACTCTGCTTAGTTTGAGACTAGATGGCGTTGTGTGAAAGTTGTGGAATATTATTATTATTAGATAGTTCATCATAAAAAACACCGATAAAATAGCTAGCAAAGTCAGTAGTAATACCATTTCGAAGTTGTTTGAATAAATTAGCAAAGACTATTCTTTTCCATATGTTTGACGTTCAGAGAACTGTTTACTAACAAAGTGAACGATTCGTTTGATGTACGTACCTATGTAGTGCAGCGTTTGAACTGGCTAATGGTCCGTAATGTATAGGAGATACGGTTACAAATGTATGTAAATATATATTTACTTATATATACGTATGTGTGTGTCGCAGTACTAAGGAATAGTGAACTGTGAAATTGAAGCTGGACCGAGTTGAAAGCTGGGCAGTTCATATAATACTTACCAATAAATAACGTTAAAATGATTTCAGCTCAGGTACTTAAGGCGTATAGTCCCTTGTACATCAGGCCGGAGTTAAATGGACACATACTCGCACTGCCGCATGCAGCCTAAGCGGCAGTATGAGTCTGTGTGTATTTAATTCCAGCCAACTGCGCCCGGACAGAGCCCTGCTGACCTTTAAATCCATTTTCTGTGCGAAATATTGATTGATTTAAATATGCTGTGTGAATTCTGAAGAACACTTAACCAGCATTTTTTTTTGTGTAAGCATATTTCTAAAAATCAAAGCCGTTTGAAAGGAATAGGAAAAACAAGTGAAAAAATATCATGTCGTGTTTTTTTTTTGGCAAAAGTGTAAGTTATACATAAACATATATTTTTTTAGCCCAGCCGTTACCGAGGCTCAGAAAGACAATGTTTTATGAGACTGCTCGAGCGCTAGGACCTTAAGGTCAATATGAAAGGGGCATTGATGTCATAAGTATACACATAAGATTATCAGATATATTAGTCTAATGCCCGAGAGTTTTTATTTCGGATTTTTGTTCCTGTGTTCAAAAAACAAATATTATGACTTTGAAAAATAAAAATATTGTTTTTTTATTTTTATTAATGATAGCAAGCGATAATGTGGTCGACGATGAAGCATGTTTGCCTAGAAGTAGCCTATTCACTATTGAAGACCCCTAAGTTGTAGCTATCTGGAAACACAGACTCCGGCAAGGAATTCCACTCCTTGGCTGTACGCATAATAATTGTATTCTTAAAACGCTTTGTTACAATAGTTTAACTAGTATCTCAGGAACTATTAGCTCGAATTGAAAAGTTCTTTCAATGTCGTATAGCCCATTTATTGAGGTAGGCTTTAAAACATCGCGCTACGACCAACCTACACCTATCATTCAGATACCTAAGTCAAAGAAAATATTTGACGTGAACGAAAATGAAATGTTCAAATAAGCAAAAATTATATCTATATTTAAATAGACAGGCCTGTCGGTCTAGTGGTCAGTTGCCCTGACTGCTACGCCAGGGGTCGTGGGTTCGATTCCCACCCAGGACAAATGTATGTACGATGAGCACGATCATTTGTTCTGCGTCTGGGTGTAATTTATCTATAAATGAGAAATTATAACTGACAAATGATATTTATTTTGTAAATCGGTTTAAAAAACTCATTTACACGTCAACTTTTTTTTTCGTCATTTTTAATCTAGATGAAGCCGGTGTTTCCTAGCTGACTACCCTGAGAAGAAACACCAAAACAAACTCAGGGGTCTAGTCTCTTTTAAAGTCCATAAGTAAATATGTAATGATCAAATCACATGTGAACCATGCAGATTTGTCTGAAATGGTCTTTTGAAGAAAGAACCATACAAATTTGAGTGGACATGTCCAGTCAGTGCAAGCATTTGTCAGTATTCGTAAAGCTCAACTCAGAACTACTAAGGAGCTCAACGACTTGATGAACAATACCAAAGAAAGGACATTTGGGTAGGCCGCAGAAAATACTCAAATTGCCAGACATACGTTAAAATTACTGAAAAGGAAAAAAAAGCAATCAACATAGTCCTTACGTTCACAATAATAAAAGTAAAAATATAGTTTACAAAATGTAATACTTAGCAAAGTAAACATTGATGTCAAAAATTAATAGAGAGAAAAAAAAGTCAAATTGCAAAATAAAAATAATCTACAATATCAAATTGTAATAAATAATAGTAATAAAGCACAATTGAAAATAAAAACAAAAGAAAATAGTAATAAGACAGACAATTCCAAACATAGTCCTTTATAGTGTAAAAAGCCTTTTGGCAAAATTTTCGCTTTACAAATAATTTGAATTTATTAAGGCTTAGTTGTTGAATATGACTAGGGAGTTTATTATAGAAGTGTATATATTGGCATCTAAATGAGCCCCCTACTTTTTTCAGCCTGGTTTTAGGAACCACAAATTTGTGTTTGTTCCTCGTATTGAAATTATGATATGTATATATAATATGTATTTATTTAGAAATATAATGTTTATCAGTAGCGTAGTACTTATTTATTTATTTATTTATTTATTTAATCAATTAATTACAACGGTTAAACAACCAATTACAGTAACTAAACAAACATTTTTAAGGTATAAACGACATGTACTTTCATCAATTCCTCTCACAGTACTTCTGACATACCAATAAAATCATCTTCCATTCATCCGCAAACAGATCGTTTGTTGGATAAGAATCCAAGAGATCATTTAGTGCAGCCAAAGTGCGAGGTATTGGAGACTGCGCACGGGCAACAGTGCGACATTGAGGCACAGCAAACATTCTGTGCTTTTTGCCGCGACAGTAATTGTCCGGGACAAAGAAACGCGCTAGCACAGTAAGCAGATCAGGCGCGTCAATAGAGCCACGGAGCGTCTTGCAGGCTATGGTGAGCTGATCTCGCGCTCGTCTTACCTCTAGTGAGTTATATCCGAGGCAACCCAATAAAAATTTTGTCGGATAGAGGTATGGGTAATAGCCGTGCTTCCGCTTGTACAAGAACCTAAGGAACGCTTTTTGCACTTTTTCCAGTAAAAGTGCGTAAGAACTTTGGTGCGGGTTCCACACGCAAGAGCTGGATTCTAATTTACTGCGCACGAGCGCATGAAATAAAATGTTAATGACGTGCGCGGTGCGAAAATCACGGCAATTGCGTAAAACGAAACCCAACCTTTGGTATGATTGCTTTGCTACCGTAACCATGTGGTCGTGGAATGTGAGCTTTCGGTCGAATGTGACTCCCAGGTCTTTCATAGCAGTTGTTTTTATGATGGCATTATTGGCGAGATGGTATTCGAAATCAACTGGGCGCCGCATTCGACCGAAGGTCATAGCAAAGCATTTAGAGGTATTAAAATCCATCTTATTGTCTAGACTCCACTTGTAGATTGCGTCAATGTCTTGCTGTAGTGCCAAGCAGTCGGACTCGGAGATTACTTCGAGGTAAAGTTTCAAGTCGTCGGCATACAATAGACATTTTGCGTGAAGCAGACTATACAGCTACTTATAGCACAAGTTCTGCTTAGTTTAGGGCTAGATGACATTGTGTGAAAGTTGTGGAATATTAATTTTATTATCATAATCTAAATATATATGTTAACTTAATTTTGATACACAAAACCATTCTACAGCCTAATATGTATTACTGCTGTCCTTCGCTGTTTAATCCGCGTCTTAGGTCCACTTCTATTGGTCGTAACGAGATGTTATATAAGTTTATTACCTTACTCGATAAATTGGCTATCTGCCTGAAAAAAAATTTTCTCAGTTCGAACTAGTAATTCCTGAGATATTATTTGAGCTATTGTAATATATATATATTTTTAATCAATGTCCCATTTTTTAATAAGCAATGCTGTTAATACTTCTTAATATCTACACATATCATTCTTTTTTTTCAAATTTTATTCACAGTAAAAAAAAACCGAAGTTTTGATGATTTTAACGCAAAAGGACTATTAATTATAATAAACAGAAATATTAGAAAGGCGAAATGTTTCCTTAGCATAATTTCTTACTTCCACGCAGATGAAATCGCTACAAAATTAATAAATGTTAAATCCTTTGACTTTGTACCTGTACTTTGTAGAATACAGCGAAAAAATATTCCATTAAAAAGCGTTTTCCTGAAATGCTTTTGTTACAATATGCCTGAAACAGTGGAGCCCACCGGCGAGTTCCTTTATTCTAATAAAGAAACTCGCCGGCGGGCTCCACTGTTAAGTTGTTTCCGTGATTTCATCTCAAGGTAGTAAAAAACGTTTTATTTAAAATATTTCAGTTTATAGTTAATATCGCCCGGGGCGTTTCCTGTCGCGGTGGCTGGGGCGCGAGGATGTCTCTCACTGTTGCGACCATGTCGCGGTTTCGGCTGGGCTCGGCCTGGACAATTACCGGACGGCGAACTACCCCTTATGCACAAGCCCTGGCTGTTAGTCTGATTCGGGGTCGCGGAGGATGGGGGTAAGGGTGCGGACGTCTTCTTCGCTAGCATTACTGCTTCGCAGAAAGAGGTGACCGCTTCCCATTCCCTCTCGCTCCACTCGGGCCTGAACCAGGGTCCGGCGCGTGAGGTCACCGCCGCAGCCGATCCCACTTCCACCATACCTTTCCCTCCGGGCGGTCCGCACAATGATTACACCCGGGCGTCTCTTCCGCCTGATTCCATAACAGGAACCTCACCTAAAACGGGAACTTATGCGGCGATTATGGCGTGTAAAATAACAATTGACGCTGTGTTTTATTACAACTCATACACCACCATAAGTTTTATGACTCTGTATATTTATAAATAACTTTACACCGTAAAATTTCATATTTTTGAGCAGTTACGACTCGGTCATAACTTCCTCCTACTAATAGAAAACAAAACGTTTTTACTAAACAAAGGAAACACATCGCGTGCACCAATCAAATAACACTCACGCTTAAATCAGTCATTAAACAAAAAGATTCACAAAATTATTACCGTTCGACTTCAAGTCTGCAACTTCGGTCGTAACTCGAAGAAGCCCGACTTCAACTTTGCCGCGTAAAAGCTTTTGTGATTCTCTTTTTAAAAGATAAAAGGCGTTTCTTTTTCCTTTTGTGGAGGTAATTCGCTTTGCCGTTGCCTTGGGCGCCACACGACTTTTTTAAATGTTGCCATCTCTTAGCAAAAGCGACGGCGGTTATATTCAATTGTCGGTGAGTGGGGCTCCTTAATTGGATGGCGGTGTGAATGGGGTGCTTTATTGGTGCAGTCTTTTTTACTTGTTTTGAGTTATGGCTATCGATTTTAGGAGATTCTACCTGAGGCCCACAATTAATTGGTGATTGTGGTAGTAATGATCATAGAATCGTGTGATTGCGAGCGTGTCAGTGACTGCCAAGTTTTTTTTTTTGACTGGCGTCCTCTTCGATTTCTTTGTTACAATAGGGACCAAAGTCCAAAAAAGAAAACAATTACGATAAAAAATGAGCGAGATTTTTTTTAATTGTTGTGGTTTTGGTCTATTTAAACATTCACTGTACTAGCTTCCGCCAGCGGCTTCGCCCACGTTAAAGTCGGTTTCTCCATGCAAACTAGACCCCCGTTTCATCCCCTTAAGGGGTGAATTTCGGAAAATCCGTTCTTACCGGATGTCTACACCCTATATGGAACCTACTTGCAAAATTTGAAGCTTGTAGGTGTTATAATTTCTGAGATTTCGTGATTAATCAGTGAGTGGTATTTCGCTTTTATATATATACTGTATTGTCTACATCTGTCATCCAAGTTTCCTGTCGCAGGTTTACTGGAACAAATTTGTTTGAAATAAGCAGCATCTTTGTAATACTCCCATCAACCACGCAACAATGCTTATTTATTCAGTTTTTAGTTAAAATCGAGTTACGTGCAACTAAACAGTTTATTTGTGCTCCGGAAAAGTTACAGATTTTGACTTAAGTGGTGTTAGAACTTAGCGACGTTATAACTGTTGCACAAAGAATGAGTAGCTAAACTTCAATTGAAAAGGAAACTCCTGGTATCCATTCGGATGCTCGCCCCTCATAAATATAAAATGAAAGCGAACGTGAATATTCACCACATTTGAAATGCCATTAAATCTCAAATACAGAGCTAACTCGTCTCTGGGGACGAGCGTCATGATGCAGATACACGCAGAAGTTACACACGACTTGTAAGTTTACAGAGACGGCATGGATGGTGCAATGGTTGAGCGATTGACTGCTATGCTGTGTGTCCTGGGTTCGATTTCCGCAAGGAACAAAGAAAGAAAAAATATTTTACTTCTCGGAAAAGACGCAATCTTAGGACTAACAAAAAAATATTTGTATGACTTGACTTAAGATTCTATATCCCCTAACTGTGGCAGAAGGCGTCGACAGTAGTCACCCATCGCGACCGGTCGCGGCCTTCAGCTCTACGCTTCACCTCGCTCCATGTCAGTCCAATAGCCGTCGGTTCTGCCAATACGGTGCGTCGTCAGGTTTGCCGAGAACGGCCGCGCTTCCTTTTCCCTTGAGGATTACAGTCCAATGCCTGTTTGGGTATATGATCGGAATCCCTCCAAAGCGTGTGACCAATCCATCCATCCATTTGTATGACTTACAGATAGATATTCTAAGTCTGGACAAAAAGTCCCCCAACATGACGCGCAACGCTCAATCTACGTGACGCTAAATCGTTACTACAACTAGTCCCCTAGCCCCCCTAGCCAAGTTACGATCGTTTCGTTTGCGTCGAACGCTTCGAGTAAGCCACGCCTCCGATTCCTTTATTCTGACCGTTGACATGACGTCAGAACAAAGAAATCGGAGGCGTGGTCTATTCGAGGCGTTCGACACAGAAGAAACGATCGTAACTTGGCTAGGGGGGCAGTACTTTAGAACGCATTCACATGACGCGGGACAGTTATTGAACAATTTGACAGCGTGGCGCATCATGTCGAGGGATATTTTGACTCCTATTATAAATATCTGAGGCTTAATGCCAACTTTTTTGATCTTTCATTCGCAATGGCCGTTGTGACAGTAAATTCTTATTATACACAAAAATTCAAGCTGGTGCGTAAAAACTTGCCAAGTAGCACTATTGTGTAACAAAGAAAAGCAAATTTATATTCGATTAATGCCAAATGACCATTGATAGTATTTTGAGTAATATTAAATCTCATTTAATAATATATCAAGTTTTATTTTTATTCGGGAGAAATTGGTAATCTTTTTTTTTCTCATTTATGTTTTTAGCTGGGATCACCAGCTATTAGTAAACCGAGACTAGCAAATAATACCACTTCTTAACTGTACGCCCTGGAATTAAAGTATTCCAAAGATTACTCATAATATAATCGCCATTATATTCTTTCATTTTTAATGCCACCGTTTAATAGGCGAATATGTACCTAGACATTGAAAATCCTAAAGATTGCGTGAACTGGTCTTTCTGTAATATGTCTGTATGGACGCGGATAGCGGAAATACTATCCTCTCGCGCTGCGCTTTGTGATATAAAACGTATTACTTCCGACCGTTTTAGCTACGAGTACTATAATGTGGAATGTTTGAAGAATAATAATGTTTTATGTGGGAAAGATTTAATAGCAAGTTGGGGTTAAAAGTTGAAATAACAATCACAAAATATTTTGATTAGTAATCTGTAGCGACATCTATGGCGTCACATTTGCTACGCACAACTAAACTACAAATTTCTGCGTCGCACAATTAGAGTTCTCCGCGCGATTAGAATAGATACAACAGCCCGAAATTTATCAGACAATTGCCCAGATCAGACAAAACATACGTCTGGTCGGAGAATTCTTCCTTTTCAACGGACGTTTCACACTCCTCCAAATTCTATGATAGATTGAAAAACCAAAACTGCTGTATAAACTGACTAGTCTAGTCTATCCAATATACAGGTCAAACCACACTAAAATTATAGCGTATAAGAGTCGAACTCACAACCTACAGTGTAATAATGCAGTCTTTCATCTTGACCGCCAATAAATATCTCCTAAAAATGATTCAAAAAGGCCAAGTCTACCTGCCAATGATTGCAATAAAATATAGTTGAAGACCCCCGTCTCCCACCAGAGAAAAGTTTCGGTGTCGGGAGTTACAAGATGATTTCCAGCCACCGTAGCTTCAGGTTTCCGTCCTGCTAAAGACCAAGCCCAAGACGACGACGCATTGTATTCCAAGCGCGCCTCAATGAGATGTCATCGAAATTGTCGGGACCAGTTAGGACCAATGCCTGGCAGAGCTGCGGATTACTCGAAGGAGTTACCGTAGCCCTCGCATGATGCAACTGAAGGAACACTGTAGGTTTTAGTCAGTATAAATCTGACACTTCTGCTCCACCAAGAGTGGGAGCAGTTATTTAATGATTTATCACATAAAAAAGATATATTAAGCCACCCAAACAAAGCAAAAGGGTAGTCCGTTTGTTCAACTAAAAAACTCGATCCGGTAATCCTTCAAAAACTCTATAAACAGCCACCCACGCCATGTTAAAAGGTTTGTTCAAAAAACAGGATCTTCTCCAAAACAACCCTGTAATCCTGTTAAATTCTATAAACACAAACACAAAGCGGTTCAAAACATCCTTTTATACAACATTTACAGTCTATAAACCCGGTTGATTTATCCCGAGGGCACACCATCGGGCGCATCCCTCTCAACACCGGCGCGGCCTGAGGAAATTGTATCCTCTCCGGTAACCTGCACTCCGCCTAGTTATAGTATATGAATTGTATGGAAGACGATTGCTTCCGCTAGCTTTTATAGAAGACACAGCAGTCAAGATCTGGAAGCGTACAGAAATACAGGACAAAATATGAGATGTATTTCTTGGAATTTTTAAACCTTTTCATTTAATAAAATAGTGTTTTGCGATTATGTATGATTTTTGTGATTATTCGGTCTAAAAGTGAAAATGTGTAGTGATTACTTCAGGCTGTATGACTTAAGAGCGCAAAATACATACGATATGAAATTGTAAATTACTTATTGCGCTTAGAATACTTTTGAACTAAATTATTCAAATTCTTAAATCCCTGGATTGGATCATCTGATTCTAGAATTTTATACGAGGTATTTTCAACTCTATGTTACTTACTTCCTCGGACTTTATCCTATATGATCTCTGGTGACAAGATGACAAGTTTTAATGTGCGGTGAAAAATTAGATTATAAAAAAAAATAAACCAGTTAATACTCTTAGAACTATAAAATAATGTAGTGACCACAATGCCAGCCATTCGCTTCAGTGTCGTTGTCGACGACATGTCGACAGTGTACCCGGTTCCCGACAAAAATGAGTGAGTTTAAGCAAATATTTTTAGGTTTTATCTATTTAGTTCTTGAGTGATTGGCTGCTGCGCTCCGTGTTGCGGGTTCGATTCCCGCACGGAAAAATATTCGGTTGTTGTTCCGGGTCTAGGTGTATTGTGTATGCGAGTTAAAATTTTTGTGCATCAGAATCAGAATATTTTATTTGTAAACATAGGTCAGAATACAAGACAATTAATATTATCCAATATTCATCAACCTAATTAAAAAATCTTTTCAATACACTTACTCGAAAACCCGCTCTTATCTGCTTTTAGGCACAATAGACTGTTTTCCGCACTAGTGCAGAAAACTGTGCGTGCTTTATCGTATCAGGCTGGGCGATCAATTTCAAAAAGCATTTTTTACCAACGCTAACGCTTTCAAAAGTCTCTTATTTTTTTCCTAAAAACCTTATCACATTTCCAATCAACAAGAATAATGACCGGGCCGAGAATCGAACCCCGAATCAATAGTTATTAAAAACCTTTCGATAGGGCTCAAGTACCGATATCCCATTATCGCTTCCCGAGACATTCCGGTTCGTTGCAGACTGGACCGGCGAAGTCCGATCCGTTTACGGTATCTTCCGTTAGTTGTTATTTTGATTTTTCCCTGTTAGGGCAGAATTATTTGAAGACGGGCTTTATTCATTTAAACTTCAGGTACAGTAGTGGTATATAGGCGGACTTAATACAAGAAGGCATTCTTCACCAGTCAACCTTTGAGTTAAAAAAGACTACACTGTGGTGGATATGATGTACACGGGCGAAGTTGCGGGACACGGCTAGTCATTAATATACGTTTAATAAGTAAATTAGTTAAGTAATTTTGTAAACTTAGAGTTTCTTGTTTGTAATAAAGAAAGTTCACACTTTCAAAGTTCTGTTGACACACTAATAGAAATAGGTAAATGGTTTGATATTGGATTATCTAGGTCAAATTAGGTAACTTTTATAATAGAGACATTAACCTTCGATCAATCGATCAACTTCACGCAGTACCTACTCGTGAGCTATCGACGATGTTAAGGATATTATTATATGAAATTTCGAATCTGGATACAGATATCATGTAGGAATAATATTATACCGGATAGGTTACGGATAAGAGAACTCAAAATGATGATTACACCAACTTCCTGCGAATGTGTTCAAGTGCCTCCATCTTAAAAGTGAACCGAATGGACGCCGTCCTGACGTACATAATGTCACGTTAACTTATACCGCTCCAGTTCCACGCTTCGGAGGCCCTAACACGAGCTCCATTTGACGACCTAAACTAAACTGTTAAGTAATAGAGCTATACAATACAAATTTTTAATTAGTACAAATACTTAAAGGGCTTATAAGAAAAGGTCTTGTTATTATTTAAGTAAAGTCTCAATAAATAATGTTCATAAACAACAAAGTTATTAGTATCTGTTTATATCCCAAAATTTCACCCAATTTATGGACATATTAGCTATTAATTATAAATGAATGACAATCAAAATGTAAAAACACTGCGCGTAGTATTTTCTAGTAGCAATTGTTATGGATGATTGATCCTATTATGAATTTACCAATTATGACAAATTTTCATGAACAATTTTGCCATTCAATTTTTTTACTTTTGACTACAAAACTATGATCATTAACGGGTACGGATAGAGCCCCATTCTTTTGTACTAATTAAAAAATAGGTGTGTATAGGGTTTTTTTTACCGGTGGGAGAATCATCTTTTGACATTCCCCGCCCTTGGGCGGGGCGGGAGATAGTGTCAGACTTTTACTGACTAAAAACCCACTCCTGTTCCTTCGTTGCTGGCATCTCCTTGAGGCGCGCGTGGAACAGCACGCGCCATTGACGACTTGGGTTCGGTCCGGAGGTGTATACGGTACGGTGTCTAGCGCCATCCCTCTTCCTTGCTCGCATGCTTAACATTTTAACACGTTATGGTAAGGCCGTTCCGTTCCGTTTAATATGTAACAAACACAGCCGTTTGTTCCCTAAACTTTCGGGTACAAGCCGGAACTGCGAAGTTGATCGGCGCCCTTCGTAATTAGTTATGATGTTTGATGGCCTTGTGAAGGAAAACTCAGTCGGAAGCTAGCCACTCGTTCTGACCTCATATTATACCTAGTGGCAGTTTGACACCAATGTCCTTTTAAAGATAAAGTGTCCTCAGAAAGGACCAATTACATTGGTGTCAAGTTTATTTAAAATTTATTTTGTCATTTTTTTTCTTATTCCACTTTATTTAATTTTTTTTCAATTTAAAATAAGTGTTTTCAGATTTTCCCTATACTTGTACTGTGAGACCTTACTTCATGCCAAATTTCAGGATTCTAGGTCAACGGAAAGTACCCTATGAATTTTGATTCCCTTGAGAGGGTCGAAATATACGTTTTATGCGACATAAACAGTCTTACCTTTTTTTTTCATTAACTCAGTAGTTTAATTTTTTCACAGCTTCAAGGGACCGCAGACCTGATTACATGGTTTTAATTTCAACTTGATACCTCCACGCGTTCCCGAGATAAAGGCTCTTGACAGACAGGCAGACAGACCACGAAGTGATCCTATAAAAAATATCACAAAATTGCAGATAACTTTTTTACTTTGCACCCATCGGCGTCGTAATTCATGATCGTCTCCCGAAACAACAAAGGATTAAATATGTACACACAGGTTAAGTGGTATACATTTCATAATCCTCTTACGAAAAATTAAACCACGAAAGATGGATACAGAAAACCAACTACAAACAAATAGGAAACATCGCGACAACAAACTGCGTCTCCTTTAGTTGTGTTTTTACCAATTAAAATCATAATTTTTACATGAATCTGAGAGATGTAACACGTTAAACGTACGTCCTGAAAGTAATATGTTCAGGATTGTTATATAGATTTAGTTATTTTACTTAATTAGATGTTGATATGTTCAGAATGTTTTGATAAATTCTTACACTAATATTAGTGTGTGCGTGCGTAGATACCAATGCCGAAGCGCAATTAATGTGGTGCCTGGTAAGAAGTGAGGAGGAATGGCAGGCAGTGGCCACCTTCTGCGAAGCAGTAATGCTAGTGAAGGAGAAGGCCGCACGCGTGAGGGAACGAATGTCCTCACACCCTAGCCACCGAGATTCTGACCCCGATTACCAGCCGCGGTTGACGCGCGCTTGCGGACGTCGAGCAATGGGTAGCTGGCCGTCCGGCCGTCCGATAATTGACCGGACTGAACCCAGTCGTCAACGGCGCGTAGTTATCCACGCGCTCCTCAAAGAGATGTCAGTAAACCGTAGTGACCCAGCAGGACCGATGCTTACTAGCTAGGACCGCGGAGAATTTCTGAAAAAGAAACCCGTAGTCCTAGAACGCAAAGGGCAAGAAAGACACAGATATTGTTAGCCAGTAAATGTCTGACACGTCCTCCCATTCCGCCCAGAGCAGGAGAATCATTAGATGATTTCCACATTTAAAAAAATGTACTGAGAAAAAAATCACTTCTTATGGGCATTAAAGTAAAATTCTGATACTTGAATTAGGATTGTATCTTAATTTTCTAAGGGTGTGTAAGGATGTGCATCAATCCTGTTACATTTAATCATGTAAGAGCCACCTCAAAGAAAGAGGTAAATCGGCCTTCTGTACTATTTCTGTCGTGTGCAATCATAATAAAAGGTGCTTACGGTCGGATGTTATTGATGGCCCTGATGATGAACAAATGGACGCGAGTTAATCTTTGACAAAGGATTAAATAATGTCAACAAAATTGTACAATGATCGATCGAGTACTGGATGATATTTAAATTGTATCTGGTTTGAAATAGGCTTGCGATTAAACACAATTTCGTTTAGTGACGATGTGGTCGACATTGGAACACACTTGCCTAGACGTTGCGTTATTCTTTCTCGATTATGTATTTGATACTTATTAATGACTAACTGACCCGTTGAACTTCGTACCGCCTAACAGTCACTGAATGTACCTAGTATAGCTTTCGATATAGTCAACCGATTGCAATGAAACAAAGCCTAAGTAGTTATATCAAGTTACACAAAATTTTTATGTAAGTATAAAAGTTATGTACATCAATTTCGTACATTTTACGTGACGCACACAATTAAAAACTTCTACAAATTGGCTGGCCTGTTAGTCTAGTGGTCAGTGGCCCTGACTGGTTCGAATCCCATCCAGGACAAATATTTGTGTGATAAGCACGATTGTTCATTCTATGTGGGTACACCCAGACACAGAGCACCTACCCATTTATCTATAATATGTATGTATTTAGAAATATATAAGTATGTTTATCAGTTGTCTAGTACTCATAACACAAGCTCTGCTTAGCTTGGGACTAGACGGCGTTGTGTGATAGTTGTGTGAAGATTTATTAAATGTATAGACTAGCTGCCAGCGGCATTGCCAGTAAGGTCGTAGAAAATTACCCCAATGGAGTATACTCCTGGAACAAAAAGCAACCTATATGCTATTCGTATCCAGTTATTTTTGAATCCTTATTAACGAAATCAAAAATTATCGCAATAAGCCTTCTCTTGACCGTGATGCTCTTTTTTAAATCTTATGACTTCTCTCGCTTTAGGACGGAGTGAGAGGGCGTTTCAGACCTTTACTGACTAAAACCACACTTATGTTCCTTCAATTGCCTTTGCATTCTAGGACCACGTGTAACCTTTTCAGAAGTCAACCCATAGGTAGATAGTAGGCTTCGGCCCTGCTGGGTCTCTATGGTTTTTTTGACATCTCTTTGATGTGGGCTCAGTCGACTCGGGTTCAGTCCGGATGGCTGGCTACAGGATGGCCAGTCGGCGAGCTACCCATTGCTCGTCGTCCGCAAGCCCACGCCTACAGTAGCTGGCAGGCGGGGTGGAGGTCTCCTTCGCTAGCATTACTGCTTCGCAGAACGAGGTGGCCGCCGACCATTCCCCCTCGCTCCAAATCATAGCCTGTACCAGGGCCCGACGCGAGATGTCACCACCGCCGACCGTGATTACCTGATGGTAAGCGGTTAATGAGTCTACAATAAACTGATTGTGTTTGTTTACTCATACTTTGAAGACGGAATGGGCTACTACTTACTTAGTAAAATATTCAATATTTGTCTGTTGCTTTTTTTCTGTCACCATTAGCTGGTGTCCTTTATTTCATCACCATCACTGCTTTCAAAACACTGAAGGAAAACATGGTGAGAAAAGTGGCATGTCGTAAATCAAAAATTTTAAAACATGTGACATCCACCAAACCGCACTGGACCCGCAGTGAATGTATAATTGTACCTGTAATCTTCTATATATATAAAAGAAGAAACTGACTGAGTGACATCACTCTCCGCCCGACGCTCGCCCCGAACGGTCGTGCCGCTCTGTGCTCCGCGCCCGCTCCGTGCTCCGTGTCGTTACGTCACCCCGTGACGTCATCAGTGGTCCCCGACCGCCCCAGCGATCCGAAGCCGCCTTTCTCAAGGCAGTGGAGGATATACGTTTCCTTAACGGGAAATAGTCGATAAACGTTGTGCCCCTTCAGGGAAAAGCCACAGTTTCGTGGTCCTTGGTGGGAAACCTCACGGTGCCAACAAAACCAAGGGGGTGTTGCCCCAATACACCCGCCGAACCCCTTCAGGGCTAGGCAGTCATTTGGAGTCGGGAGCTAGATTTTGGCCTTGGGGGAGCTCCTAGTCAAATCTAATACTCCGAGTTCTCTTTCAGCTACACACCTGGTGTCGGTTGGGGTGTCTATCCCTTCGCACCAGACCCTGGTAGGGCCCGATCGCACAATAAGATTGGCGATCGGTTTACAAGCTTAGGGCACACCATTAGGTACTCACCTCCCAGTGTACACAACCCTTACTGGGAGGGTCACACACCCCCGGGCCCGTCCACCCGGGGACGTAGGGACCGATAGGAGTTTTTCACATGAGTTTTTTCCAACTCATGTGACCTAATCCCAAGTCCCCTTTTAACCATGACGGACGCTACCATATTAGCGTTCGTCAAAGAGGTCCTCCTCAAGGACCCCGATATCCTCGCCAAGTATGGCAAGAAAATCGCCTCATTTAGAGGCCCCCCCCCCACCGTCCCATCGAGCGTCACTGACTTCAGTGACGTATTGTCATTCCCGGACTCTGGTCCGTCCCCGCCGACCCCCTGCCCCCGCCCTCCACCGGATATGCCACCCCTATTGGTAGCCCACTTTGCCAATGAGGCAATGGACACCTCCGTCCCCGCTAGCGACTCAGCGTCGCAAGCCTCTTCGGACTCCGAACAGTCCCCTGAATCCTCCTCCGAGGACGACTTCCAAGTCGTCCTAGGGGGCAAGAGGAAAGCCAGGAAGGCCGCTCAGGCCACTAAAGCTAAGAAGACCGTTGCGTCTTCTCCCGCCCCCGCTATCCAGCCCGCCCCTGTTGCCCAGCCCGCCCCCGCCTCGCAGGCTAGTTGTTCCCCCTCCGTTTCCGCTTCTGTCACTCAGACGAAGAAGCAGCGCCCCCCTCCGCCCTTGTACATCCAGGACAAGGGTAAATGGACCGACGTGTCCAAGATGTGTAGTGATCGCAAGATCAACTATACAAACGCCCGCTCATGCCAACAAGGCATAAAAGTCCAAGTCCCGACGTCAACTGACTATCGGGAACTTACCAAAGTCCTTCGTGAAAGGAAAATCTCCTTTCACACCTACTCCCTCCCTGAGGACACGCCGACCCGAGTGGTCATTAGACGTGTCCCGAAGGAAATCCCCGCCGAGGACATTAAGGCCGACCTCCTGGCCCAAAATATCCCCGTTTCCGCTGTCCATCGCCTTCACAAGGCGAGAGGTAGCGAAGTATACGACATGATCCTTGTCGTGTGCGACCCGACCGACGGGCACCACCCCATCTTCAAGATCAAGTCGATCTGTTCCCTCTCCGGCATCTCCATCGAGAAGCCCTACAGACCCACGATAGTTGGGCAGTGTCACCGCTGCCAACTATACGGTCACTCTCAGAAGAACTGCTTCGCTACACCCAGATGCGTTAAGTGTCTGGGTGAGCACGGCACTTCTGACTGCCCCCGTCCCAAGGATCGCACTCTGTGCACAGAGCCTCCCAGCTGTGTGCTGTGCGGCCAAGCCGGGCACCCGGCTAACTACCGGGGCTGCCCCAAAGCCCCCAAAATCCCTCCCAAGCTGGCAAAGCGTGCTGCCGCTCGCCAGCAGAGGGAAGCACCCTCCGGGAAAGTCCCCTCTTCCCAGCCCCCCGAACGTCTCGCACCCCAGAGACCATCCCCCTGGAATCAGCTAAACCATCAGAAAGCCTTCCCGGCTTTGGTGGCTTCCCAGCCGATTCCAGCGCTAATGGCAAAGCCCATCCCAGCGCCTCCCCCGGCTTCTGTGGCCCCCGTGGCCGCTAAACCTCCCCGAAACGCGCCCCAAGTTTCAGCTGCGTTCCCACGCAGATCAGTTGGCCAGATTATCCTGGACAACTATCGCATTTTTATGACGCAGGACGCTAGGGACTTAGCTGACGAGCTAACCCTAGCGGAAGTCACTGGCCAACTCGACTTAGCCAAGCGCGCTGCGCTATTCACTAAGTACGAGTCGGTCGCAGTCGAACTCGACAAATTACCTGCCGTACCCCTAAATGGATAGACAACAAAAAATTTGTTGTACCAAACCGCGATCCCTAAAGTTAGGCTTCTTCAATGCCAACGGCATTATCAATCAGAGAGATGAGATCGCCACGTTCCTCCGCGACCATCAGTTAGACCTTCTCCTCATCCAGGAAACATTCCTCAAACCCCACCGTAAAGATCCTAGAATTGCCAACTATCGTCTAGTTCGCAACGATAGATCTCGTTGTCACGGTGGTGGCACCCTTATCTACTATAGAAAGGAACTGTACTGTATCCCTCTAGCTCCTCCCGCGCCCCGATCTTTCTTAGAATACTCGGCCTGCCGAGTAGGCATGACTGGTCATCAACCGATCACTGTCGTCTCTGCCTACTATCCCCCTCCGACTTCCTCGTCTCGTATGCCAGACGAGTCCATCGCGCTTACTAGCGACCTCACTGCCCTCTTTGGCTTGAGTGACTCCGTTATCATAGCGGGCGATCTCAATGCTAAACACCCCGCCTGGAACAGTAGTACGACCAACCCTAGGGGAAAGGTCGTGTTCAACCTTGGTGCATCCCTTAACTTTGACATCATCGCCCCGATGTGTCACACTCACTTCCCCCATGATCCCAACCATAGCCCCGACGTCCTCGATGTAGCGCTCCTTAAGAATGTTAACCTCCGGTTGCAATCTATAGAAGCAATACACGAGCTTAACTCCGATCACCGACCCGTGATTATGCACCTAGGCTCCCGCTCGGGCAATCTCGACCCGGGCCAGCCCCCCGCTTCCCAATTGATCACTGACTGGAAGAAAGTAAGCGAAAGACTGAAATCTACCACGTCACCTCAATTGGATTCTATCCCCGACCACATAGTCTCAGTCGCTGACACGACGGTGGCAATCGACTCGCTCACAGACCACGTACAATCCGTCCTGAACGAATGTTCAAGGGAGATTCCTGCGAAGGAGGACCTTCGCTGGAAAATCCCGGACGATGTACGGGCTCTGATGACCGAGAAGAACGCAGCCGTCCGTGCATACAGCACTTTTCCTTGCGACGCTAACAAGGCTCACATGCGTAGATTACAGCGTGCTGTAAAGAAACGCATGACCGAGCTGCGTTCCGCCCGCTGGGACAAGACGCTCAGCGAACTCGAGCCTACCCATCTCGCCTTCTGGCAACTTCAGAGGAAATTACGTTCCACTGAAGAGTCCTCTATGCCTCCGCTCACCCGCCCTGATAAGAGTGTCGCTTTCGACAACTCTGAAAAAGCGGAATGCCTAGCCGACAGCCTCGAAGCCCAATGCTCGCCTAGCTCTCAACTAGTAGACCAAGCCCACATTGACATGGTGGACGCTGAAGTCGAACGTAGAGCCTCCCTCCCTCCCGATGAAGACCCTGATAACCCTCTGGCCCCCGTCACTCCCGACGAGGTGGAGGATATCATTAAAAAACTTCAACCAAGGAAAGCCCCCGGCGCCGACGGTATCACGAACAGAGTGTTCAAACTCTTCCCCCCCCAACTTATAATGCTAATGACCGCTATCTTCAATGGCGCATTAAGCAATAATATCTTCCCCCAAGCGTGGAAACAGGCCACCGTTATCGGTATCCCCAAACCAGGCAAGCCCAAGTCTGACCCCACCAGTTACCGCCCCATCAGTCTCCTCAATGTTCTCGGTAAGATCTACGAGAGGCTTATTTATAAGCGACTCAAAGATTTTGCCGAATCCAAGGGTCTCATTCCTGATGAGCAGTTCGGGTTCCGTACCGAACACTCATGCGTCCACCAAGTCCACCGCATCGTAGAGCACCTAAGCGCTGGCTTCCAGCGTAATGCGATGACGGGTGTCTTGTATTTCGATATAGCGAAAGCATTCGACAAGGTCTGGCACAATGGCTTATTATATAAGCTATATCAACTCGGTGTGCCAGACCGTCTCGTGCTCATCATGCGAGACTTTCTGTCGAATCGCACCTTCCGCTATCGAATCGAGGGAGCCCTCTCCTCCCCCCACCCCATTCGAGCTGGAGTCCCTCAAGGCTCGGTAGTGTCCCCCCTAGCTTTCACGCTGTTCACCAGCGACATTCCCAAAAGTAAAAAGGCCCAGTTGGCTCTATTCGCCGACGACACGGCAATTTACTACACCGGTCGTGACCCCAGAGTTATCGCTCGCAATCTCCAAACCTCCGCAAACATTTTGGGCAAATGGTTCCGGAAATGGAGGATCGAGGTTAACCCTGATAAGAGTCAAGCTGTTCTCTACTCGAAACAGCGGAAGTCCGTCCCCCCTCCCCCTCCGATCACCATGTACGGTAAGCCGATCCCCTGGGAGAAGCAAGCCAAGTACCTCGGAGTGATCCTCGATCAGCACTTGTCCTTCGCCGAGCACATAAAGCAGGCTCGCTCGCGAGCCGCTTTCGCTCAAGGTAGGCTCCATTATCTCATGACTGCCCGCAGCAAACTGTCACTTAAGTGCAAGCTGCGCCTCTATACTGCAGTAATCCGCCCGATCATGACGTATGCATGTGCAATCTTCGCACACGCCAAGCCCCGCTTCCTCCATAGGATGCAGACCCTTCAAAATAGGACCCTCCGTAAAATTCTCGGTGCCCCATATTATGTCCGAAATGAGAATCTACATCTAGATCTCAAAATCCCCACCATCCAGCAGTTCATGAAACGCCTTTGCAAGCGTTTCTTCGATACTGCTGTGAAACACCGCAACCCCCTCATAGTATCGGCAGCCCGATACGAACCCTCCCGTATCTCTAAGGTTCGCCGTCCTAGGCATACTCTCGTCACCCCCGATGACCCCACTACCCTGCTCCAAGAGAGCCGTAAGGAAACAAGTACAGTTCGCAGACAATACAGACCGCCGTCCTTCCGTCCTCGCCGCCGAGGCCCGCCGCGACACTCTCGTAAACGTCCTCCCCGTCCCTTGCTCGAGCCAGCCCGCGTCGCTGAGCCGTAGTTTTAAAATTCCCCGATAATAATAATAAAATCTTTGTTCGATCCAGCCCGTCCCTTGCTGTCCCCCCCCAGCGACGCCCTAAGCCGAGGTCCGTACCCCACAGGGGGTGCCCTTAGCGTGTAGTCGCTTAGTTTTTTTTTTTAAGTTTAGTTAAATAAGCCCTGGCTGGAGGCTTTGATTCTCGAATTGAGGCCGCCACAGGCAAGTCCGGTTAAGCAGCCGACAACCTCCTAGGTTGACCTGCGAGAGGCCACTCACAAAAAAAAAAAAAAAAAAAAAAAAATGACTGAGTGACATATCAACGCACAGCCGAAAGTATAGGGCCTAGAAACGTGAAGTTTTGCACAAGGCTTCCTTTTATGATGTAGGCGAGCACTAAGAGAGGATTTTACAAAATTCAACCCCTAAGTTAGTTTGTATGGAGAAACCTACGAGTATTTTCATGCGGGCGAAGCCGTTATAATATAAAGGAATCTACAAAAAGAAATAAGATGCCATCATAAACATAGCTTGTAAAAAATCCAAGGCTCGCTACTCAGTTCTTCTACCGTAAAAAGTTATGAGATCCATGTAATACCAAGTCGGTTAATTTATTCAGTCGGTACTTAGGTACCTTGATGACCTAGATTGACTTGACAATCGCATGCATATCACAAGTAATACGTATTATATTAAATTAGATTGTTTAGTCCAATTGCCAAGTCAATCTAGGTCATCAAGGTCCCTAAGTACGGACTGAATAAATTAACCGACTTGGTAATACCTGGATATCAAAACTTTTTACGGTAGAAGAACTGAGTTGCGAGCCTTGGTGTTTTTACAAGTTATTTTTTTGATTTTTCCCTGTACTACGAAACTCGTCTACAACCATTAATTAACTAAATTAGCCACAAAGCCTCTAAATGGACGGCTGTGATCACTAGCCATTCATTGTTAGTGATCGACGAACTTAACATTAGTGATATTGTTGCTTTTGGAAAACTAGTTGATTGTGACTCACATGGTTAGTAAAATAGACTGCCATGCGTGGTGATTAGCGATTTATTTATTTCTTTAAACATCATGTACAGTAGTGGTATGTGCCGTCAAGGCTCAAAAGTGCAGTTCCACCTTGCCAATGCTAAAATGTCTAAAATTTCTTTGTCGAAGAGGGTCAATGGTTCATGACTGATTTAATTGGTGGCATAGAATCTAAAGTATTTAATAAACTAGTTGTGAACTTCTACAACAAAAAAATTATAGACATTTTAGCATTGGTAGAGTGCAACTGCACTTTTGATCCCTGACTGTACGTCTATCGGCTGAAATGATTAATTGTTTTTAGAATTTAAAACTTGGGTTTATGGCGTGAATTTTAGGTGTTGTTTGAATTATTCGCAAATTGAATCCTAGAAGATATTATGATGTAAAATTGATGTAGTTTTGTATCACAAGTGTCTATACTACTGGACAATATGTAGCATCATTGAAAAAGGTGCAATCTCGGAAATATTGAGCTGAGAATTTTAATATAGTAATGGTGAACCAGTTACCAGTAGCATTAGAGTTACCGGTGGTAACCGCCCTAGCTTACGAGTTTTGGTCGCGGGTTCAAACTCAGCCAGGCGAACTACTTTGTATAATTTATTGCATCACCTCTGCTCTCAAAACGGTGAAGGAAAAATATTCTAAGACATGACATCTACCAATCCACATTGAGCCCGCGTGGTGGATTGCGGCCCATTCCCTTTTGTATAAAGGAGGCCTGAGTTCCAGCAGTAGGAATATTATAAGACTGATACTGGCGAAGGCGCTGGCAGAATCTAGTAAATTATCTTTGTGAACTGGTTTCCGCACTTAGTGCTCCGTGGACCATTGTGCATGGGCCATGGAAACCTTCATTCCAACCAGCCTACCTCTCTCCAAAAGCAGATGAGTCCTTACAGTTTGCTCAAGGCATCCATGGGTGAATTCGGTACACCCAAAGTTAGTTTTCTTATGTTACTGACGGCTGAGTACACGAGGAGCATGTGCGCGACATTTTCTTCCGACTCCAAGCAACTGCAAGCTCTGTACAGAGGACTATCCATGATACTCATTGTGAAGAAGTGTTTATTCAGTGAGCAGTCTAGTATGTTATAATTGGTCTTCTCTTTCCACCCCCAGGTACGGCAGCCCGCACCACTCACGCTCGCAGTCGGTGAAGGCTGGCCGCTCTCGGACTGGGGAGCGCCAGCTGTTGGGGCTGCCCCAGCAGAGGGCGCGCGTGGCCTCCATGCCCAACACCGGCGTGGAGGAGGAGTACTACAGACTGAGACATTTTAGTATAACTGGTAAAGTTTATATTTATGTTTTAATTTTTTTCATAAACGGAGAATTTACTAGACGGACCTGCGAATCCCTGGATTTCACAGTTCTAATAGGAATCTACCTTGAAAGATAATCGTAGGAACCATCAGAGTGCCTGGTGCGAGTTTCTTTTACGGTAACGTGATCCACACGTTTATGACGTTCAGCACTTCTATTGGCCCACTCCAAGCTCTTAGCCAATCAGAGAGTTAAACGCGGTAAACGTTTCAATCACGTTAATGTGAGAACAACTGCACTCGGCGCACAGAATGCTGAGAAGAATCTACCAAAGTTATAAAGCCAAAGAGAATAACGAAGATGCTAAGAAAAAGAGAGAACTGGTGCTCGTCAGTTGCATGGACAGAGACTGCTGGGCAAGCGTCGCCACGCAGTGGTTTCCTGCAGAGGGAAAGCGCCGTCGAGGCCGACCTAGAAAGAGGTGGCGAGATGATCTGGACGCGTACCACGAGGACTGGTTTAAGATGGCGCTGGAGAAGAAAGTCAGGAAGGACTTGGGGGAGGTCTTTGCGTGGTAGTGGAACAGAAAGGGTTAGATAAAAAAAAGAGAGCTCGAACAAAACTAACCTGTAGAAAAGCCTACAATAGCTATAATAAAATCTTAGAGCACGTTAAACAAGAAGAATCGCCAAACTTAAGTGGCAGTGGGCAGGATACATTGCTCATAGAACAAATGGTCGATGGGTTCTGGGGTGGCGATCACGTACCGGAAGACGCAGCATTGGATATCATCCCACAAGGTGGACCGATGATCTGGTGAGGGTCGCGGGAATCGGATTAATGCGAGACGCACAGGACCGGTCGTTGTGGCAACGCTTGGGCTTTTGGCTTATGCCAAACAGTGGACGTCTTTCGGCTGAAATGTAGATAATAACTTCTTTTTTATTTATTTTTTTATTCCACAACTTTCACCCAACTCCATCTAGTCCCAAACTAAGCAGAGCTTGTGGTATTAGAGTACTAGACAACTGATAAACATACATATATATTTTAAAATACATACATATTATAGATAAATTACACCCAGACACAGAACATGATCATGCTCATCACACAAACGTCCATTAAACAAAACCACCCAACGTACCTACACTACCTACATTATTCCTTAGATGACATCCACTTACTCCAATTTCTAAATAGAATACTGGATTGGTACGTAAGCTCAGTCTACTGATCAAATAACTGGTCCAGCATCAAACACAGTCTTACCAATGCACACCTAATCACTTTGTGTACGCCTTTAAGCTATGCTCCTCAAAGGATCCATAGTAAAATTATTCTCATTGATACACAAACCTAGTCTAAGTCAAAGGCTGTCAATACAGTCTTAGCTCTACTAAGACCTAAGCCAACACTAAGAATTCTAAAACATATTTAGTTTACACTAAGCCTGATTAATCTGGATTAAATAGAATCTGACAAGTTTTAGTGCAGACTCAAAGAGATATTTGCAGTGCAAACTGCTACGGGGTTATTAGATAGATTAACTGTTGCTTTGAAATGTTAAGGGCAACAAGAAGAACATAGGTGAGTTTTAGTCAGTAAAAGTCTGACACTCCCGCTTGCCCC
Organism: Mythimna pallens; assembly: GCA_961205895.1. NCBI lineage: Eukaryota > Metazoa > Arthropoda > Insecta > Lepidoptera > Noctuidae > Mythimna > Mythimna pallens. The sequence continues at coordinate 814,983 of OY540847.1, forward strand.
ATCCAGAGCGGGTAGTTATGTGTTATTTCCTATTATTTATTTCCTAGCGACCCGCCCCGGCATCGCACGGGTGCAATGCTGATACCACCACATTTTAAATCTGTAATATCTTCGAAAATATTCATTTAAATTCCATGCTGTAAAGGGCCATATTGATATTTATTAAATGCTTAATGTATTTAAGCTACTTAATTGGATAAGGATTAATGATCTAATGCTTAAAATCGCTTTGTAAATGAGCCACTATTTCTCGTAAAAAGTAAAGGATAAAAAATGATCATTGTGGGTTATCCCTAAGAGATAGACATATAACATCGCAGACTTTTTCGTAGACATTTTTAAGGTGCACAACACTGTAGTACATTATTTTGATCTATCTCGTAAGGTACAGCCAACGTTTGCAATGTAAGCGCAAAAAAATGTGTTTATTTACGATATCATAGTATAAAATTCTAAAATAACCAGTGTTTCTCTATTATATTATGCATGTATCATACATATTAACCTTTCTCTTCAATCATTCTATCTATTAAGGAAACCGCATCAAAATCCGTTGCGTAGTTTTAAAGATCTAAGCATACATAGGGACAGAAAACGAGAAGCGACTTTGTTTTATACTGTGTAGTGATTTAAAATTTCAGTAACAACGCCTTGACAACTTACGCCAATGCGATGATATCACGTACATACATTATCATTATTAAATAATAATTGATAATTTATTGGATAATTTTCCACTTCAATCTTGAATTTCCTGCAGTTGATTTCTTATCAACCGGTAATGCTTAAATGTCTAAAGTTAAGACGCATTTGAGAATACTCCTTCATGTTCCTTCTAATTTTTACGAGGAAACTCTCGACAGATTTGACAAAAATATTTATGTGAGAGACACTTGAAGAGTATTTCGGAATTTGTATGCAGGTGCGAATTTTACGATACAACAATGAGAAAACGATGGGATCAGAAATAATAATAATAAAAAATGAAACGTTGTCTTACATTCGGTATATTTTTATTTTTTATTTATTATAACTATGTCTTCAAACAAAGCAAATGTCTTTGATGAACTCTGACACCTAATGTAAGATTTAACTAGAGTTCAGGGCGCCAGCTTCTTTGCCTATATTAGGAATTACTTCTACACCGTTCGGGCGTTCGACTGTTCGTTTTTATGGTGTATAATAAGGAGTAGGTATCTCTCTATCTATCTCAAACTTCAGCCATTATAGTATTTAGTATATGTATAGTGTGATAATCAACCTATACACAACAACACTTTTCCAAAACCTAACATAACATTAAGTTTTACATCCAGAGATTACTTTCCCTCCATAGCTCACAAGGGGAGCTCATTACCCTCCCAGCCTAACTTCTTACCATGGAAGTAATGACTATCATTCTCTCACTCTTTTCAATTAATTCGCAGCACAGTTAATCGTCTGTGCAAGGATCCTTGTTAATGTAAATGATTTGGTTACAAAGAAGGGAGATTGAAATTCGGAATATCTTTTGCTAAATATTAACATGCAGAGGCCGTTTTAAATAAACATTGTCCCACTCCTGTAGCGTAGGTTTTTTTTCTCGCTCTAGGGCGGTGCGCGAGGGCGAGTCACACTTTTACTGACTAAAACCACACCTATGTTCTTTCTTTGCCTTGCGTTCTAGGACCCCGGGGTACCCATTCGGAAGTGAACCCATGGCCCCAGTAGGCTTCGGCCCTGGGTGAGCGGTCTAAACATGTAAACTCACTTATACAAGACACTCAGACCTAGAAAAACCATCTGACTTTCAGCGCAACAGACAACGCTCAGTCAGTGCACCAAGCCGTGTCGTCATCAGTTGGGAAAGGCTAGTAGATAGAGCTATGAGCACCTACTAACATAATAATATGACTGGCCTGTTGGTCTATTGGTTAGTAGTCCTGACTGCTATGCCGAAGGTCGTCAGTTCGATTCCCACTTAGGACAAATGATTGTATGATGAACACGATCATTTGTTCTGTGTCTGGGTGCAATTTATTTATAATATGTATGGTTTATCAGTTGTCTAGTACTTACACAAGCTCTGCTTAGCTTGACTAGACGGCGTTGTGTGATAGATGTGGAATATAAAAATAAAAAAATATATATATTATCTTCACATATACAAAATTATTTTTAGTATATGCGAAACCTGAATATAGTTTGTTCAGAATCAGTAACTGAATCGATTCCAATAATTTTTACACTTTATGCTATATTTTTCTCTAAAATATTTAAAAAAGGTCACAAGTTTGACACCACCGACACTACGCCACGTACAACATAGGTCACGGCAGGTCATAGCGGGCATGAGGCACCAGCGCACAGCTGGGTGCTGCAACAAAAAATCCCTCAGTCACCCGGATGGCCCGGTAACCATGTATTTGTGCGGACAACCAGGTAATATAACAAGCTTATAGCTTTGTGATTTTTTTAGACACATTTATGAAATTTTGTACATACATTCTGTAATGGAAGCCGAGCCTGCGGACCTAATATGTGTCAAAGTGACAATAGACTGATAGGACAGTGAGTGATTATGTGAATAATTAGTGTTTTCTAAGTGAACCTAATTAGTTTTTAGTAAGGAACTCATAAAATGAGCCCTAATTGTGTTGTGATAACGTGTAATCATATTACGTAGTGATAAGGACTAAGGTTTTCTGATGGTGACTTTTTAATGTTTTTATATTTTTGTAGAATAGATAAGTGAATTCCGAGTAGAGTGATATAAGGTTTCATATGTGAAATATTGATATTTCTATGTAAAAAGCCTGTTTAAAGTGTAAAGGGTAAAGTTTCGCGATACTAAAGGTTATTGCATGAAATTTCGAGATTATTCCGGGCTTGATTCTGATTGGTTGAAATATTCGTGAGCATTCCGGAATGTTCCTTAATGGCTGAAAAGCTCCACCTTCTGACCGTTCGACCAATCAGCGATCAGCTGCGTAATGTATAAATTGGAACCGGTTTTGTTTCCGGACACAGTCGTTTCTAAACACAGTCGTTTTCAGTCACAGTCGTTTTTCGATCACAGTCGTTTGCCGAATATTCTAATAAGAATACCTGTGAAGAAATAAACCTGGAAGAAAGAAGCCTTGTTTTATTTCAAGTTCAAGAGGAACACATCTACGAAAGAGAAAAATATATATACAGTCCACTACAGCCTGGTCCATCGAGCGCCGGATTTAGATCGGAAGAATCAGCGACGAAGTACCTACAGCCTGGTCCATCGAGCCGGATTTAGATCGGAAGAATCAGCGACGAAGTACCTATAGCCTGGTCCTTCGTTCGCCGGATTAAGATCGGAAGAATCTGCGACGACGTACCTACGGAAACGACGTGTCAACAACGAGTCTGCGTAACGAAGATTGAACCAACGTTTCAAGATCACGCCAAGTGAGTGAAGAAAAATCAGGATCTGCTAGTCTCGCTTAGAAGAGTCTCCACTTCAACGGAGCCCCGTTGAAGTGGAGACGAAGAATTCACCGGTTCCTAACGTGTTGGAGGGACCCCGTTGAGGTGATATTCGTTAACCACTGGTCCTAGAAGAAGAGGGACATTTGATCAAGGGTGGATCCAGATTATTCAGAGGCGGATCAAGAAGAGGATCGTTGGGCTCGGGACTCGTCAGGGGCGGATCAAGTGAACCGCTAATAGTGAACATTTGGGAACGATTCCACATACATTCCACAGTGAAAATGGTGGTCACCCGAAGCCAGGGGGATGCAGTGGAAGTGGAAGAACAGCGACGCGCCCAGCTACAGGAAGCAGCGCGTATTGAGAAGGAGCGACTACGAAGACTGTCAATGGAGCCGCCGGCGTCACCTTTTTCAAGGGGAGCGGACGCTAGCACGGCAGGACCTTCTGGGGTCGCCACAAGAACCGAAGATCTACAGAGACCAAGGTCGCCTACAAGATCAGTAAGGTCGATACGCTCAAACACCAGCGTCACGACACGACTACGAGTGGCGGAACTGGAGGCAGCAGAGAAGTTGGCCACCATAAGAAGAAGGGAATTAGAGTTGGAAGCAGACTTGATCAAGAAGAGGTTAGCAGTGGAAGTGTCGGTTATCAATGACGAAGAGAGCGTGCATGAAGAGCAGCTAGCAGAAGCCCTCCCACGGGAAGAACCTCTACGTAAAGTGGACGACTGGCTAATGAAGAACCCGCTCACTTCACGGGGGGAGGAAGCACCCAGAAGAGAGGAAGCGAAGCAGCTCCGGTTCGACACAGCGCGAGGAAGATCACCGACACCCACCAGGACCAGGAACAGCATAGAACACCTGGCAGCTACCTTAGAGAAGATGGCAAGACCAAGACTGCGACACACGGACCTCCCGACTTTCTCCGGCGCGACCAACGAGTGGCTTCCATTCAAAGCATCGTATCGGGACTCGACACAGATGTACCAGATTTCGGCGGCAGAGAACATCCAGAGATTGAGGAGCTGCCTGAAGGGAGAAGCTAGAGACGCAGTAGCCGCCCTACTCCATACGGCCACTGATCCGAACGTCATAAGGAAGACACCGGAGCAGTGTTTCGGAAGACCAGAAGTCATTATCGACAAGGCAATAGAAGACCTGAAGAAACTTCCGAGACTGGGGGCCTCAGCAACGGAGCAACGGAGGTTATATTTTGTAGCCTGATAGCTTCGCTATCAGGCTACAAAATATAACCTGCGTTCTCAAGACTATCGACCAGAGAGGGTACTTGTACAATCCGATGCTGAGCAGAGAGGTGCTAGAGAAAATGAGCCCGCACCTAAAGGCAAGATGGTGTGACTACGCGTACGACCACGAAGGCACCGGGGACCCAGAGATCATTGTGATGTCTCAGTTTTTGATGCGGGAAGCGGACAGGGCGTTACGATACACATACGCCCCTGCATCGTGCGCCTCTAGTGTAAAGAGAGAGGCGAGACCTGCTGTGACACTTAAGAAGAAAGCGACGGTGTACGCCACAGTAGAAGACGCAGAAGAGAAAAAGGAAACGGATGGACATCGGATCAGAGCAAGAACGATAAAAGATCTGAAGCTGTACCAGCAGGCCATTCCGGAGACCTTATTGGACTACGAGCACCTGAGGGACTTGGACCGAGACGAGGTGTGCTATGGAACGGCGCGCCCTGGACTCCTGGTAGGAACTGATCATTGGGAGTGTATCGTTTCAAGAGAGTTGCGAGTCGGCAGCCCGAACCAGCCAGCTGCTTCAAGGACTCAACTCGGATGGGTGGTGCATGGGACCGCGCCACGCGGCGCCATCTATCGAGAGGGAAACGTGCTACACTTATACGAGCCTGCCAGACCCACCAGTGCGGGCGATCAGGAGCTCCACAACTTGGTTGAAGCCCACTTCAAGATCGAGTCTCTTGGTATACAGAAGAAGCCAAGAGTCAGCGAAGCGGACAAGCGAGCCATCTCTATAGTCGAGAGAACGACAAAGAAGATTGACGGAGGCTACGAGGTAGGATTGCCATGGCGACGGGACGACACCGCCATGCCCTCTAGCTACAATCAAGCGTTTCGTCGACTGAAGAAGATTGAGGAGAAGATGGACTCGGACCCCGCCTTTGAGAAGAACTACTCCAGCCAAATCGAGAACTTGTTGGCGAAGGGGTATGCAGCTCCGTGCGACGGCTCTGAGGACGCAAGTGCCATTAGCTGGTACCTGCCACACTTCGCGGTACAGAACCCCAACAAACCGGGGAAATACCGTTTGGTGTTCGACGCGGCTGCTAGGAGCAACGGAGTGTACCTCAACGACGAGTTGCTGGAGGGACCAGATCTGCTGTTGTCGCTGCAAGGGATCATCTTCAGGTTTAGAGAGAAGGCCGTCGCGATCACAGCAGATATCCAAGAGATGTTCCTGCGGGTGAAGATAAGACCTCAAGATCAACCGGCTCAGCAATTCTTGTGGAGAGGAAAGGAACGAGAGAAGCCTCCACAGAAGTACAAGATGACCAGTATGATCTTCGGCGCCGCTAGCTCCCCGTATATGGCCCACTATATTCGCAACCACAACGCGGAAGTGTATGGGCAGGAGTTCCCGCGCGCACTGGAGGCAATCAGGAACAATCATTACATGGATGATTGGGTGGCGAGCTACGAAGATGTAGAGGAGGCACGGAAGGCGGTTGAAGAAACACGGACCGTACACGCACGCGCCGGGTTCACCCTACGAGGATGGAGTGCCAGCGATAATGCGGTGCTGAACGACGTGCCCTCGGAGCTACACGCCACTACCCCTACGTCACTGGGGGGAGAACAGTCAGAGAGTAAGATCCTGGGGCTGTTCTGGAACCACGAAAAGGATGAGCTCGGGTTCAACACATCAATGAACCGGGTCCCAGAAGAAGTGAGGTCAAGAGCACGTGCGCCGACCAAGCGGGAAGCACTCAGCGCCGTGATGTCGATCTACGACCCGCTGGGACTGCTGAGCCACTACACGATCCGTTCGAAAATTATCCTGCAGAACTTGTGGCGCCTACAGATAGCCTGGGATGAACAGATACCGGAAGACGAGAACGAACTCTTTGCGTCCTGGCTCGCGCGCCTTCCAGAAATAGCCATGCTGAGATTGCCGCGCTGCTACATTCTGGGGAAGTACGAACGAATCGATCTCCACGTGCTATGTGACGCCAGCGAGCAGGCCTATGCGACCACGGCATACTGGCGTATCAAGAGGAGCGATGGGAGTATCGCAGTCGTGTTGGTAGCAGCAAAGGCAAAGGTGGCGCCGAGGAAGGCACAAACCATACCTCGGCTGGAACTCCAAGCGGCGGTCATCGGAGCAAGACTCGCCGACACGATCAAAAGGGAACATCGAGTGGAAATCGGCCAGACAACATACTGGACTGACTCCTCGACGGTCGTGCACTGGATACGACATGACATGCGACGCTACACACCGTTCGTAGCACATAGACTTGGGGAGATCGCCGAGTTAACGCAAAGAGAAGAATGGCGATGGCTCCCTACTGACCTGAACGTGGCTGACGATGCCACACGTCTGACTGACGCGCCGATCAGCTCAACAGATCGGTGGTTCCAGGGGCCGAGTTTCCTGTACTTGCCAGAAGATCAGTGGCCCGGGACGTCGACAGATAAAGAGACAGAAGAGGAAGTCCTGCACGTGAGCGTGAACCCAACGGATCCTGAGGCCCTCACACCCAACCACTTCTTGTTGGGGTCCTCTAACGGCCTACCATCGACGGGGCCCTGCGACGAGGCTGATCGACGAGTGTGGCGAGCAAGCATGGCGCTCGCGGACCACTTCTGGAGGCGCTGGCTCCGGGAGTACCTTCCTACGTTGGTACCCCGAGGCGAGCCACAGAATGACGTGCGTCCTCTGCAAGTTGGTGACGTGATCCTCGTGGTCGACAGCACACTGCCCAGAAACACGTGGCCGATGGGACGAGTCGAGCGCACGCATCCAGGACCGGACGGCGGCGTCAGGATCGTCGAGGTGAGGACCAGGACCGGCTTCTTCCGGCGGCCAGTTAGCAAGCTCGTCGTCGTGCTGAGAAAGGAAGCTACGCAAGCTGCGCTGGGGGGAGAGATGTAATGGACGCCGAGCCTGCGGACCTAATATGTGTCAAAGTGACAATAGACTGATAGGACAGTGAGTGATTATGTGAATAATTAGTGTTTTCTAAGTGAACCTAATTAGTTTTTAGTAAGGAACTCATAAAATGAGCCCTAATTGTGTTGTGATAACGTGTAATCATATTACGTAGTGATAAGGACTAAGGTTTTCTGATGGTGACTTTTTAATGTTTTTATATTTTTGTAGAATAGATAAGTGAATTCCGAGTAGAGTGATATAAGGTTTCATATGTGAAATATTGATATTTCTATGTAAAAAGCCTGTTTAAAGTGTAAAGGCTCTCGTTAAGGTAAAGTTTCGCGATACTAAAGGTTATTGCATGAAATTTCGAGATTATTCCGGGCTTGATTCTGATTGGTTGAAATATTCGTGAGCATTCCCGAATGTTCCTTAATGGCTGAAAAGCTCCACCTTCTGACCGTTCGACCAATCAGCGATCAGCTGCGTAATGTATAAATTGGAACCGGTTTTGTAAATAAGCCCTGGCTGGAGGCTTTGATTCTCGAATTGAGGCCGCCACAGGCAAGTCCGGTTAAGCAGCCGACAACCTCCTAGGTTGACCTGCGAGAGGCCACACAAAAAAAAAAAAAAAATCCGGACACAGTCGTTTCTAAACACAGTCGTTTTCAGTCACAGTCGTTTTTCGATCACAGTCGTTTGCCGAATATTCTAATAAGAATACCTGAGAAGAAATAAACCTGGAAGAAAGAAGCCTTGTTTTATTTCAAGTTCAAGAGGAACACATCTACGAAAGAGAAAAATATATATACAGTCCACTACACATTCTTTACATAAAAATACTGGACACGTGTTTCAGGTTTCGCATATACTAAACAGTGTTTAAAAGGAGAAACTGACTGACTGACATATCAACGCACAGCCGAAACTACTGGGCCTAGGAGCGTGAAGTTTTGTACAAGGTTTCCGTTTACGACGTAGGCGAGCACTAAAGAGGATTTTCCAAAATTCACCCTCTAAAGGGACAAAATGGCGGTCCAAAGTTAAACCTACTATGATGGGAGTGAAGCAGTTCGTAGAAGCTAGTCTTCATACATATATGTGTGTGCCATTAAGAGGTAACCTTTGACACGAATTACCGAAGTAAATTAATTATACCGAGAGAGTGTCAAGTACTCAGCGCTTTGATTGATATACGATTACGGACTTTCGTGGAGCAACGTGTGTCAATATTATCATTCACTTACTTATTGTATAATATAGAACCAACGAACGTACGTGTAGGTACGAAGAATCGCCAAACTTAAGTGGCAATGGGCAAGGCACATTGCTTGCAGAACAGATGGCCGTTGGGGCTGAAAGGTTCTAGAGTGGCGACCGCGTACCGGAAGACGTAGTGTTGGAAGGCCACACACAAGGACCGATAACCTGGTGAGGGTTGCGGGAATCCGATGGATGCGAGACGCACAGGACCGTTCGTTGTGGCGACCTTTGGGGAAGGCCTATATCCAGCCGTGGACTTCTACCGGCTGTAATGATGATGTTGATGATAATGTAATTCCAAGTTTGTAAATGTGAGTAATATGGAGCGATTTATAGTTTTTATGTTACTATTGAACTTGTTTGACATAAATGAGCATGGCAGTTGAGAGTTTGTCATGCTCACGTAAATATCTCACTGATGGTGGCGCGTGTGTTGGATCATTCAGTTTCCTTCAAAATGGTTGAGCTGTGTGGTGCTAATATTCGTGTCTATATTGCCAAATAGGAACTATCTTGTATCATGGTATACAACAGTCCAGAATCAGACCAGACGCAACACCCGACTGGTCAGCGGATCCTTCCGTGTCAACGGAGGTTTACGGGACCCTAACGGATCAGATGTTCCGCATACCTCAAAATGTTTTTTGCTGTCTCCGGTCTTCCCACAACTAACCAGAGGAACACCCCACCTAGGTAAAGGCGTGGTGAACCGCGGTGACTCACTGCGGTCCCGTCGCTCCCGCTCCAACACCTCGGTGGCATCCAGCGCATCTAGTACTGAGGCAGTCACCAGAGCGTCAGCACCCTGCTCCCTGGCGTCTTCCAGGTAAGGAATTAATGTTAAAATTAGCAATATTGGACTGTTTTTACGGTTTACCGCATGCATGGCAGTAGATGCAGCTCACATCTCACGTACACGTTTATTTATCTTTGGTTTATATGAAAACGTTGATGAGATTATCCACTGCTCGCCATGGCCATAAAACGACCGCTACATTCATAAAATTCTTTCCTGGACTCCCTGCGTAACAGTACAATTTGTGCACTACATATGAAGCTCTTCTCTTCTTTGTCCGCCCCTACTCCTATTATCTGGGGTCGGGTTTCCTTACAATTGTGCGCCAGGACAGTCTGTCTTGAGTGGTCGATTTTGGCAATTGGGCTATCTTGAGGTCTCTTTTGATGTTAGACCACCAGGTTAATGGCGGGCAGCCTCTCCCTTTCTTTTGTTTGGGTAAATTTATGGCTGTTTTTATCACTTGGTCTGTTACACCTCATTACATGTCCAAACCATCTTAGGTGGTGCTCTGTCATTTTGTCCGTAATGGGTGCGACCTCAAAACTGTCACGTATGTACTCGTTGTGCACTCTGTATATCCTCGTCGCACCTCCTGCCCACCGCAGCTTCTTCATTTCATTCATAGCATAGTTTTCCTTATAATGTTCTCACTGTTGGGACTCAGGCCTCCTCTCTAGGAGAGGGAATGGGCCGTAATCTACAACGCGGGCCCAGTGCGTGTTGGTGGATGTCACATGTCTTCGTATTTTTGGTTCTAGGCCATGCCGGTTTCCTCACGATGTTTTCGTTCACCGTTTTGAGAGCGTGATGATGAAATAAATGACACAAAGTAATGCGCCTGACTGGGTTTGAACCCGGAACCTACAGCTTGTAAGTAGGGGCCGTAACCACTCGGCCACCACTGCTCCCATTCTCATCTTCATTTCATTCAAGTGGACTTTTTGTTCGTGTGTCTTTTTTACTGTCCAGCTTTCAGGACCGTACATAAGAAGCTCCTATAGCAAATTATTACGTTATGTAACAAATTCTAAAGCTGCAGAATTCAAAGCAGAAAAATTTGAATTTTCATGTAAGCTTCGCGCAAGCGTACACCAAGCGCATAATGACTAATACGCGTCTATGAAGCTACATGTCTGTGGATAGTAAGCCATAGTCTAGAGAAGAAAAAGTGACGTAGTGAACCCTAGGTAGTAATAACAGTTTTATCGTTTAAGACACTATTACATCAACAAAATGTTTTCCCCAGGGATTCATCAGCGGGCCTCAGTTCCTACCGGGTGCTGGTTCTGGGCGCGCCAGGCGTGGGCAAGTCTAGCCTCGTGGGGCAGTTCATGACGTCAGAGTACCTGCACGCGTATGACACTAGTATCGGTGAGTTCTACATGGTTGTGTTATACACCACTATTTTTTAATTAGTACAAAAAAGTGGGGCTCTATACGGATAGACAAATATATATGATCAGTAACGAGTACGCACTCGTTATTGATCATCTTTGTGTAGCAAAAGTAAAATAAATGAAATACCAAAATTAACCACAAGTCATAATTGGTAAATTCATAATTGAATCAATCATTCATAACAGTTGCTACTAGAAAAAAATACTACGCGCAGTGTTTTTCTAATTTGATCGTCATTTATTCATTCATAATCAATAGCCTGTACAATATTTCCATAAATTGAGTGACATTTTGAGATAACGCTATAACTTTAATGTTTTTGAATATTATTTATTGAGACTTTACTACTAAAGCGCCTCACCATCAATGATTGCATCACTGCTTACCATCAGGTGGGATCGCAGTCAAGCACTGGTTTATATCAATTTAAAAAAAAAATTAAAAGACCTTTTCTAATAAGCCCTTTAAGTATTTGTACTAATTAAAAACCTGTGGTGAAGAAATGTTTATTATATTTTTAATATCAATTGTAGATATGGAAGTAGAATCGTCGCAAAGACCCCAAAAAAATAAGAACGAGGCCAACAGAATGATGATAATGACGCCTTGGGTGATATTTTCTTGTAGACGTTATCATAATTTTCCTGCCCTTGTCCCGTGTTATTCAGGGTCTTCGCAACACGACTTTTTCTTCCATTCTGTCCTATCAGCCGTCACTAACTCCCGTTTCTTTCGTATCACTCCTCACACAATCCATCCATCTTTTCTTTGACCTCCCACTCCGTCTACATCCATCCACATAACTCTTTTAGTAACATGCGTTTTATTTCATTCCTCCTCTCATGATCATATCAAACGATTCCCCTTCAACTTTCTTGTAGCCCTGATGAACTAGATATTTAGAACGCTAAAGGTTTCCCTAAGAACTGAACTACGCTGCAGCACACTGAGCTGTAATCAAAAAATCTGAAAACTGTAAATTTGTAGTTACGTCCCAAAAAAAACATTTCTTGTGAATCGTCAAAATTTTTGAGATTCGATTCGGAAATTAAACTGTTTTCAGGGGTAAGTTTGTACGGAACCCTCAGTGCGCGAGTCTGACTCTCACTTGCCTGTTTTTTTTTTTAAGAGTTACCATGGGGCTTTTTGCCCATTCTTCTCTTTAAGAAACGACCAATTGGAACCGTGTGCCAGCTTGTAATGTTTTATAAGTGCCCATGTAGGCTTATGTGAAATGAAATGATTTTCAGTTAGAATTAAGTTTGATCAGGTTGTGAAGTGAGGTTACATGGTGTGAGGAAGAGCATCTCTTTCTTACCCCTGCAGCGGAGCTGACCGCCAGAGGCACCCCGCCTCACTCAAATGTAGAGCATGACGTTACAGATGACGAGTCGGGCGAGCGCTCGGTGTGCGTGCTGCTCGCCGGTGAGGAGTCGGAGATCACCTTCCTGGACGCGCCACCAGACAGCATCATAGTAAGTCCTTTCAGCTTTATTTCAACTGGCCGCCTCAGCTATGTATGTTACTTTAAAAAGCCTCTCTACTGTAAAAACTTAGGATAAGGATTAGTAAAACCTTGATCCACCGAGACTTTCTGATAAAAATTCACACTGTTCCAACTAATTTCGGATTTTTACTAGCACCAACTTGGTAAATCTTAGAATTTGCCTCAGACACACGTTAAAGTTGGAAGAAAGTCATTACTAAAGTACTTGTAATGATGGTGGCGCCTTACACTAACTACTTTGGGCAGAAATATAAAATTGGTTGCGCCTGTGTCTGGGGTGAAGTGAAAAATGAAAAGTGGACTGTATTGATTGGGATTTAAATCGGAGTATTTACATAATTTCAAACAACGCCCTAACTGCACATTATTACTTAAAATCAAGAAGAAGAAAAACTGTAAAACAAGCTTCACCTTTGTACCTATTTTTCTGTTGCTTTCTTGTCTTTTTTTTTTAAATTAAAAAAAAACAGATGACCCTTTTAATTCGGTGGGAAAATCATCTAATGATATCCCCGCTCTTGGGTGGTGCGGGAGAGAGTCAGGCTTTTACTAACTAAAACTAGCAAGCCACTTCGGCTTCTCGCGTAAGAAAATTAGAAGTATCCCTCTTTATCGCTCTTTTATTGTTAGCGCCCTCTGACTTCCACTATCCAAAAATAAAAAAAGACAATAAATTGTGAAGTTTAATATCCATCTTCTAGACTGAAGGCTGTGCCCACGGCTACTGCGTGGTGTACTCCACAGCAGACCGAGGCAGCTTCATGGAAGCTGAGAGGAGACTGCAGATACTGTGGGCTGCTGGCCACACCTCGCGGAGAGCTGTCATCCTGGTGGGGAATAAAGCTGATCTTGCTAGGTCTAGAGCTATTCCTACTGATGGTAAGTGAATCCTCGAAGATACGGATACCATTGTTTAAACTAATACCAAAATAAATTCAAATATCTAAAGTAAAGTCAGCAAAAATGCTTTGTACCTTTAATTGAAATAAAATTTGGTTAATTCCAAAAAAAAGTATTTTTTAACAAATGTCTAGTTTAATAATAAAATATGGCTGACAATAATCAACTTTGTTACAACTTTAGTACTTTTTTATTATATTTATTACTGTATTTTTTTTTTTTCAAAAACAAATTAAAAGAAATCTTAACACGAACACGAAAAAATAACACATTACACAATCAATCACAAAATTAGACTTACACAATAATTACAAGACAATAGACATTTACAGATAAGACAATTACAATGGGACTAAATAAATTATCATTATAATTAACGTTATTAGAATTCAATCCCTTATTACGGTTGGAGAAAGAGCCTTTGAACGCAACACATGATAATAATTATCTTTGATCAAGGTACAACGGATGAAGTAGGTATCTAAATGAGCAGCCAGCTTATGGCCGATTGTTTTAATTTTATTTTCTTGAAAATACTTGGTCTGTAAGCCTTTAAAATAAATATTAATTCCGCAATTTTATTTCACTTGAACATGAAATTAGTAGGTATTAAACATTCTAATTAACGCAGCCCTTATAGCGCCGTTCAGAGGGTTTAAACCATTACTTTTTTAGGAAATGCGAAACAAACTCATGATTAAAGCCAGATCCCGCCAATTATGTTCTTTAACACAAATATTACGTATTTAATTAAATTCTTTACGATTTGTGTACCTACCAATTATCACCGAGCAACACCGCTGTTAACAACGATACGCCACATTTTGCCAACAACAATTTATCAGGCGTTTGGAATGTTATTGAATAGCACGATATTTTTCATGTGTGATGTACAGTATATTCGTATTTCGTAAATTTGTTATACTTCAAAAGATAAATACGTCATCGTGAAACAAACCTTTAATTTAAAACATTTACATTTTAATTGCTATATGAATTTTGACAGGCGATCAATGAAAATTCATTTGTCAATACTCGGTTTAGGGAGCTGTATACTGGGGAATTTGTTCCCAGACAAAACGTATAGATTGGGAAGATTGGACTCAGTTTTGTGAAATTTTTAACCAAACTATTCAATACCAGGGGCCTTACCATGAAGTGTTAAGATGGAGGGAACTATACACACCCTATACAACATTATTTTTAGTATATGCAAAACCCGGAACACGTGTCTAGTATTTTTATGTAAAGAATCCATGTACAAAATTTCATCATTGTATCATAAAAAATCACAAAATTATAAGCTTGTTATGTTACCTGGTTATCAACAGTGCGCTGGTGCCTAATGCCCGCTATGACCTGCCGTGACCTGTGTTGTACTTAATGTCGGTGGTGTTTAACTTGTGACCTTTTTAATTATTTTTGAATAAAAAAAATACCTATCACATGGTGTAAAAATATTTGGAATCGATTCAGTTACTGATTCTGAACCAACTATATTCAGGTTTTTTATATACTAAAAATAATGTTGTGTAGCTCCATCCCTTTAACAGTTCAATTTAGGTCGTCAACAGGATCGCGTTAAGAGGTCGTGGTACGGCCTCAGCACCTACCAAGCTTCGTTACTTCACCAACATTGATTGGTTCATAAACTCTTATTATTTATTTAACTCATTTATCCAAGTACCAACCGTTAATCATATTGCAATGTATTGTTGTTGACGGGAGTTATACGTATTTATTTACTGAGTTATAATCAAGGATAAATCAATACCACCCTCAGTAGCGGACGGCGAGCAATGGGTGGCTCGCCGTCCGACCATCCGGTAACCGTCCGGACTAAGCCCAAGTCGTCGACGGCGCGTACTATTCCACGCGAGCCTCAAGGAGATGTCAGCAAATCGTAGGGGCCCAGCAGGATCGCAGCTTACTGGGGCTACGGGTAGTGTGAAAATGAAACCCGGGGCCCTGGGACGAAGGCAAAGAAGGAACAGGAGTGGGTTTTTTGTCAGTAACTATGTCTCACTCCGCCCAAGGAAGTAATCATCTAATGACAAATCCCGCTTAGTCATGATGATTTTCCCACCTAAAAAAAACCACCCTCAGTTCGTCTTAGCCTGTGGTCTTACCATATTGAATAATTTAGCCATTCAGACATGTATACGAAGGTTTCCGTGCTACATTATCTAAATCGAGCAAAAAACGCCGAAAAAATAACATTTCATAATAACCCCTTTTAATTTATTTCTAAATTAAATTATTTTATTATTGCGGGAATGCGGTAGATGCGAGGCGCACAGGATCGATCGTTGTGGCGACGCTTGGGAGGCCTATGTCTAAAAGTGGACGTCTTTCGGCTGAAATGATGATGATGATGATGATGATTTTATTATTGTAGCTGCAATAGAAATAGATATCCTGTGAAGCAGTGGTGGTCCAGTGGTAACTGGACTCCGAACACACAACAACACTGCTTTCAAAACAGTGTAGGAAAACATCGTGAGGAAATCGGCAATAGCAACCAACCCTCACTGCGCCTGCGTGGTGTATTACGGCGCATTCCCTCTCTTAGAGAAGGGGCCTGAGTCCCAGCAGTGGGAACATTACGAGGTCAATTATGCTTATGCTATACTTATGCTTTTATTCATTGAAAAATTCAACTCTACCTCATACTAGTACGGTTTTTGAAATACAATACTGCCCACTGAAAGACTTCGTAAATAGGGTTCCATTGGCACCCTTCAGATAGGATTCCCTACCAGAAGGATGCCAACGGGAAAAAGGAAAATCATAAAGCAATTTCAACATTTTCTCAATAATAATAATATCTCGGCTGAATACACAATCAAAACGGGTCAGCCTCACTTCCTTCCGCTAGCAGTAATCCTGCGAATTGTTCACTGACGCACACAGTTTAATTTCCCTTTAAACTCGTCTCTATTAGCCACTTGACTGAACGCAAAAGTCAATTTAAATCTGATTCAAAGTATAATTATTTGTACCCGTGTTATTGGAACTCTGTATCACTAGGATATACGAAATTACTGTGTCACTAAAACTCAGAATTAAGGTGAAACCAACCGATGAATAAAGTGCTGCAAATGTGGACAGGGACATGTTTGGGAGCTTGATAGATGTCTATGATACAAGCACATGTTTGTAGGACAAAAGCTTTAGGCCTAATAATTTTTTAGCGTAGTTAATAAAAGTTAAAATATTATTTTCTACATCGCTTCCCCGCAATTCATCCATGAGAGCATTGGTCGAATATTTTAGGTTTTTTTGATAATGGGGGGGCCTGGAGTTCTAAGATACAGGCTTAGGCTTAGTTTAGACTCCAGATCTCCCACAAATTACAAATTCAGATACATAAGTTTTTATGCTTTTACTGCTAAATAACATAAGTATTGAATGTTTGAAGTGTGATTTGTGGAGATTAATAAACACTTTTTTGATTTTGATTTGATCCAGGCATCCTTTTTTTTAAATGAGCTCGAGCCAGATATTACGGTTCACGTAAATACTTATGTATTTAAGTATTATTTTTAACTCGGTTCTGCCAACGGCTGTGCCCGAGTGGATTTAGTACCGTGTGTTAGTAGTATCTTATGAGATAATCCACGATATAAGCTATCCTCGTACCAAATTTTATCCAAATCTGTGCGGCCGTTTAAGCGTGAAGAAGTGACTAACATACAAACACAAGCTTTCGCCTTTTTGACATTACTGTGATAATTTTTTAACCTTCCAGAGGGTAAGAACCTAGCCACCTCGTACGAGTGCAAGTTCATAGAGACATCAGTGGGCATCAACCACAATGTGGACGAGCTGCTAGTGGGGCTGCTCACTCAGATCAGACTGAAGCAACAGCACGCGGAGAGAGTGAGGTGAGACATACTACACTAATGAGCAACTACACAAACTGCATGATCACATCCTAGTCATGACTAGTTCGAAGCGAATCGAGATTAACTGACTAGGTTTCTGATAGTTGTGACTAACGGACTGGGCTGATGCTAGTCGTGACTAACTTACTAGGCCAAAGCTAGTCGTCACTAACTGACTGGGCTAAAGCTAGTCGTGACTAACTGACAGAGTCGAAGCTATTCGTGACTAACTGGTGGGGCCGAAACTTGTTGTGATTGGTTGACTAGGCCGAAGCAAATCGTGACCAACTGACTAACTATCTTATATACTATCTTTTTATTATCTGTCTGACTATTGATAGTCGTGATTAACTGACTGCGTCGAAGCTAGTCGTGACTAAATGATAGGGTCGAAGCCTTTGGTGACTAACCGGTTGGGCCGAAACTTGTCGTGATTAACTGACTGGGCCGAATTTATTCGTGATTAACTGACTGTGTTAAAGCTAGTCGTGAGTAACTGACTGCACCGAAGCTAGTCATAATTAACTGACTAGGTTAAAGCTAGTCGTGAGTAACTGACTGGGCCGGAGTTAGTCGTGACTAACTGGCTAAGCCAAAGCTAGTCGTAAATCTATACAGTTCTGGGGCCTCGTACACTTTTGTTGACACTCCTCACACTTCCGACAATGACGATATCCGTCCACGAACTGAGCTCAATGTCGTGTGTTTCAGAAAGCGAAGCAGCTCCCGCAAGCCCCGCGGGCGCGCGCGCTCGCCGCTGGAGGCGGAGGCGCCCGCGCCGCCCGCGCCGCCCCCCTCGGTGTCCGCCAACAGCACGCCGCGCAAGCGCACCAGGCTCTCCGCTAGCGTCAAGGTACTTTCTGTTCCAGCAAGCGCAGCAGCTCCCACAAGCTCCGCCACGCCACCCCCTCGGTGACGCCGCGTAAGCAACTCAAGGCGAGTCGTTCTGACCTATCTTTCCACACGACTGATCAATTCTATACCCACAGCAATAACCTAATTTCAAATAAGTAGTTAACAATCTTTCACATGAAATACGAAAACCTAGGGTAACACCACGGTAATACGATATGACACTCTATGGCAAGACTGTTGTTGCATTACCTGACTTTTGACTATCCTTGATCCTTGACCATCCAGCCGGGACCAAGACTAAGCGTACTCCCCAAGGCCTCCTCCCGTGCCTCTCACTATGTTTCTTAAAAGACTTTTCCCTTGAAGATGATTGATTAAGTTTTAATAAGTTCATTGTGTTAAGTTCTGTTCAATTTAATAATGTGAAAAATGAGTATATTAGGGGAAGTTTGAAAGTGG
This sequence comes from Mythimna pallens, assembly GCA_961205895.1. Classification (NCBI taxonomy): domain Eukaryota; kingdom Metazoa; phylum Arthropoda; class Insecta; order Lepidoptera; family Noctuidae; genus Mythimna; species Mythimna pallens. Next base: position 833,638 of record OY540847.1, read on the forward strand.
CGCCAGTGACTGAAAAGTTGAAAGGGAATCGTTTGTCTTGGTATGGTCATGTGAAGAGGAGGGATGAAACGCATGTTACTAAAAGAGTTATGAGTTTACATGTGGATGGATGGAGAGAGAGGCCAAAGAATAGATGGATGGATTGTGTGAGAAGTGATATGAAAGAAAAGGGAGTTAGTGATAGCGTGACGAAAAAAAATGATGAGAATGGAAGAAAAAAAACGTGTTGCGCCGACCCCAAACAAAACGGGACAAGGGCAGGAAGATAATGACTATACGTGAGGACTTGTAATTGGCTAGCTGTCGTGTATGATTGTTTTTGTTTTTAATCACTTTTTCTTTTCTATATAAGCTGTAAGTCCTCCAAGCTGTAATAAATAAATTATAAACATTCGCATGATTGATTAACTTTGTACTACAAAGTAGAATGAGTATGTGTTGTTGTGTGTATGATTTATTTTTTTAATATTATAATTGCACGTATTGCTAAAGAGAACGTATTATTTAATTAGTAGAGAGGTATCTACACTTAAGTTTGGCGATTCTTCGGGCTATATCGGCGACCTTGGTTCTCCTGCGGATATCTTCATTCCTGATGCGATCACGCAAAGAAACTCCGAGCATAGCCTTTTCCATTGCCCTTTGGGTGACTGTAAGCTAAATGTTTCAGATAACTTGATAAAAAATACAAATTATATTCTCGAACTACTTAAATCTATCGTTTTTCTTAATATCGTTTTTTTTGTCCTTAGGTCCGAGGCCTCCTAGGCCGCGTGTGGGCGCGGGACTCCAAGTCCAAGTCCTGTGAGAACCTGCACGTCCTCTAGCACTCGGCCGCCGAGTCCGTCGCCTGCTTCCCGTTCTTCGACTGCGCTGCCACCTACACGTGAATGCGTGGCACCTTCTACAAGTGAAGTAGACTGTGTGAGGGGAGTGTGAACTGTTATTTATTTTTTCAAAGTTATTTATACTAGCGTACTAACTTGCGTCGTATCAGTCCGACGAGTGTTTTCGTGTCCTGTTCGCCAGAGTCGTGTGTTCGCGACTGGGTACTCCATCTCGTTTAGCTCTTCAATCCCCATAGGTTACAGAAGAGCTGACGAGATAGACTATTTGGTCGTGGATGTGCGACCCTGGTGGAATAACCACGAGAGTTTTTGGCGGATATATTAGACGTAGGCGGTTAAATGTTAATTATTTATTTAAAAATCTTGCAGTCTGAATGTGAGTATTGATGTAGCAAAATTAAAGTGAAGAATTTTTTGATTGACAGTTTTATCCTCTATTGAAATTAAGAAAACATATTGTTTAAAGCAAAACTATTAAGCCTTTTTGGTTTACAAGTTCACACTTACATCTTATGCAGTCTAGTCCACAACTCGTCTATGTCTGTAAAACTATTGTCTACCCCATAGCACCCCTTGTAGCGGAACTCCTAACCCATTACATTCTGTGAATCCTTTAGAATATTTGTATTTAATCTTCTCGTCGATAGATGGCGTTAAACAACAACGCCATCTGTTGAGGTTTAGTTAAAGTAATATTTAAACTAGAATAATGAAACCAACATAAATATTTATATCCTTATTGGTTTAATTATTCTACAAATTGAAGGGTATATATCAGTCTCCTAATACTTTTAGAGCTTCTGACTATACTTACATAAAATAAACTTGCTATGCTATACAGAAAATCGAGTAAAAATACATAAACTTTCGGGAAGTTGACGGATCGGCGGTAAAGAAATAAATATTAAATGAATTAATGAATTTGTGAACAAAATATTAATGTTGGAGGACTGAATTTAAATAAATGGTAGTAAAAATAAATGTTTAAAGTGTTTGCGTCTGTTGGGTGTTATAAGTATTGCAACGGTAGATGGCGTTAATTTCGTGATTCTCAGATTCATAAATCGAATCATTATTCTCATAATTAATAATTCTTGTTTATTAAAAGTGCTGTTTATGTTTATTTGAAGGGTGACTATGCTCTGCTTAAGAACTACAAGCTCATGTCACTTCTGAGCCATCTTTTGTCATGGTTTGAAGACTTCAAGCCTCCCGAACAAGCTGGATTCTGAAAAGGTTTTGGTACAGGACAGGTTAAACAGAAGACCGAAGATTATAGTCTGCGTATCTGCTTAGCTTTAAAGTGTAAGCATTCGATTCTAACAAGATTGCCTATAACTGAAGTGCTTGTACAAAAACGCCACGTTGTCAGTCCGACTTCAGGACCAGATCTCGACACCTATCCTCCAGTAGGTGTAACGCCCAACACTCAGTAGAATGATTTTAGATTTTCAGTTCAATGATAAAATTGGGAGAGAATTTAAAAAATATCGTATTGATTAGTAAACGATGGTATTATTCAAAGTAGGTTTAGAAAGGCTTTTTGAGTATTAGTTAACGAATGATTAGGCATGTGACGAACGGAAGTATCATTTCTCCGTAACTGTTCACAGCCGCAATAATTAACGTCCAGTCTCTGATCTAGAGGCGTTAACGTCAAAATTATCACTCACTTTTGATTAACCTACAATTTTGTATATGACGTTTCGTGGCTGAAACTACGAAGGACCTCAGTACAATGCTTGATGACCTCAGTAGAACTTGCGAAAGTGTGAGTTTTAAAGTGAAGATGGATTTGTTCCATTTTCACTCGCAATCTCCCCACTCTCCATGGTAATAGTGAATAGTTGAATACCCATCCAGCACCTAAATCAATTTAGATCAGAGACTACTCGAAGTTCTATACGATTACATTTACCTAAAACAAATAGTCCAGTTAGGTAGTCTTCGAGGAAAAGGTCAACAATGGTATTCCACTGGGTTGAACTGCGTTCGGGAAGCTGTGTGATATTTTCTCGCCTGTGCCACTGAAACGGTCACTCACAATAGGCTTTATAGAAGAGCTTAAAGTCATCTAAAGAGCAATAACATGCTATGCTTTGTGTGATCAAACCGGGAATGAAGTTATCCACAGGAGAACCAAAGTAACCGACATACATATCCCAAAGAATCGCCAGATTTTGTGACAGTGGGCACGGTATACCTACTGCTCGCAGAAAAGATGGGCGATGAGGCCGAAAAGTTTTGAAGTGTTGATAGCGTACCGAAAGATGCAGCGTTCCCTCTCACAAGATGGACTGATATCCCGGTGAGGGTCGCGATAATCCCACAGATGCAAGACGCACTAGACCGGTCATTATAGCGACGCTTGGGGAGAACTGTGTTGATAATGATGATGGTGATGAGAAACGATATATATAATAATATATTAGAGTTGTTTTAACGTCGCCATCTATCGGAGCTTAACTAAACTAAACGCCCAACACTCAGTAGAATGATTTTAGATTTTCAGTTCAATGATAAAATTGGGAGAGAATTTAAAAAAATATCGTATTGATATTAGTAAACAATGGTATTATTCAAAGTAGGTTTAGAAAGGCTTTTTGAGTATTAGTTAACGAATGATTAGGCATTAAATATATCATTGTGATCCCAGTGTGTCTCCTAATATTAATGTTTGTACCTACTCGTATAGATGTATGTCATTTTATATTTAAATCAATATGTGTGAGTTTGAATTATAGCAATTATATAAATATTTATGTGAAAAAATGTAATATTTGTTTTATGCAAACTGTATGTAACATAAATATTTAAAATACAATTATACGTAAGTTATAATTTTTATTTAATTTGTATGTGTTTTTTGTGATATTGTATAACTAGTCATAAATATAAGATTGAATATTCGCTGTACATTTATTCAAAGAATCAGACATTATAGTGATCGTAACTAACTGTAAAAATATTTAAATACCAAAATTAATTATGTAATCTTCTACTAAGTGTAACCCATTCCATTATAAAAATACTTGACTTTGTGTAACCATAAACGATAATTTGTTATTTTTAGCCAAACTAACTAACATTTTATACCTAACGCAAGTAGAATAATATAATCAATGTCTTCTGTCTAATCATTGGAAATTGTTTTAATTTAATATTTTTTTTTATGTTTTCTGTTGTCACAATAAGTATACGCGTAAAAAGGCGTAAGTTCACTTACGACTTTTTACCATTTCAAATTCTAATTCATAAGTACCGTAACTTTTCTACTTCAAATTCAGAAATCGTATTCACTTTCACAATTCACTTATAAACTGCATAATAAATATATCAACAAATATTTGGGTCCACCGCTGCAAAATTTGGCGAAACGAATTAATTAAGGCTATCTGTTTGTTTATATCGTGGAGAGTACATAGCTAGGTAGATGTAGAGTGACGTCATTGATTTTGTCCCAGTTTCTGGAAAGTAATTATCGACACGTCACAAATAAAATGCAATCTAACTCAATGGGCCGTAAAAAATTCAAACAGACACATACGTGCGTTTGATAAATTGTCAAATGGTTTTTCCAATAAATTTCGGTCCAGAAGCTGGGTCTCAGTCATCAACTGACAAACAAGGCTAGTTCGTATCGCTTAGCGTAGCTTATACATAGATGTTGTTGAGCTAAAACGATGGAAGCTGGTTATTTTGCTTCACACACATCTCGGGGGATGAAGTTATCTTTAGACGCTAGATTGACCACATCAACACTTGTCATCAGGTGAAACAGTGATCAAAAACAAGCATATGTATCATTAATAATACAAGTAAAAAAAGATTTTGTAAAGATTTTGAAGCTGCAGGCAGATTTGTAGCTAAACACACACCGACCACAAGCTAGTTGTGAAAAAGTTAAGGAGATAATGTTGGTTAGCTTTGTGGCTATCATCTTTATACAAAACAACTGATATTAAATTTTAATAGTGTTGAAATGCCCAATGACATGGCAAATACTGCTGGCCTAGTAAAGCATCAAGCCGCAGAGGAACAAAAAGGCTACATGAGGTAAAAAATAGATGAAAACACCAAAACATGAAAAAAATAAAATATAATTATATTAGCAACATTGCGAACTCAAAAACATGAAATAAGAAACAGAAATAAGCAAAAATTACGAGTCCATCCAAAAAATAGATTGCCAAAAAATATTATAAAAACAAACAAAAAGTATGTTCCTTAAAATGTTTAGGCTATTTTTAAACCCATATAGTGTTTTTATTTTCCCTTAGAATGTACGCTTTAGGACTTAGAGCATGTAGACTGGAGACTACAAAACGAAAATCAACATAAATTTCAATCAGAATTGAAGATCATAACATTAAAACGACTCTTTAAACTACAAAGGGCGTAACTCCAAATTACATACTTAGCAATGAGAAAGAAACGTAAAAATTGATGAAACATTTCTGTGGAGTTTTAAGCAAATGTTTGGTACGACCAATTTGATTTTTTAAATCATAGCGCAATTTCAAATATAACGGTAAAAGAGCGTAAAAAACTAAGTAAAAATGCATCAATTTTTTTTTATAAAAAATCGACTAATCGCCCTTTGTACCGAAAAAAGTCGATAAGATTAACCGAATCAAACGCGCAATTAAATACACATAATATGCAAATAATTGAGTTCAATAGATGCGCAAAGAAAGTACACCACACGCAATAATGTACACATGCGCAAAATATTCACTAAATTGCAAAATTGACATACAAACAAAAATTACAGTAGAGTACTTTTATGAATGTTGTCTTCAGTTCAAATGCTTAGCCTTAGACTTAGCGACGCTATTTTAAAGGAAATGATTTCAATTTGAGTGCCTGATGTTCGGAATAACATAATTATTTGATCCCTCCGTAATACCTGTTTGCCTTATTTTATTAGTGTCGTATTGATTTCATAGATGGCGCGTGCTAGGTATGTTTATACATTATATTATAATTATATTAGTATTATTGAATTATTAGTCGTTAAAGTAATTTAGATGTATTTTAAACTTCTCTACTTGATGTTAAATTGTAATTCAGTATTGTAATTATTAGTGTTTTTTGGATTTTGGTACTTTGATCGGCTGAAAATCAAAAAATGAAATAAAATTGTCATCATACACATGGTATGTGACAGCCAATTTTAAAGGATCTCAGTTGATCAAAAAACCAAACCTTATAAAATAAAAACCAACGTGGAAGTTTTTAACGCTTCTAATCGTTTACCTTAGGAAATATTTTTAACCCCAGGGTCCAAAAAAAAAACACCAATTTCGCCTCACACTTGGACTATCCTGGCCCATCCTAACATCAGCAGTAGAGTTTAGTTAATCTTAGAAGCTAGATCACTAAACTGTACACGTATCACAAGGTACGTACATTTTTATAAACTTCATCAAATATAAATTAACCCATCATTGTGCAGAAAATAGATTTTGTACGACGATAGTTGATCACTAGTAACTAATTTTATTAATAATTATTTGTACGGATTACTTCGTGTTTTTAAATACTGCTAAATCCAATCACAATACTCCATTTGAAATAAAATTAAATATTTAAACAAACTTAATTTACTGTCTGTTCAACAAATTTTGACTTTTATTGCTTTGCTGGAATGACAAATGGCAACTGCAGTAAATAGTTGGTGTTATAACCACTTTTTTGCTTTAAATGCCATCCTTTGACTGCGGAATAGAAGTCAAATTTGATTGAATGGTCTGTAAAAGGTTTATTTAAATGTCAAATAAGACATCTTGACAAAATTTTATGTGATGCCGTGAAATGTCATCTTAAAACTGTTAACAAACACAAAGCAGTTTGTACAAGATTTATTTTCATAATCAATCGACTTTAGTATAAAAAAGTCATGTGAAAAGAAACGGAGCCACATGTAACTAAAGAAACTCGTGTAGAAGAGACAAACTTGTATCCAGGGAAACGACAATAAGGTATCGCGAATTAGAAGAATCGTACCGTTTGACGTTTCTATAAAAATATTTGTTAAAGCATTTATTAGGAGGTAAGCTTATTTATTTGGCTTGGCTTCAATGTCTAGGAAGGAAAATATTGATGACTTAAGGCTTACTGTCCACGATCGCGTAGCTTCATAGATTCGTATTTTTCATTATACGCCTGGTATACGCCTGCATGAAGCTTCCATACAAAACTCTGGAACTCTGTCTACGAAGGGGCAGCGTCGTGTCATTGCAGCGTCGTCGCGTACAATAACGACTACGCGTATACGAAGCTACGCGTCCGTGGCCTTAGCCTTACACTGCAAACCAACAGAGTAAAAAGTAGTAACAACCAATTACGACCTTTCTGACTCTCACGCGTGGCGTTTGAAGAACGAAGCATCGACGTTGTTAAAACTATGGTTTTACTATAAAATGGAGTGCGGAGCTAATTCTACTGCTGTTCCCTTTCTCTGTCCCTCGCTTGCTTTGCGATATTATTCACACTTGTGCGAGAATGACACTTTAGTGACATTCTTAGCCCAAGTCGTGGGTCGAACGAATGTGGAACATGGAATTACGGATATAATTACTTAAAACACACAACACTAACCAGAGTGATTGATTTGAGGCAGCAGATTTCTGATAAAAATGAAAACCTATAATATTTGCAAATGTCTTTCTGTTAGGTAGCGTTCCCGCCAATCGCTAAGTACCTACAAAATGTATGTTAATGACATTACCTGCGGAGAAATCACGTGACAAGTGGCGCGACCACTAACGTCACTGCCATACATTTTGTACTTAGCGTTTGGCGGGAACGCTAAGAGAATACTACATTTTGATACAAGTGTAGAAAGTATGTCATTGTAACCGAGGCGGCATTCACCCGAGCCTTGGCGAGAGTGTTATTGAGCCGAGGGCTGCAGTGACAAACTTCCACGTGTATCAAACGACATTTTTCAATACACTAATAATAATTCATAAGCACTCTATCACACTCTCCGTAGTCGGAGAAAAATAAAATTTTAAGCGAGACCACCATTCCATGTTCCATATATTCGTAGTAAATCCTATTAACCTTAACTAGGTTCACGCCTAATTATAATAATCCCATCGGACCACGTTAAGCAATATATCTATATATTTGATAGGCCCATAGATATTTCATAGATTTTTAGTAGGCGTAGCTTACTTTAGAATTTTATATTTAAATAGTAAAATATATTATAGTGTCGATGTCTCCATGTGAATACGTCATTTTATGTGTGTTTAAATATTATTCTCGATTTTATATGTGTTATTATCTAATATTTAAGATATCGTAATCTGATATTGTAAAAAAAATATTTAGAAAAAATTCTTAAAAAATGGTAAAAAAACCAAAAAATAAGAAACGATGATTTAAAGACTTCTTGACGGAACACCAAATTTTTTTGTAGAATAATAAATATTTTTCAAATATGTTTTTACAATATCAGATAATAAAAATATTATTCAGTATATTATCAAACAAACTTTTTAGATAAAAACATTTATCCATGCAGCAATTTAAATCTATTACTGGTAGAAAAAAAACCTGTCATTTTGTAAGATATTACCTTTTTGGAACAAATGTACACATTTTAAGAAATCTTGTGAGTTTGGTCTATTTGCAAGTAAATTATTATGAAAATGACAACAAATATTAGACCGGACAGATTTGCCTATGCTTAAATTATTAAAACAATATACGTGCTGCAGAATTATAATAGGGAATATACATTATAAATATAATATAACAACGTATCAAATTTTGCAGAAATTATTTGCAAATAGACTAAAAAAAAAAAAAATGCTTAAAAAAACCGTGTACCGCGCATTCTATAGAAAACTACTTTAAATAAAATATTATTGTAATAATCATATAAATCGCCAATTGACTGTCTCATCGGAATATCATTTTGAACTATAATATAATATTATTAATTATTACATATCCGATATACACAATTTTCTGAAGACATTTTACGCACAAAATAATATCAAGTTAACAGTTTAGAGACGTTCAGTATTGAGCGAAAAAAAATTCTTAGTTTTATTTTACCTTATTTTTAAATGATTGTGCAGTCATTAATTGTTTATCCGTTGATAATTGTAATTTCGAAATATATTCTGATGTTTTATTATATAAAAATATATTGTTGTTTTATTTGGGATCCCTTTCTTGAAGTGGGGAATTGAATATATATACCTGCGTCACCAGGGTCACAGGAATCTGTTATGGTGACACTTGGGGGAGGCCTATGTCCAACAGTGGTCGTCTTTCGGCTGAAATGATGATGATGATAATGAAACGACTTCTCTTGCTCTAAGGTGGAGTGAGAGGGCGTGTCAAACTTTTACTGTTAACACTCCATTTGTTGGGGTTGGGTGTAAATGAGTGGACTGTATCTTATGAGTGCTGGTATATTGCCGTTACCCATGCAATTCAAAAATACAACGACCCGGACAAACAGTAATTAATTTAAATTAGGTTCGAGAGGTATCGTCCGTCGCGGCGGTGTCCGTGGAAGCGAGTGTCCGCGGTGCGCCGGACAGCCGTGTCGCCGCCCGCGTCTCCGTACCCCGCTGCCGATGACGTATGTGTGCACGCCGCCTGCGCATGCAGACCGCGTCAACGATCTGTTGGGTTCGATTCCCAACACCATTTGTATCAATTGGTTTTGATTATGAGGATACTGCCTCTGCTATTGATTTTGAAGGAGGGCGCTGATACCTATATTAAGTTAGCTTAGGTATCAGCTGTAACACTTATAATATCACAATATCACAATTAATTAACCTTTCGACCTAATTTTCTGTAATTTGGAAAACTTGTTAACTTGAAGGTGCAAATAAACATTTTTTTTTATCCCATGATGAATGAATGTATGATGGCATTAAAAGCAATGAAGTGCCACCGACTTATTACAAGTTAAAATCGATTGAACGGGCAGTAAAAAAAATTTGTTTAAATGCCTAACCAATGTTATTGCGGATTGGTGTATAAGACCTACCTGTGTCCTTCACTTGCCCTTTGCGAATCTAAGGCCACAGTAACTCTTTGAAAAGTTCCCGCAGCCATAGCGAGCATGGTCCCTATTCGGTTTTGGAACACAACTCGCTGTCGACTCGTTACCGGCAGATCAGACGGCGAGCTACGCATTGGTCGTCATTAGCATATCCGCGCTTACAATAGCCAAGAACCTACTGGAAAAGATACTTGGCACAATAAAATAAAACAATTCTTGTATTTCCAAAATTATTATTATCTATTTTGCTACAAAAAAGATCTTAAAAACTAGCTTACTGAGTATAAATCTTTCTTTACGGATGGGATTGTCTTCTTCTCTTACGCAATAAATAGGTATTAAAACTTAATTCTACATATTTACAGTACGTAACTGTTTAATTTATTTTTAACAAATAAAAACATACAAAATGCATGACAGTGAATTTGCACTCTTCATTTGTATTTTGTAAAAACGGCAAGAGCAAAAAGGCTGGATGTTACTTGTCAGACAAAGCTCTCAAACGCTTTTGTTTCTTTAATATTTCGACAACTGTCATTATTTCACGTGTTGACGTGAAATAATGACAGCTGTCAAAATATTGATCAACTGCTGCAAGAACTGACCTCTACTATTTACCACTGGACAGGATGTACCATATGTTTGACAGCAAATATTTTGTGCCTATATGTAGCGCCACTCGCGAGCGTCCAGAGAACTAATTTTGACGTATAATGCAAATGGCAGCAGAGAAGTGTACAATACTCTGAAGTATTTTTATATTTTGAATTAATTTCGTTCGAATTATGTGTTATTCCTGCTTCAGAAATTATATAAAACCTATGAAATGTGTATATTGTAAACGGCGCGACATTACTAATTTTAGTACCGCAGACACTCGCTACGGCAGACAGCGCCAAAATGGCAAATATCAAACGGGCACAAAAGCACTTTGACGGCGCCAGTCCAATGTGGTAAATAGTTGAGGTCAGTGGCTGCAAGTCAGTGACTTTCCTAGACAAATGTTTTTTTTTCTTTAGGTTTTATACGATTTGTAGGTAGCCAGTGTTAAGTTTGTTTTCCATTAGAATACAGATGTATCTATTGTTTAGCAGCAAATATATCGAGTAAGCCTATTTAGCAAGCTTCGCTGATGTAGTCAACACTGCAATAACATTCTCAGCTCCATCGCGCCTGTTTCAATGATTCCACATATTGTCCAGTTGCACAGACAAAATTTTACATTACAACATCCACTAGGAATCAATTTGTGAATAATTGAAACAGCCACTGAACTTCAAAAATATCCCGTCAAAAACTCTTCACAAATATTTATAAATGGCAGTTCCTCCCGCATGAATTCATACAGACAACTTCTTTACTTTCCTGGATGATTTTCAGAAGGTCTCGTTGTCAAACCACTGCCACATCCTAGGTTTTGTGTAGTCCAGCTCGTATTCCTCGCATTTCTGACCCGTTATTCTGCGGGAACAAAAAACATGATATTGTATTACACACTGCTAACGACTTCACCTGCGTGAAAATTATCCAAAGACACATACTCCTGGCGTAAAATAGTAGATTATGTGACAAAGGGATAAAGTATCTTAAAGTAGCGGGTGGTATGTTGAATTCCGAACGAAAGGAAGGTTTCTAAGGTTTAATCCCGCACGCCAGCAAGGGATTTATATAATTAACTCCCTCGCAGTGCTCGGGAGTTAATATAGAAACCTGATTGTAGTGAGGAATTCAAGCCGCCCAAGATATTCTAATTTTTATATCTCCTGTGAGATAATTAAAATACAATACGCTGAAACAAATGATATATTATTTACAAGTTAATGTTAACTACTACTCGACGTGTTCTGAGATTTTAAAAAACCAAAATTCAGTACTACTTTAAGATTGAACTACATTTTTAACTTTTTATAAAGCTCCTCCCTCCCTCTTTCAATCCATTTTTAGAGACTCGTCAGTATCTGCATTTTGTTTTTTTTTTTTAGTGTCACTCTCCGGGCAGTCCACACAGTAGTGACACCCAGGTTTTCGTCCGCCTGAATTTAACTTCTCTGGTAAGGACATCATGTGAAAAGTGAGGAAGAGGGGACCGCTATGATTATGGCGTGCCAATAAATACAATACTTGATTCATAAATCATTTCATCTACAAGGGAGACACCTAAAGAAGGTTCTTAACCTCAAGGATATCATACCTGGTTTTCCTGACACACCTGACGATGGGATGTGTGTTCCTAAAGCACTGCGGCCCGAGGATGTTGAAGTAGGTGACGCCGATCTGAGCTGATACCAAGGAGTTCGTCTTGCGGAGACACTCGCGGAACTTGGAGTCGCAGCTGCAGTGGGACCTGAAGGCAATGGAAAAGGAATGATTTATACATATTTATAGACCACTAGTGATCCGGCCCGCCTCCATACGGGGCTAAATTATACACAAACACTTTTCTCGATTATTGCTCTTTCCATTAGTAAAAACGGCATCAAAAACCATTGCTTAGTTCTGAAGGTATTAGCGGATAAATAGGCAGACGCCGAAAATAACTTTGTTATAATGGTACAAGCTAGTGCTCGCGACTTCGCCCGTCTCAGACTCGTAAAACAGCACAATGCTATTTGATCATAATTTTAAGAACTTTTTTGCGCGGTACCCTAAATTATTTCTAAAATAAAAGTTGCCTAAGTTACTCCTTATAATATTGGCTATCTACCAGTAGAAGTCCAGTTAAAATCGGTCCAGATGTTTCGGAGACAGACAGACACAATAAAAAAAAAGAAAATTGAATTTTTGTGACGGTATCGAAATCACAAATCACAATGAGTGTCACATGTCTTCGAATTTTCGGTTCACTGTTTTGAGAGTATTGGTTATGAAATAAATTACACAATATACATTGTTGCGCCTGCGTAGAGCTTATACAGGATTTTTCTTAAAACACTAATTACCTTACAGGACTGTATTACTAACATCACAAATAACAACTTTTGTTCTATGACTTTTTACAAAACATAATTCATTTACCAAAACAAACCTTCAAGATTTAGTTGTTCTATCTAACACATTTGAACTCTGTATTTTGTTGTACTTGCATCAAGCACCCCCGCCGCCCGATCTCCGCTCCCCTCCGCTATTGTACTATCGCTTGCTTCGCATAGACTTCGTAATATTTAGAACGGTCAATTTAAATATTTTTATTTTTGTATGAAAATCTGATGAACTAAAATATGATAAATTATTGAAAGTCATAGAAAAAAAGTTGTTGTTTATGATGTTAGTAACAAAGTCCTGACAGGTTCTAGTGTTTATAAATAACCCTGTATAATTCAGAGCCGTGACCACTAAGTCATCACAGCTCACCCATGATGGTAGGAAACGCCTTGTCAAATTACTTGGCCCAATAGTTGGCCATGTTAATTGCAGCATTGATGGGTTTCTCATATTATCTGTGGACACTTACTGGGGCAAAGTAATTATAGTTAAACTAAACACCAACTATTGTCTGGCAATATACTAATCAATCATCACCGCTTACCATTTCAAATTAATTACACTTTCAACTCTGAACTCAAAAAGTCACCGTGGATAATCAGTTACTGAATGTTTCACCACGGTCTATCGTCGATATAATAGAGCTATCCGCGATAAATCTACTCGTAATAATAGATTTTCCCGTGACTTCTTTTGCATGAATACTTACTTACTTTCTCCTAATTATGTTACGGAAAATAAAAAAACCCACAACCAATTAACTCGAGGAGTGGCAGGCGGTCGCCTCCTTCTGCGAAAGAGTAATGCTAGCAAAGGAGGCGCCCGCAAGCGCGAGGTAACAGCCCTCACGCCCCAGGCGCCGGTATCCCGACCCCGATTTCTAGCCACCGTAGGCACTGGCTTGCGGACGACAAGCTATCCATTGCTTCGACCGTCCGGTAACCGTCCGGACCGAGCCCATGTCGTCAGCAAAACCGTAGGAGCCCAGCAGGGTCGAAGCCTACTGAAGCCATGGGTGATGCGAAAGAGAACTCCGGGGCCGTAGAACAAAGGCAAAGGAGGAACAGGAGTGGGTTTTAGTCAGAAAAAGTCTAACACCAAAAGGGCGGGAGATGCCATTAGATGATTTCACACCTGAAAAAAAAAAACTAATTAACTCAAACCCCCTTTTATCCTGTTGGGGGTAGATTAAAAAAAAACAAATATTATAGGGGAAGTTTTGAATAACATTAGTTTAATTAAAAGTTAAATTAGTTTAATAACATAAGCTTCGAATGTATTGGCACAAGGAATATTGACTTACAAACGAATTTCCCCTTTTCACCCTTATAAGATGTTTTTTTTTTAAATCCCTTAGTTTTTGCATACATCATAAAAGAAAGCCTCGTGCAAAATTTCACGTTCCTAGGCCCAATAGTTCTGGCTGTGTATTAACATTTCAGTCAGTCAGTTTCTCTTTTTACTTATACTTTTTTTAAACGATCTATCAACCTTCATAACATTGTCAACGGGTTAATTTATAACAGATGTGATTTCTTATTATATAACAACATCCGTTACTGGTTTATTATGTAAATGAATCAATGTCATATCCTAAGAATACGTTTCTAGTTTGACTGCCTTTAAGTCGCGAAGCCTACAGGAAATATCGCAAGGACACCAATTCGCCAAAAACGCACATTAATAACCTACAGAACGAATAGGTTAAATTAATTAAAGTGTGGTTTCAAGAAAAATCTTTTAAATAGCCAACAAGAATAGAACTAATATATAATTTTAGCATTACCTAGCGAATTTCGGCGTCATACAAGTAATCGAAGTAATCATAGCTTTCTTTTTTATCTATTACTAGCTTCTGCCAGCGGTTTCACGCACGTAAAAGTAGGTTTCTCCATACAAACTTCCAACCCCCGTTTTACCCCCTTAGGGGTGGAGTTTCGTAAAATCCGTTCTTATGGGATGTCTACACCCTATAAGTTACCTACCTGCCAAATTTTAAGTTTGTAGGTGTTATAGTTTCTGAGATTTCGTGATTAATCAGTGAGTGGTATTTCGCTTTTATATATATAGATGTATACTTAATCTTGTATGTAATGCTGTTGGTGTACCAAACACCAACAGCCTACAAAATTACAAGATTATTTTGGAAATTAATATCAAAATCTGAACATGCATGCGTATTATAGGATGCACAGCTTATACGTTTAAACACATTAAATTATTATGGTATGAGATTATTAGCACAAAATTAAACATACAAAACGGAAAAAAAATTATAAACTTTTTGATAATTATAATACTAACTACTGCATGACTGCGATCCCACATGATGGTAAGCAGTAATGCAAGCGTTGATGGTGAGCCGCAATAGTTTATTAGGAGCCTATTCACTCTAGCCTTGAAGACACCTAAATTATAATCAGACGAGAAGACCGCTGCAGGTAAATTGTTCCAGTCCTTCGATGTACGCGGTATAAACGAAACGAAACTTGGCTAGGAGGGCAGAACAGAAATGGCTAGTCCGCATTCCAGCTTACCCGGTATATGTCAAGCTCAGCGATATCTCCCGCTAAGTACCTACTAACAACCGTGTAGTACCTACATAACTTTCTCCTTACGCCGGCGCCGATCACTTGCGCAAGCGCTTATCTAATGATGCTGATGTTAAGTGCCGTTTACCGCTCCACGGCTTGCTGTGATGTAATTAGTTATACGGATACTAATTACACTACTGAGATAATGAGGCACTTATTTATTTATTTTATTAAAATTATATGTACTTACTAGTAAATAAAAGGTACTGCAATATACAAAGGCAGAATTATAATGCCTTAGGCATTTTCTACCAGTCGACCTTAGGATGGTGCAGAAATATCCAATAAAAAAAAGTAACGTAGATAACATACTATTGAGACCTGGACATACATACCTAGAAAAATCAGTCAGTTTGTCAGTTATAAGATAGTCTTTTTTTATCTACGCATGCTGGTGTGTAGAATTTTTTAAAACTACTTTGTTTTTCTCTATATGTGATGGTATAATTCTTCTGAGAAAATAAATATGTTTAACCGTAAAAATACAATATGGCCCCCCAGGGATAAACCACGAAAGTGTACCTACGTTAAGAATAATAATAATAATATAATAATAACACTTTCATCTTTTAAAGAGAAGTGTAATTAACTGAATAATTTAAATAACTACTCCAGGAAGACGATGATCAGCTGTTCAAAAATAATCTCTTTTTTAGGGTTCCATACCTCAAAAAGATAAAACGGAACCCTTATAGGTTCACTTTGTTGTCCGTCTTGCTGTCTGTCTGTCAAGACCCTTTATCACGGAAACGCGTGGAGATATCGAGTTTAAATTATAACTATATACTCAAGTCTGCAGTCCCTTGAAGCTGTAAAAGATCAAATTTCTGAGTTAACCAAAAAAAAAGATACGTCCATCTATTTCGCAAAAAACGTATATTTCGACACTCTCAAAAGAATCAAAATTCATAGGGTATCCCATTGACCTAGAATCCTGAAAGTTGAAATGAAGTAAGATCTTATAGCACAGATATAGGAAAAATCTGAAAGTTTAAATTTGAGGATAAAAATCAGAAGAGAACTGTACTTAGCACCATCGACCTCTGACGTGCGTCCTACTGTACCTCATCCAACTATTATGACAATTCGTCTACAGTTCAAAAGCCACAATAGCGGTAACGTTAACAATTATCTGTTATTTAACTTCCGTCAGTTACACAAGATTGCGCAAGCGCCGCAAGCACAGCTGTTTGTGTACCCACTTAGAGCTACTCTCGCGACACCTCGGGAACTGGCGTTGTATAAGCATGTAAGTGTATGATGGTTAATTAATAATTGCTTATAGAAGAGTGATTGGAAAAGGCTGCATTATTTTGTGGCTAAAATAACCTTTCTTTGCATGCTACTCATATTGAGGAATATTGGTGGTGAAAACGTCGTGAGGAAACCGGCATCTCCTAGAACCAAAAAATTCTAAGACATGTGACATTCACCAACCCGCACTGGGCCCGCGTGGTGGATTACGGCCCATTCTCTCTCCTAGAGAGGAGGCCTGAGTCCCAGCAGTGGGGACATTAAAAGGCTGATTATTATTATTGTTGGGTTGGTGGTCACATTGACGTATAGGTAACTATAGAGGTTCTATCACTCATTTCCTTTGCAGAATCTATGTATTAGAAATCGACCAAAGGTACAGTTCTGGTATCGGCCAATAAACTGGTTAGGGCTCGAATTTCGAATTCCGCCAAAAACGTGCCGAATTTAGCTGACGTCTTTGGCTGACGGTTGTGATATATATAAAACCTGACTGATTAGTTTGTCTATTTATATTAAAATTTTTATGTAATCGTCGATTATTTAAGTCGATTATTTTATTAAATTTTTAACTATTTAATTAAGCATCTGCAGAGCAGCAGAGAGAGCAGTGGTGGCCGAGTGGTAACGGTCCCGACTTACGAGTTGTAGGTCGCGGGTTCAAACCCAGCCAGGCGCATTACTTTGTGTAATTTATTTCATCACCACTGCTCTCAAAACGGTGAAGGAAAACATCGTGAGGAAACCGGCATGTCCTAGAACCAAAAATTCAAAGACATGTGACATCCACCAACCCGCACTGGGCCCGCGTGGTGGATTACGGCCCATTCCCTCTCCTAGAGAGGAGGCCTGAGTCCCAACAGTGGGAACATTAAAAGGCCGACTATGCTATGCTATATGCTAATTAAGCATATGTCCAAATATAGTTAGGAATAACTTATCGTAATTTTATTTTACTTTTTTGACAGTTTTTCGGTTACCACGTCAGTTTCGATTACGGCTGAAACTGGAACAGTAGCGGAACATTCGGTTACGGTTTCTATTTCGGCTACAAATCGTGTTTCGGTCGGTCACTAAAAACTATAACTAATAACACAATTTATTAGGTTTTAATAATGCAGTTTCAATTATTTGAAATTACTTAAATTATATAAGGAAAAGTGAAACTTGCATAATTCTAACCAAACTGGATCAATCATAAATAAATCAAGAAACAATAATAATATATAATATGTACTTATGTTTATTATATATTATACATTTTAAATTTGTTCCCTTGTTTTTTAATAATCTTTTCTTTTCTTTATGCACCTGCCATGTTTTCCCTTTACTACCATTAGTTGATTAGGCGGACTTAATGCCTTAAAAATTCTCTATGTCTAAGGCATTAAGTCCGCCTTTGTACCTTTGTGTTGTATGAAGTTTTATTAAATAGATAAAACAATCTGTATATACTAGGTACATGTGACATAATAAACGCACCTCCTGAAAGTTTGGGCACGCCACAATTATGGCGGTAAGTCCCCTCTTTGAGGCGTGGTTGGAAAGACCTCACGGCGTCCTCACCTTCAGCATGACGCAGATTCTCACCGAACATGGTAAGTTCGGAAAGTTCCTGCACTGAATTCGTGCGGAAGATACGCCCGGGTGTCGCCACTTTGTGGAACGCCCGTAGGACACGGTGGAGCACACGGTGGAAGTGAGCCCCGCTTGGGCAGAGCAACGCCGTGTCCTCGTGGGGCGATCGGCGGCAGTGATCTCTCGCGCCGGGTCTTGGTACAGGCCATGGTTCGGAGCGAGGAGGAGTGGCAGGCGGTCGCCTCCTTCTGCGAAGCAGTAATGCTAGCAAAGGAGGCGGCCGATCGCGTGAGGCAACGGTCCTCACGCCTCAACCGCCGCCGGGATTCCGATCCCGATTTCCGGCCACCGTAGGCGCGGGCTTGCGGACGGCGAGTATTGGGTGGCTCGCTGTCTGATCGTCCGGTAACCATCCGGACCGAGCCCAAGTCGTCGACGGCGCGTACTATTCCACGCGCGCCTCAGGGAGATGTCAGCAAATCGTAGGGGCCCAGCAGGGTCGAAGCCTACTGGGGCCATGGGTAGTGTGAAAACGAAACCCGGGGCCCTGGGACGAAAGCAAAGAAGGAACAGGAGTGGGTTTTTAGTCAGTAAAAGTCTGACACTCCGCTCCGCCCAAGAGCGAGATTTGTCATAAGATGATTTTCCCACCTAAAAAAAAAACTCCTCAAAGTTGTATGATCAGATTCGGCTACTGAACCGATACTAAATTCTTGGTAAATCTTAATTGTGTCAGTGTTTGTGTGTGCATGCATCGATTCCCATTTTATTTGCCTACTAATTCCTTAAAAAATTTACTACCCAAGTGCATTAATTAATTTTTGGTGCTTGAATTATGATTGTAACTTAATTTTCTAGTGAATAAGTGTTTCAATAACATGTTGGAGAAAAAAACCCCGTAACCAGTGTAGGTGATATTGCACATAATAATCAAACACATTTCTGCGTGTGCAATTTCTCAACAGCTGATAATGAAAACGCACAGTTGTAACAATCAATTAGCAACCGGTTGCTAAGGCGGTTGTGTCAGTGACTGCGAAGCAACCACTCGTATCTCGTTAGGTACTACAGAATATACTTAATGCTGTTGACTTTTTAACCGACTTCAAAAAAAGGAGATTCTCAATTCGGTTGTGTTTTAATGTTTATTTTTTTAGATTGGAATTTATTAAATAACTCTTCCAGCTCTGGTTAGAGCGAGAGGGAATGTCAGACTTTCACTGACTAAAAGACGTGTTACTTTAGATGCCCAAGACCGCCGTGAATTTTTAAACAATTTCGCAACCCTGAATTCAGTAGACTTTACAGTAAACTGAAACTAAAATTATCATAATATGTTGTTGTATGTTTTGTTTATTATTAACAACTTGAGTTCCACATTAACCCCGCTTTGTATGCTGTATACCTAAGCCAGCAATGGGTTTACGGAGATAAGGGAAAAAATTTATTTGCCTAATTATTTTCCAGGCATCAAATAAATACCTATGCAATAAATATACTCCAATTATAGTAGAAGAAAAAACGAGTTCATTTCGACACAAACGTACCTATCTAAAAAATTGGTTGTTAAATAATCCTATTTATTTTTATCTTTGCAGTATCTTAAATTAGGCAAATATAATATAAAGGTTTTGTTTTTCCATATTGTTTTGAGAGCAGTGGTGATGAAAATAAATTACACAAAGTAATGCGCCTGGCTGGGTTTGAACCCGCAACCTACAACTCATAAGTCAGGGCCGTTACCACTCGGCCACCACAAAACGGCAAAGGAAAACATCGTGAGGAAACCGGCATGTCCTAGAACCAAAAATTCGAAGACATGTGACATCCACCAACCCGCACTGGGCCCGCGTGGTGGATTACGGCCCATTCCCTCTCCTAGAGAGGAGGCCCCAGCAGTGGGAACAAACATTATATGGCTGATTGTGCCAAATTGTTTCGCTAAATTTACAAAAAAAAAAGTACAAAAATTGATAAAAGCGAAAAAGAGCCTTATTAAAGTAATCACTCAATCACCCTGTAGGTATGTCATACCGACTCGCACAATATTGCCAATATTCTTCTAGCTCCTTCGAGCCAATCGATGAATTCAATTTAATCATCTTTGTCGACACTCTTGGGCAATATTGCCCACTCAACCATAATAACGTTGCATACTAATTTAAAGACTCACATACAGAAGCTAATATAACCCTTATTTCACACCAAATAAGGTCCAAGACAGGTGTATGTTTAATTGGTAAATCTTTAATGTAGGAAGCTCATACCTATTAGCAGTGTCCGCCATATTTGATCATTTTTGACAGGCATAAGGAAGTTTCTAGTGTTACTTTAATTTGTGTTGTAATTAGTAAAATGGGCCATTTCCCAGATCATTTAATATTACAAGGGCCGACGTGACGTACCTAATATTACGTTTGTGGATCCGGGAAACTTAGGCTAGAGGCCATTGCTACCAATCTTCAATGGATAATCAGCCTTCCCGCTGAAGAAGAACAGACAAACTTTCGGCGCACGTTGATACGCCATCGGTACATAGTAATAATCTCACCCTTCATACACACATCATCATTGTGCGTACAACTAAGGAGTGGAATTCCTTCCCGTGTCTGTGTTTCCTGATGGCTAAAACCTGAGGGTTCTTAAGCCACGAGTAAATCCAGTTACTTCTGGGCATGGGCAAGCGTGTTTCTAAAGCATTATTCTAGATAGAGAAGTGCCAGATATATTTTTGACATCTTCATTCATTGTTGCAGTTTTCATTGTGCATTCAAAGATTACAAGTAATTTCGAAGTAATGACCGGGATTACCGAAGTACTTACAATGCAACTAGACCCAGGTTACCAAAGCACCTGCAAAGCCGGAGGAGTTGCGTTGCAAGAGTCTATAGACACAAGTCATCAATTTAATGGACTTATCTGTTTGCGTCCATAACCCTGTCTTTGCTACCTCGCAATTAGGTGTAAAGTTACTAAGCATCAGCTGGTTGTAAGACATCACGTCCCGCCTTGATAACTTTACCAATGTCTATATCCCATAAAGATACGAAGAAAATCTAATCATCAGCCACAGTTCATTGACCACCACTGCATACCTTCCTGGTAGTTAACACGCGAGCACGCAACGCACGCCACTATATCGCCTAACAACATTACATACGGTCGACGCACGGGTTCGCTTGTAGTGCCCTTGAACATGCGCAAGCGCAACATGGTCGGCGGAGCGTGGCCGCACTCAATGTGACCCACTAACCAAATGTGTGTGGCTTCCTCGAATAGAAAAAATACTACAGTCACTTAGAATTTGAGAGCACTCTAGAACATTAGAAGGTAAAAAAGAGAGAGATGTGGAAGGCTTTGCAGAAGACGGAAGGATATAATGAGTTGAATACAAAGTCTTTAAGTCAAATTGAAATCCGTTCCTTTTAGTGATTTGACCGACCAAGACACACTCAATATCACTGTAGAAGAAATCAGCGTACAAATAATAGTAGAAAACTATATAGGAATGGTTTTTACACAATAGAAGGGTAGAGAACCAGCCTGAACGCAAAAAAAAATTAACGAAGAATTTTACTATTTTGGCCCAGTCATGTGCATTCGTCCTTAGTGATAACTACTGTAATCATCATGGATTGTCGTGACGGGACTCCCACGTCCCTTCCACCGTCACCGCACGTACCAGGTATTTCGCCGGTGGGATCTTTGGCAAGATCGAATCAGATGGTACAGAAATCAACGTGAAGGGCAGGAATAAAAGCCCTCTGAAGTCAAAAACGTTACTCGTGTCGATAACGATAATATTAAATTTATTGTTAATGAAGTAACAAATGTTTAAAAGTTTAATAAATACCTACGTATAACAGAATAAATAAATAATAAATTGGTTTAAACAAACCCATAGCAAATATTAACATAACATATTTAAAATACCTATCACCAAACAAAAGAAGGAAACGTCCCACACTAAAATGCGTTTATTTAAATATAGTTGACGGTCAGGTGACATGTTTAGCTAACATTTAGTAATCCCGATAAGGTCACAGTTTCCAAATTTATGTTTACTGCCAATATTTCTCAACGGATTCTTCTCGATTATGCAGTACTACTTAGTTGTCCACTTGGCGTTGAGGCCTTTCAACTAAGCCTACTGCAATTTTAACAGCTTGAGTTTAGCGCTAACTGTCAAGCTATCTTCTAATATATAAAATTCTTGTGTCACACAGTCTTTGTTGCCACACTACTTCATACCATCTTGACCAATGATTATTTTTTTTTTTGTGGTAGGTCTTAAAATAGGTGGTAGGCTATTTCAACGTCCCACCTTTATACTTATACAGCCGCCTCCCCAGATTTTAGATTCCTCTCCCAATCAATGTCCCCGTCCTCTTAACATATCCTTCTCCAGAACTGCTTGTGGTGATGATGATCTTCATCCGCCATCATAATATAAAATTATGAGTCATAGCCCCAAATATTTTATGTGTATTTTTCTGTTTTGGTTTACGTAATGTTTAATGTTTTAACAATTATAATATTTATGTATTTTTTGTTTATTTCAGTCTAATACCAACCATCAAGTTTAACTGTATCAATCGAAATAATTTGATCTACAGTTACTGTCCCTTTCCATTTTACTTTGGACATTGGCAGGATAGTCGACATCAGCTCGACTTGCCATTATAAATAGAATAGAATATGACTGGTTGTCGGGTGTTTGTGTTTGTGCTGTATAAACATATTGTCCTTCTATCTAGCTATCTTTATTTTCTTAAACTTCATGAAGACTGGTAGAGAGTACTACATAATGTAGTGCTTACCGTAAACTATTGACAAACCGTTTCACTTTCAATCTACTTTATTTTCTATCATTGTGAATTCACAACGGTGTTACTAGTTATTTCTATTACAATATACAATAAAAAAGAAAATTTACCTACAAAAAACTCCATAGTGCCGCGGCAAGTACTTGATTGTTTAAGTTGAATGCGCCCGAGTGGTGTCATAGCGGTTTTATGCTTTTTACTAATCTTTGCCGGTACGAGGTTCAGCAGTGAAAGTAATTGTCAGTCAAAAGCTTGAATGTGTTCAGCAATAAAACGATCAGTACCTATTTATTTTATTGCCGTGAGACGCTTAAATACTTTGATTAATGATTTTATAACCGTTGAAACAAACCTATCAATCTCTTTTGAGTCTTTATATGGAAACCTATCGAGTCTTTATATGGAAACACTAGCTTCTGCCAGCAGCTTCGCCCGCGCAAAATTTCGTTCCTCCATACAAACTTCCAACCCCCATTTTACCCCCTTAGGGGTGGAGTTTTGTAAAATCCTATAACATTCTTAGCGGATGTCTACACCCTATAATAATAATAAATCTTTATTGTAATAAAACCAAAGTACAAATTAACTTAATACTACATCAAGAGTGACGGATAAAAGACTACAGTGGATAACGAAGCAAGACCCAGTCCCGTGCTAGGAGTTAACCTGTATTACGGACACTAGGGGATGCTCCATCACCTCACTATAAGGAACATACCTACCAAATATTAAGTTTGTAGGTGTTATAGTTTCGGAGATTTTGATTAATCAGTGAGTGGTATTTAGTTTTATATATTAGTATTGTTTTTTTTTATATAGCGTCAATATTCAACGAAAAGGCAAGACCCTCCTATAGTTACACCCATACTTCTCCAGATATTTTTTCTATGTAAAATGGGACAAGCCTTTTTCCATTAACTAGACTCAATTCAGACTCCACTGTCATTGAGAATCTAGGCTGCATTTAGGATTGAGACTGGAGGTGATCGCCAGCGACGACCTTTCCCATCCGATCCTGGTTCAGTCAGAAGGAATTGGAAATAGCCAGCTCCGGTTGGCAGGTGCGGGAAAAGACATCATCACGCCACAGCCATCGCCGCAGCAGATTCAGGAGTCTGGACAGCAAGCCATGGGTAACTCAACATCAGGTAAGGATCAAACTCAAGTCGAAGGTATGGGATGTTCCATGCGCGACTCTAAAAGAATTCAGCACGATTGAAAGACTGCCATTGAAAAATTCTAGATGGAAATTCCTGATAACACTGCCCAGCTCGAGAAAGAAAACCAAGACTCATGCTCGGCGGCAGCATTGCCTCTCGACTATTTTCAAGTCCCAATCAGGTAGACAGGCTAATGCAGTAAGCAATCAAAACGGTACGATTTTGCAACACTAAGCGACAATATTAGATTGCTAGTCATTACTCTTTTGCACTTCTTCCAAAAATATTTCGCAAAACACACTTTATTTGCCTAAATCTGTAAATCATCGCATTAAGGCCATAAGACCATTATGAAGTCTAATGCCATGGGTTCCGTAATGTCTTGATATTTTGTGGCCAAAATTATGGTTACCTCATCCACGAGACATTTGAGACAATGGGTCATCAGTGAATGAGTGTGACAATAAACAAATCTGTCAGATTTATGTTTATGTAAGCCGAACTGAGCATAACAAATTGGAATTATGCAGGAACTTTAAAGTGGCATAGGTCAAATTATATGTATAGAATAGAGTACTTATGACTGCGTCACCCACCATAGGAAAATCTTTCCGTCTGCATTATTCTTATCAAATCAATAGCACAATGTTATAATAATTAGCCTTATAATGTTCATACCCCGCACACTAAGTATCATTTCACATCAAAACACACTCATCACAATGTACATCACGTTCATCTCACCACACACTTTTACGTCACTGTTACGTCACACACACCACTTTCACATCACAACACACACCACACGTCAAACTTCACGTCACGCGTAGATTAATTTACCATTGGTAAAGAAGAGCGGAGCCTCCTAACACAGGCATTATTTGCCTAAAAGGAAGCTTCAAATACAAACTTGTAATATTACGCTGATTGTGACAATAAACTATTTTTTTTTAATATGCCAATGGGACTTACAGGTGTAATTCCCAGCGGTAGGAACATACCCCTCTAGGTAGACCTCTCTAGGAGAGAAAATGAGAGAGATCCACCACGCAGGTCCAGTACGGATTGGTCGATGTCACACACCTACGAAATTTTGGTTCTAAGACATGTCGATTTTCTCACAATATTTTCCTTCACCGTTTCAGAGGTGATGAAACAAATTACACAAAGTAAAGCGCCTGCTTAGGACTGACCCAACGACGTACAACTAGTTACCACTGGGTTACCACTATTCTCTATCTTATCAAGCAGCGTATCCAATTAACATATGAATAGCTAAAAAAAATTGTATAAGCCACGCGTGTACGGACCAACCAATGATGACAAGCCATAATGTTTCCTTGGCTTGTACTATATTCTATGGTATTCTCTTTGCAGGCACAGACCTCTCCTTAAGGAAGCAGTAGGCCGTTAGCCACACAGGTCCAAATGGGTACATGTCTCATGCGGTCGAAATACCTTCTTTGGTTCTAGGACATACTGGTTCCCTCACGTTCATTTTCTTCAATACGATTCTAAATATTCTATGTCAAAACAGAAACAAGCACAAAATAGTTTCCATTTTCACTTAGTAAACAGTCACTGGACTGTTAAAGGGCCCGGGCGTAGCCTCCCGACACTAATGTAGAGCTTGCAGGCGTCGTGAGGTACCAATGAAGAAGAAAAGACCGTGCCTGGAGGGGTCAAGGTGTCCAGTCTTACCTGGTGAACAGTCCAGTGTTAGTGAGCCCATACTTGGTCTCCCCAGCCTTGATGTACAGCTTGCAGGCATCGTGCTGGCGGCAGCAGGTGTCCGTGAAGAAGAACAGGCCCAGGTCGCTGGAGCGCGCAGTAGCTGAGCGCCCGTCGCCACACCACACAGTGCCTAGGGAAAAGAAGATGATTCTTTAAGTATACATGCATCTAAACACCACCGTCTTCGACAGTCTCATCTATCTACCCTTTATAGCAGTCCCATGCCAAGCGTTTTCTCAACCAAATTGTGGCTGGCCTCCAGTCTAACAGAATACATTAGTATACAAGCATTTTACACAGATTGACAACCTATCTCACCTCCACAACCCGAGGACTGGATAACACAATATTACTTGGCAAGACTAATCTGATTTTCAAACATCTGACTACCATAATAAGCCAAGCCAACGTTTACCCTTATAAGGAACTAACTCGAAACATAGCTTAGGCTATTTTTTTACTCTTTTGCATAGAAAGGGTTATTTTGGGTGTGTATAACACCAGTCCTGCATCCGGCTCCACTAAAAAACCGACGCCAACATCATTCAAGAAGGTTAGGTATACTGACTTTGGCTACACAATGGCTTTTATTAACAATAGACGAAGGTTTGGTTAGATGACCTTGGAAAATACGAGTAATAGAAAACCTACAAACCTGGATAAATAGCCTGCACCCGATCCTTGAAGGAGTCCACAACCGAATTAGCCACGTTAGCCACGCTGGTGACGCCGGACGCCAGGCTGGCCACGAAGCCACGGTCGGTGTCCAGGGAGCCGATGTCCCTTGCTCCGGCCATCAGCTGGCTGAGGGGCTTACTGATGCCCGACGAGATGGACTTGAGGATACCACGGCCGAATTGACCTGGGGAAGAGAATGGATATACGTGAAAACTGTTTCTAAGCTGTGTTGTCCTTTTCTCTTCTATAACTTATGATTTTTGCTGTTAAGTGTTGTATTAAATAAACACTTTCTCTCTTTTGTTATTTTAAAATCTTATTGAACTGCGTCTGGCGTTGTTTTGTCATTTGTTTTATAGTTGCCGTTGGTTGAGCAGTGAATAGAAAAATTAAATCTGAAAGTTGGAATCAAAACAAATATCGTGAACTAAGCAAGAAAGTGCATCTATTGTAAGTGAAGAATAGATAAGAAATTCTATTGTATCCATGTTATTATTTTTGCTACTTTATATTGTTGTTTCAAACTGCAGGTACCACACGTAAGTTGCTAAGGAGGACTGCATTTAACGATATATCTACAATGCAGGTATCTTCTCGATCAACAAATCCGTTATATATAAATTTTCTAAATTTTTTGGTATACCAACAGTCTTTTCATATACCTATTCTGTTGTCTGTACCCAGGGTCAAAGTTATTGATAGAACCTTGATCTTAGTAAATCTGTTGCAACTACCATCGCCACTAAAACGCATGAAATGTGAATAAATTATTATACGTTCTTCCTTCAACATCTCCCTTTCTATTGAAACGATACAAATGTTTCGAAAGAACCACTTCTTGTCAAGGAAGCGATATTTGCAACATTTTGGTTCAAAAATAGAAACAAAACACAATACTGATGCAATTGCTGTTTCACGGTCGATTTTCTACTAAATAAAAATCTTAGATTCGTTTATTCATTCGCGTATAGTTGGGTGAATAGCTATACTAAAGATCATTGGCCCGTGGGAGTCACCTTGTTGACGGCCAACAGCAAATTCTTAAAGGTTGTTCCAATACATAGTAATTTAGATGATTGCCTATAAAATTGCCAAACTTAACTGCGGTTTTTCATTTTGTAGTTTCTGCCAGTAAGGTGTTCCTTTAGATAGTATCAATAGCATTTTTTATATCAACCTTCAAAATGATTTCTCTTTTGCCAGAGTTTAGGTAGATCGAAAATGCGAGACAACGATACTGACCACGCTCAACAGTACCAGAAGCATGTAATGTTGCTACAAAGGTTCCATAAATAACTGAAGTGACTAAAGAAGATTTTTAAAAATTCGCCTGCCAATTATTTTCAATAGGGGATAAAGTATTTAAATTTAACATTTTTGTAGCTTAAGGGAAATTACAATAACCATACAACTTGTATTTCACGGCAATTTTTTTATAACTCGTTTTAGTCTCACCCTGCATTCCGAATTGCGATAAAAGTGATAATATCGTGATGGTCGGATTCACGATATTATCACTTTTATGTGCAATTTTGACGTGCAACGTCAAAATTATTACTCAATACTTAGACCTTATTTTGTGACTATTAAATTTGATCGCGATATAATCACTTTTATCGCAATTCGGAACTTTGGATGAGACATTTCGAATGGCAGTAGTGTAGTCCTTGTGAACTAAACGGTACCTGCCCATGAAATTGTCGTTTTATGAAGCTGCACATTTTGGACTGTGATAATAATACCTTCAGATTGGCTTGCAATTATAACATATTCCCGTATTAAAGATTCATTGGTTTGTTCGGATTTTTTTCATAATTTAATAGAAATTTCATTAATAGAAACATAAAAATCTCTTTTCACAGTGTTGGTTAACTCCTCCTCCTCCGGCTTGATCGATTTTCATGAATTTTTTTGTGTATTGGTAGGTTTGAGAATAGGTCGTAGGGTATTTTTTACCTTCCTATTCCCACTGCTTTTTTAATGTATTTTTCTTTGATAATTTAGATATCTCTATAATTATAAACTCTATAGTTCAGGTGATTATACTCCTTTATTATAGATAGAACCTGTTAACAATACCTACAATATCCTAGAAATGGTGTTCGAGATTCTGACGTTACTTGTTACTATGCGGCAACTATTGTCGTCTATATCGAATTTAGTATAGTACTAAAATATACAATTTATCGTATAGTATAGGAGAGAGGTACGATTACTAATATTAGGTATGTAGGTGGGTTAGTCTGGTCAGTCTGTGGTTTTGAAACTCTGTTTGTAATATTATTATGTTTTATATAGTAATCACTTCTAAATTTATCATTATTGTTCCATGTGTTTAGTGCCTTATAAGTATGCTATTAAGTACACTTACCTACGCGCACCGTACCTACGTCTTTTTAAGTTTTTATAACTTATTTAATATTCTTAATTCGTATTTTAACTACATCAAATTACGAGCTGATTTAACTACCTGTATTGATTATTCATTTAATTCATTAATACTATTGAATACTCTTATGGACTAATATCACTTACACAAAAGATTATAATATTCTAAAAATACCACATGCGCGGTTATCATAACCTCATGGTCTCTGTGTTTTAGTTCTTATCCACGCTACTAGATGGCGCTGTGCTGATGACGCGCTTTCCTACATCGCGGTGTTAAGATTCTCCGCGCGCGAATGACCCTCCGTGAAATTTTTGTTCACGGCAAGACCTTACTTCATAGGATCATTTCTATAGTAAGCTCTTCGCGAGACTTTCACACTATGTGAGTCCTCACAAGTCACGTTGATGAGTTGTGGCGCGGTGCCCTGAGCGTGAGATTGGCGATGGTAGACCTACCATCAGCCCCCGATGATCGTTCACTTCCCTTTATTGGGGAGCGTGGGGTACTGTCGCTGTCTGAGTGGCTTGTTTTTAACTCCTTATTAATAACTCAATGAAATATCGGATAACTAGTATCATTGGTTATATTATTATTCACATTAGTAGTTACTAATATTAATCCTAGTTTAATCGTCTAATTAATATGTAATTTTATTTTACCATTATTCACTTTAGGCTGTTATAATGAGTGCTATACAAAGTCTTCATTAAAATCACCTAATTGGAAAACACCGATAGTACTACCTAACGTCACTCAATCTCGGGATGCCCACGTTGCGCTTACAAATATTAATAGAACAAAAAACAGTGTAAACCACACCTCTTATTTTACAAAATATGGCGTAATTATGTCAACTATGGTGTGTACACAACAAATGCGTAAATCTGTTTTTCGTGTACTTCAAGATCAAAGATAAAGTTATGATGCTATTACGGTTTCGTGTGATGGTGTTGCAACTGTCTTTTATCAAGCACTGTGATCAAAGTGACCCCGTATGTGAAAACATAAAGAATGTTGCGCATTACACGTATACCATAAACGTTGATTTCATGTAAGCGTTAACTAGAAAGATCGCTGCTACAACGATTCTAAAATTACTGCTAAACGACATGTCACAATGTGAATAATTTACACATTTTCAGCCTTAAATAGAATGCGAATGACTGCCAGTAGGTCAACAATCATATGGAACTATGTACTCGTAAGTTAATCAGCTATTTAGCTTTTGATTGCCTATCTACATAATTGCCAATGTGGATGTGAATCTTTACACATTACCAAGACAAACCCGCCTTCGTGAGTTAGGACAACTATATTATCTAACCGTTTATAAACTGAATCAAGCGATCGCATAAAATCGCAAGAAATCACTTAACTCAAGCATTGACTTTACCAGTGTATGATCACTAATGTTTTACTTACCGATCCCGCCATTTTCCTCCCGGCTCCTCAATCTCTCTGCCTCCAACATCTCACTCTGCCTCTGCATTCTTCTGAATAAGTCCACAATCCCCTTGGGCACCACTCTTTCAGCCACCGTCTCCACTACACTCCCCACCACACTGCCTGCTAGCCCAAAGATCACTGACAGAGCATCAGTCTTGGGTGCAGTCGTTGGGACCACATCTTTAGAATCGTAGTAATCTTCTGGAACCTCTTCTTGATCTTCTGTGTCTAATTCTGTGAAGATTGGCACGTCTGAATCAGTATCTTCTCTATCGTTTCCTAAATGTACTCTGCTGGTATTCTCTCGACTTGTTGTATATGATGGTACTGTGGTAGTTTTCTCAAAGTTGACTTCAGTGGCGTTTGTTAAAGGCTGTAAAGTGCTTTGGTTTTCGTATGTAATGTCAGTAGTTGTATCGTAGGATGTAGATGTGTCTACTTCGGTGGTTTCTCTATATTTACTTGTATATTTTTCTGTAATTGGTATTTCTGTTGTGGTCTCGTCATCGGAATAATAAATTGTTGTATCAATATCTTGTGTTGACGTCGGTAATGTGACTGTCTGCTTAATTTCAATCGTTGGTGTTCTTCTTGTAGTTGACAGTGGTATCACCGTCAAATCTGGTTCCTCAGTACTTTCTAATATACTTATGAGAGTATTTTCAGTTGTACTTATCAGTTCTAAAGGTATGACACTATAATCTATGGTTGATGTAGCTTCTAATTTGGCTTCGGTTCTATTACTATCGTTATCTATTTTCTTATCAACGTCCTTAATTATTGTATATCTATTCGATTCTTTGTTAAATATTTCATGTGAGTTCCAGGGAACCATCCCGTATTTCTTGTTGTATTTGAGAGTGTATTCCTCATCGAAGTCAATGATACTATTGTCCAAGTTATCTTCTCCATATTTGTCGGGTTTCTGTGTGGATACTACGGACTTGGTGTAGGAGTATGCTGGACAACTCAGTAGGAGTACAGCACTGATGATAAAGTGCCTCATTTTCTGCCTCCCACGGTGATACATTCTTGTCTAGCCATCTGTAACAATAGAAGTGAAGTATTTAGAGACGTCTGTTATATTCCCAGTCTTTACAACATTATTAGTTACTTAAGTTAGTTTCTTTCTTGTATGATATCTGAACTAAGTAAGTTTCTTATTTTGTATATATATATATTGACAGTAATTGATCTCAATGTAATCCTCAATTTAACTTATTCTAATTTATTTCAGTGTAATTTTTCAAATAGTTTTAATGGAATTTCATTTTATTATTTGTACATGATCACAGCTTTTTTTACATATATAATTTACTCTACAAGTGCTGTGCACGCCTCATCGGGTCTACCTTTTATAGCAGAACTTTTAACGTCATAATATTGTTTTGCATAACAACGGATAGCATCATCTTTCTGCTCTTGTCCCGTCTTATTTGGGATCGGCGCAACACGTTTTTTTCTTCCATTCTACCCTGTCACTCCTCATGCTGTCACTAACATATTCACTACAATATTTTTTTATTTGCAAATTGTCTTTTTTATAACGTTAATCCAGCGAATGAGTCGTTGGTGTGTCAATAAATAAATTAAAAAGTTTTTTGTTATTAAAACAAAGTATGTTTCATACTTGTATGATATCTGAACTAAGTAAATTTCGTATTTGTATTAAGTATGTCAATAAGATGGCCGTTTTCTAACCTTAATATTCCATCATGCAAATTTATGAGATATGATTAAATATCTCTTGTCACACAAAGGTCCACCGATGCCAACATTGTATAAAGCATCCTTCACACCTCATTATGATTTTGCAATTAACCGAACAATATGAAGATTATGGAGTGTATCGTAAGAGTGCATAACATAACGACGTCTATTGTGTGACGTTACATAATGTTCACAGCAGATGCGCACTTCTGAAGAACATAGCCCAGTATGTTGAACGAAAATTATTGTTAAAACGTAGGTGACAAATGGTCCAACGCATAATAGTTGATGTGATTAATTGAATGATTTTTTTATGATCCCGTGTGAAAATAGAAAATTATCCCAAGGAATCATACTCCCGGGGTAAAATAGTATTTAGCTTAGTATAATTCCTTGGAATATATTGCACAGCATATTTAGCTGGCCAAAAATGGTTCAGAATAAGAACGGAATAGAAACAAGATGACCGCCGTTTGAATTCGTCCATATGAAGTTTTTTTTTTAAACTTCTGTGATTGATGCCATTATAAAGATCTTTTTCGCAGATCCGTACAGCCTCAAGATACATTCGCATAAAACATTGTGCTACAGGAGTGTCCCTGCTTGGAGCCATAACATTGTACAATAGGAAGTAGGTAATACATAAAATATTTGTTAATGGAACAACTGTATTCGGAAAAAATTACCTCAATATATACCTTAAAGAATTTTATTGCGTTCCGCATACCAATATCCGTCGAATGACTTTGAGCAAAAACATAAGTTTGCGATAGTATCCTTAAACTTTATGTTTTTTTACATGAACGTTAATACTTCATACCCTCAAACAACTCAGGGTGGCTGCTTGCTTCATCATCATCATTTCAGCCGAAAGACGTCCACAGTTGGACATAGGTCTCCTCCAAGTGTCACCAAAATGAACGGTCCTGTGCGTCTCGCAACCATCGGACTCCCGAAAGCCTAACCAGGTCATCAGTCCGGATGCTTACTTAACTGAATCTTAACAAAATTTGTGGAATCGAATGGGGTAAGTGAAAACAAGGGTGAATAGGAACAAAGTCAATCAATGAATCAAAGCATTTATTTCAAACTAGCTTCTGCCTGCGGCTTCACACGCGTGAAAATACTATAATCCTCCACTTAGGGGGTGAATTTCGGGAAATCATCTCTTAGTGCTCGCAACTGACATACGAAGAGTTTTGTAAGATTTTTATTATTCGCTGTTACAAGTTACAACTGTGAAAATTTCAACTGTCTGACTAACGACAGATCTGCGGCCGGACCGCGGAGGTATTACTGCTTCTATCCTTTCCATCGGTTTGATTTACGAAACCCTATTACAATAGGGTAGGGTTCTTTATTCTTTATTGTACACACAGTTTTATACAGACAATAAAAATAGGACAGTTGATGTACATAGGCGAGCTTAACCCACAACTGGTTTTTCTTACAGCAAACCGTATGAGTTACCAAGAATTTTTAAATTTGAGGAACTTTAAATGTACAACAAAAAATTAAACACATAAATTAAATCTAACGTAAAACTAAAACTATACTAAACAGATACGTGTACAGCACACTATACATAAACATAATCTAAATACAATAAATAAATACCTATAAACATACAAATTTATGGGTAATGTTGATAAAAAAATGTTCCTTAATTCTTCCCCTGAAAACTTCCAACGATAGGCTAGCTCTCAATGTATGTGGAAGAGAATTCCAGAGGCGCACAGCACGAATGGTAAAAGATCCTCTGTAGCGACTTGAAGAGAGAGGAGTCAAAGTCAAAGTCAAAGTCAATGCCATTTATTTGCATTAAATGCGGTACAAGAGATGGTAACTTATAATATATTAGCGCAAAGACACATTATGCGATGAGTTGGCATGAAAATATTAAAATATGTTATGTGGTGCTCATAATAATCAAAACTCTACAAAATTTATCACAAAATTTCTTTTAAAGAAAATATTCATCATCATCATCATCATCATTTCAGCCGAAAGACTTCCACTGCTGGACATAGGCCTCCCCCAAGTGTCGCCACAATGAACGGTCCTGTGCGTTTCGCATCCATCGGACTCCCGCAACCGTTACCAAGTCATCGGTCCACCTTGTAGGAGGCCTTCCAACGCTACGTCTTCCGGTACGTGGCCGCCATTCCAGAACCTTTCGGCCCCAACGGCCATCTGTTCTGCGAGCAATGTGCCCGGCCCATTGCTATTTTAGTTTGGCGATTCTTCGTTCTATGTTGTATGTAACCTTGGTTCTCCTGCGGATATCCTCATTCCTGATTCGATCACGCAAGGAAACTCCGAGCATAGCCCTTTCCATTGCCCTTTGGGTGACTTTAAGTCTTCTGATGAGGCCCATTGTAAGCGACCACGTTTCGGAGCCATATGTCATCACTGGCAAAAAGAAAATATCAGACCTTCTGAACTCAGGACAACAAAAAATATTTTTTTAAGATATTGTTACTTACAGAAACAAAAAAAAAACAAACTTAACTTTACACAAATTAATAATTTGAATTATAATAAACTAATATTAATTTTTATAAACTAACCACAAATTTAAATAACAGATACCGAGAAAAACCCATACCATAGGGTTCCGTTAGTCACCTTTCACCTTCGGAATACTACAGAAATTGATCGTTAACAAAGAGAAGAATGTAAGAAAAAAAACCAATAAGTCTAAGTCTAAAGAATACGGCATTATTATAATTCAAAACACCAGTGTTTCATGAAAAATGTATGTCTTAGCAATATTTCAAATTGGTGTCAGTTGGTCAAATTAATTCCAAAATGTCCGTCTATGAGTTTTGGAATACTTAAGACATAAATTACTTCTTTCAAAATTTTGGTAGGTAATAAAATTGTAGACATTTAATAAAATAAATTCTTAGTACCTGTTTATTATTTTGAATAATGTAGGTAAAAAGTACTGTAGTACAAACTCTTTAATAAGTACCTCTTTGGATGGTTTCAAATTATAAATAAAAGAAATAAATATACTAATTCGAATTTAGAACTAAAGAATATTGTAATCGGCCATTTTAGGAAGACTGTCAAGCCGAAAACCGCTAGGGATTTTTTATAAAAATGTAAAATAAAAGTAATTTCGTAGGAATAAATCCTCCAATCGGAGCTAGTAAAAAGGCTTATTCGCGTAACAAGAGTGAATTTTTACAAGCTAAATATTTTTACTAGCTCCGATTTATACAATAGTCTTTGTTGAAAACTATATATATTTTACCGATAGGTGTTAAAGTTGAAAAATGTCTATGGTAACATGACCGTGACTCTAGAACGGAAAATACAACTAACCGACACTGGTGTGTTTTAGTCTGACACGCCCTCTCGTTTCACCCTTGGAGCAAGAGAAGTCACTGGATGATTTTGCACCACATAAAAATTGTAAGTACACTCTCATTACTTCATAAAATATGGTGAGTAATGTGACATCAATTGAATACGGTAAGTAATAAGTATAAGAACATTCGCACGGCAACTATGCCATAATTTGCACAAACCAATCGCACTGATCATACCATAAATTACAGCTATAAACATTAAACGATAATACAGGTGGAACTGTAGATACACTGATATTATCGTTCGTGATATTGATACACTGGCCAGCTCCCTTCACTTTTCCGTTCACAGTTGCAGTCAAAGAGTATCAAACTGAAGATATCTACAACAATAACAAAACAAGTTCTTTTGTTATGGTTTTGTTGCCTTGAGGAATAAGGTCAAATGCGTGATAACGTGAAGACATTGACTTCGAGAGTGAACTATAGTTAAATTATGATATCAATCAAGTTATGGTAGTTAATTGTTTTTAAGAAATCTCTTTGCGTTCTCAAATAATCCCACGTTGTGAAACGTCTAAAGGCTATTTCTTCGTGGAGTAGATATCCTTTAAGTCCATCGGAATACAAAGAATATTGGCATATTTACAAAAGGAAATCTTTCTTAAACATCTCTCAGTCCAAGAATACAAACTATATTTGTAATATACCTGCCTATACGATTGCCTATATTATCAACCGGGTTCCTGGGACGAAGGCAACGAAGGAACAGAAGTGGGTTTTTAGTCAGTAAAAGTCTGACACTATCTCACGCTCCGCCCAAGGGCGAGATTTGTCATTAGATGATTTTCCCACCTTAAAAAAAAAACTTGTAATGTTAAATTAAAACACAGGCCTCCTTTCTGCGCGGATGTGAGACATAATCCATCATACACGGACAGAGATCGGACAGACGCAGAAGGGTCGCAATTTTTTAATAGCTCACCTGCTACTGCCTACCGCTTGCCATAGGCGGTGATGTAGTCGAAGATGGAGCACGCTTACCTAAAAATAACCTATACCCTCTTGATGTAAATACCCCTAGGTTTTAAGTAGTTCAGAAGACTCTGGCTGAAAATTTCAGTACATAGCCGTAAGATGAAAGTGTTTTTGAATAATTATCACGCAGCATGTAAATTTACTCGGCTCTGTAGACTCCCTTTGTTCGATATAAAAAGGTACCTGTACAAGGTAAATAATGTTAATGGACCAGTTTCTCACGATCGTAAGGACATCGGTTGCAAAACCCCCATTCTTCGATCACCGCTCACTTGCAAGGAAACCTGCTCCGTTGTACTTTTGTTATTGCATATTTGCCGTAATTGGAATATTTGCATATTTATTCATAAATGCATATGTAGGGACGTTAATACATTCGGCAGTGGTTCCCTAAGTTGAGTAGAAACACCTAACAAAAACTTCTAAAATCGAGACTAACCTCAATTGAATTCAATTGTTTATTACAAAATTATAATATGTATTTTATAAGATCTTAATATTAGTTTAACACGTGCACATGGACATTGTCGGGCACAGAAATTTCATATAGGTTGTTTATGCTCACTTCTCAATTTTGGGTCTGTGACACTATACGTGAGGACTTGTATTTGGCTTGCTGTCGTCAATGATTGTTTTTCCACCAAGCCGTAATAAATAAATAAATATTATATTTTAACAGAATAATACTAAAATAAAACTCTTAGCCTTCATGAAGAAAAAAGGAACATTAACATTTGAGTTAAGCACAAAAACCGTTTAAATTATTTTAAAAAAAAGTAAGCTCAATTAATTCTTACAAACTTTCCATGTAAATTATGTTTAGTTAGATGCAAGTTCTATTTCAATGTAAAAAATGATTTTGTACTTTAGGCATCGACTTTTAAGGGTGCAACCAATGTTCGCTCGCGAGTTACCAAAGGGTCGCGCCTCATACTCGTATAGTTTGGGAAATACTGACATACGGAGATTATAGTGTTTCAAAAGGGCAAAACCTTACGGAGAAATAAAATTATGCTTAAAAATAATTGTGTATCAATAATTGTGTATGTAAACAATCATTTGTAAGCAAAATTTGCTTTCATCTTGGGATGTTAATAATTGAAAGAATGTAAGATGGGATCTCGAATTTAAGTAGATTCTGGATTCTTGAATTCAATAGATCATTGTACTGCCGTTAATTGTTTGAAGATTTACTTTTAATGCAATTTCACTAATAGAAAGAGCAGTATGCCCGGAAGGAGCGAAGCTGTGGTGGGTCGCTAGTGTATAGTAAAATAGAGTTCGGAAGGAGAGCGTGAACAGGTAACAAAAACACACATTCATAAAGGGAGTGACCCAGATACGGCCAGAGGTTTTCAATGCCGTGGACAAGATTATTATTTATACTAAAAATCGTAATAATTAATAGAAATAATTATTAAAATAATATTACGTCATTTACGTGAGTCACGTCATTATTTTTCCGAACTTTAATTCGGAAAAATAATATTAAACAATAAGTATATTCATTTATTCAGTGTTTCCTTAGTTCCTGCAACCATTTTGAAGTGTTTTTTTTTCTCAATTATTTCTTGACCATGGATACAAAGTCCTTTAGGCAGAATAATAAAAATAAAGATTGCATAGAATTTTCATTTTAATAATCGACCAGAACATAATTTTTTTTAACATCATTTATTATATTAATAATATGTATTTGGTCCATTGATAAAAATGCAAATGTTTGGGTGTTTTTGGCGGGATTTCTTGAGTGAAGTTCAGTGGCTGTATGGTCTTAAGACCTTAGCCTACCCAAATGGGGCGAAAAGCAGCGGCAAAAAGTGTCACATTTTGCCGCGTAGCATTTGAATTGCGACTATTTGTTTCAATTTGTGACTATTTGCTATTATTACGATTCGATTTCATAATGAACTCTGCACTCGCTTTTCCCAACGACCCCAGCCTGCCTATGGATTCTGAATCTGCTATGTACGACAATGACCCCGGCTGCTCTATCTCGGACTCAGTTTCTACTTCTTTGAATAACTCCAGCGTCCGACAGATGGAAACCGACTCGTATGTACCATATTTCGACCCGCAGAAGCAAACGCTGTGTTAATTGTGCTTTAAATATTACTCAAATGAGACAACTTACTTTGGAAATTGCTGAAATCCATGATCTTTTATCCACTGCAGGTAAGAATTATTTAATTTGTACCAATGCATAATAACAAAAATAAAAATATGTAAATTAAATACTATAGATGTTGATGTTGAATGATACATGTTGATGAATAACTATGCTAATACTTAGAAGTCACTTACATAATGTTTTAGACGTTGTTCTAATTTTAAACGACGAAGAAAATGATTAACAAATGAATAAATAAATGTTTGTTTATTTTGCTGTGCTACTGCCGCCATTTTGACTCTGCCAATATAAAAATTAAAACTGATTTAACGCATTTCCCACAACTTTTAGATAAACCTGTAATAGTTGTAACAGGTTTACTATTACATAAACTATGAATTGAAGTTGTCTTAGTATATGTCCACTGTTGCTATACCGTGGCCAAAGCTATAAGTGGCTGTGTTTGTATGAATGGTGGTCCATACCCTTTTCGCCATTACACTATTAGTGTGATAGTCTTTAATATTAGTGTGACAGTATTTAATATTAGTGTGGTAGTCTTTAATATCAGTGTGACAGTCTTCAACATTAGTGTGATAGTCTTTAATATCAGTGTGATAGTCTTTAATATTAGTGTGGTAGGCTTTAATATCAGTGTGACAGTCTTTAACATTAGTGTGATAGTCTTTAATATCAGTGGGACAGTCTTTAACATTAGTGTGATAGTCTTTAATATTAGTGTGATAGTCTTTAATATCAGTGTGACAGTCTTTAGCATTAGTGTGATAGTCTTTAATATTAGTGTGATAGTCTTTAATATTAGTGTGATAGTATTTATTATCAGTGGGACAGTCTTTAACATTAATGTGATAGTCTTTAATATTAGTGCGATAGTCTTTAATATTAGTGTGACAGTCTTTAATATTAGTGTGATAGTCTTTAATATAAGTGTGACAGTCTTTAATATTAGTGTGATAGTCTTTAATATCAGTGTGATAGTCTTTAATATTAGTGTGGTAGGCTTTAATATCAGTGTGACAGTCTTTAACATTAGTGTGATAGTCTTTAATATTAGTGTGGTAGTCTTTAATATCAGTGTGACAGTCTTTAATATTAGTGTGGTAGTCTTTAATATCAGTGGGACAGTCTTTAACATTAGTGTGATAGTCTTTAATATTAGTGTGATAGTCTTTAATATCAGTGTGATAGTCTTTAATATTAGTGTGGTAGTCTTTAATATCAGTGTGACAGTCTTTAACATTAGTGTGATAGTCTTTAATATTAGTGTGATAGTCTTTAACATTAGTGTGATAGTCTTTAATATTAGTGTGATAGTCTTTAATATTAGTGTGATAGTATTTATTATCAGTGGGACAGTCTTTAACATTAATGTGATAGTCTTTAATATTAGTGTGATAGTCTTTAATATCAGTGTGATAGTCTTTAATATTAGTGTGACAGTCTTTAATATTAGTGTGA
Organism: Mythimna pallens; assembly: GCA_961205895.1. Taxonomy (NCBI): domain Eukaryota; kingdom Metazoa; phylum Arthropoda; class Insecta; order Lepidoptera; family Noctuidae; genus Mythimna; species Mythimna pallens. Next base: position 873,830 of record OY540847.1, read on the forward strand.
TAGTCTTTAATATAAGTGTGACAGTCTTTAATATTAGTGTGACAGTCTTTAATATTAATATGACAGTCATTAACATTAGTGTGATAGTCTTTAATACTAGTGTGACAGTCTTTAATATTAGTGTGACAGTCTTTAATGTTAGTGTGACAGTCTTTAATATTAGTAAGAAAGTCTTTAATATTAGTATGACCGTCTTTAATATTAGTGTGATAGTATTTAATATAAGTGTGACAGTCTTTAATATTAGTGTGATAGTCGTTAATATAAGTGTGACAGTCTTTAATATTAGTGTGATAGTCTTTAATATAAGTGTGACAGTCTTTAATATTAGTGTGATAGTCTTAAATATAAGTGTGAAAGTCTTTAATATTAGTGTGATAGTCTTTAATATTAGTGTAATAGTCTTTAGTATCAGTGTGATAGTCTTTAATCCTAGATCATGCAAGTCACAGATGACGCACTAATCAACAAAACTATGCAGTCAGTTTCATAATAATCAAAATATTATAAAACCCCTATCTAAATGCGTGAACTGGACTGGAAACTTTATTATTACATGTGCATTTGTGCAATACTTAAAAAAAAATATAATTATAATGTCTAGACTATAATATGCTTTATATAATTTATGTAAACTACTCTAAATTGTGCAATTTCTTCTAAATAGAAACACGTAAATAACTTTTGGAACAGTTAAACTTAACTTTTTTTCTCATTAACCTACTATGTTGACTTGCTCATACGAAGTCTAAATATTGATCTGGAATTCATAGAATACAGAGCTTATATCCATCTATTTAAAAGCTATAGCTCAGTTGAACCCATTTCTACCAGTGCTAAGATATATATTATAGACCAATGAATATGATAGGTGGATATCAAATGAATCCACGTAACGTAGCATCTCTGGTGAAAAAGCATCCTCAATGTTATGTGCCCCACTTGGGCGTAGAACTGCCATGTCTTCGTGGGGGCAATCGGCGGCAGCGACCTCTCACGCCGTCCCTAGAACAGGACATTGTCTGGACATTGTCGCCTCCGTCTCATCATCATTTCAGCCGAAAGACGTCCACTGTTGGACATAGGCCTCCCCCAAGAGTCGCCACAATGAACGGTCCTGTGCGTTTCGCCTCCTTCTGCGAAGCAGTAATGCTAGCGTGGGAGGTGGCCGTACGCGTGCGGGAACGGACTTCCTCGCTCCCCAGCTGCCGGGATCCCGATTCCGATTTCCAGCCACTGTAGGCATGGGTTTGCGGACAAAGAGTAATGGGTAGTTCGCCGTCCGGCCGTCTGGTAATCATCGAAACCGAGCCCGTGTCGTCGACGTAGTGTTCCACGCGCGCCTCAAAGAGATGTCAGCGAAACCGTAGGGGCCCAGTACCTAGGCCCAAAGCCTGCTGGGGCCATGGGTAGTCCGAAAGGAAACTCGAAAGGGAAAAGAAGGATCATAGGTGTAGTTTTAGTCAGTAAAAGTCTGACACGCCCTCCCGCACCACCTGTCCTCCAATCATCCAATGAGGATGATTTCCCCTATTAAAAAAAAATGTACAAGCTAAATTCCTGTAATTTTTCCTCAAAATCTGATAAACCGTTTGAGCTTGAAGGTGCAAACGTACTCATAAATTTTTGTCTTCATAATATTAGTGAAATAGACTGATCAATCAAAAGTAAAAATACGCAAAATTAAATATTAAAATCTACATATTTCTTCATTCGTGGCGAATTCATGGTCATTATGATTTAATATCCCAAATGGCTGTCAAAATAAACAAAGATGTTCATATTTGCATATTGGTAGGTCAATATCAGACAAACGCCTTGAGTTTTCAAATTGTAGATTGACGAATGATTGGTTAAAAAAAAATGTTGTTATTGTCGAAACTGGTTTGGAGATCTTGACCTGAAAGAAATGTGTGAAGAAATCATTTGTTCAATAATAATCAACAGTCTAGCCTAGATGTTTTTGTGTAGTTTTTTATTGACACAAACTAGTGCTTGACTGCGATCACACCTGATGGTAAGCAGTGATACAGTCGTTGATGGTGAGGCGCACTAATTTATTAAAAGCCTATTAACTCTAGCCTTGAAGACACCTAAATTATAATCGGACGGGAAGACCGCAGCAGGCAAATTGTTCCAGTCCTTCGGTGCACACGGTATAAACGACAAAGCGAAATGCTTAGTCTGGACCGTAAAGGTTTCAACAACGTAAGAGTGGATACTCGCCGTACTTTCGACCGTTGCAAATATTATTATAAAAGGAATACAATGAGAAGAGCTTAAACGGTCAACAAGATCAGATAATATTTTTTTCGGCATTAAAATCCTAGTCCTCCACCTTAGGGTTGGCGGAGGGGTCTGTCAGTGTCATCTTTGTGTCGACACCGCCACCTGCCACGCTGGAAACCAGCGCTGTAGACTTGTCGCATTATGCATAGGCAATGCATAGGGCTCCATGCTGAGCGTTCGGCCGTTTTGCGCGGATGACAAGCAAATTAATATTAAGGACAGTCTGCAGACTGCGTCAAATAAAATGTTTTTATTTCGTTTTTTGGCACGGACACTGGCTAAATTCATACACGTACGAAACTTAAGAAAAACTAATTAAAAAGTAGCTTAAGGTAGGTATCTATTCGCATTTTGTCAGTAAAATTTTTTAAACTACGTTTATTGAAACGTAAAATTTAAGTCAATTTAAAAAAAAAAAACGAAAATAATTTTATAAAAAACAATGCCCATTGCTTACTGAATTTTTAATAAATGTTATCAGCAGTTTCACAATAGATTAAACATTTCGACAGTCGCCTTGACATTTGTTTTCGACTCTCGAATCGACCACACGGTCATCAGACCACGGAGTTATTGTGGGTAGAACTGACCACAATACGACTTAATTAAATTGGTAATGATTGACATGCTGTAGTGGTCCGAGTGCGGCAGTGTATTTTGTGGTCTTCTTGGCAGAATGTGTTTTAACTTTACTTCTACAATGTGAATGTGAGAACGCTGTAAACGCCGGAGACTCATAGATTTATTTTCTATTTGGATCCATTTTTTATTGTGCTTATTATATTATTACTATATACCAATTAACATTGCAAAGTGAAAATAATTATTGTAAAAATAAATATTTTTTTATAACCCTAACCTGCTTCGCGGTTCTTCTCCATAAGAAACGACCAATTGGAAACACTAGCTTCTGGCTTTTATAAGTGCCCGTGCAGGTTATGTGAAATAAAATATTATGAATCTTTTTTGACTTCTCGCTTTTGACCTGACGTGAATTAACTTGGTCAAAGTATTTTCAAATCAGCAAGATGGGTGCAAATGCTAGCTCCCGTTGTGGTTACTAGCCGTCAACAGGGTACAATAATCCACAGCTAGACTTACCTAAGATGCCAATGGCAAAGCAAAGTGGTGACTGTGACCAATAGAACATTTGCGACATGAGGTGATTTGCAAATGCGTTGCCAAAATTAAACACAAACTTCTCACAAATCATGCAATGATTTCTAGACCAAGAGTTAAATTCAAAATTTTAATTTTATTAATGAGTTGTTTATTTACTATGAATTTAATTATGTTTCATTCATATCTCTTCCTCGGTTTCTAAGTAAACTTCAACTATAACTGACGATCCTAGATACTTATCTCCTTCGTTGACTGTACATGATTACAAGCTCTTTTAAAAGGAGTAACCCCAAATCTCCAATTCAAAGATTTTTTTTACCTGTGTAGGATTACCTGCTACTTAAGCATTTAAAACTAAATTCAAAGAAGTGGGTGCAGTGTATTAACCTTTACTGCACAACCATAGCTCATAGAATGTAGTATGGTGTATTATCTGAACGGCCGTGATCCCATTATAAGCCAATCATTACGGTTTGTGAACGGATTTGATCACATAATGCTGTTCATTCCAGAGGATGTCAATTGAACGTTAATAATGATGATGATTGTGATAAATGTAGTATTTATTCGAAATATAGATGTTTATAAGAGGATTTTAACCATTAAGTTGTCGCACAAATTATATACCTACTGCGTTTCGTTTCAGATTCGACATTCCCTATTTCACGTTTGAAATATTTCAAGAGTGTGTACGATTCGAAAAAAATGGGACCAACCAAAAAGTGAAAAGTTGCAAATTAATTCATAAATGACTGTGTTCTAAATTAACAAAAACTTAATACTTTTTTTGGAGCCGATAATACCTACAATGGCTGAATTTTTCAAATCGTTTAAAAAGACATCCATGACATGAATTTAAAAAATATTTCGTAGATGGTATCAAAATCAAAACTTATTTATTTATATTTGGCTGAGAGCCAGTACTTTCTGAACGTCTAAGTGATAGAGTACGTACATAAAGACTGTTCCAAGACAGGCGTCCGTCACCACTTCCTAGTGTTAGGAAGTGGTGACGGACGCTACGTAGCTGGGAAGAAGAAGTGACGTAACAAACTCCTCAGCAACATATAATTATCCTGTCTGTAGGTGAGCTTCAAGGTTTTACGTTATTTGTAGATAAATGTAAGGTGTGTATGTGTATGTTTCGAAATATAAGGATAAATTAATCAATGAACACAGTAGACAATAAAGCTAGATTGACAAACAAATGGTGTAAAATAGGTATTTACATTTAAAAATACTAACTGTAATTACAATAAAATAAAAAATATAATAATAAAAACCCTACACTAATTACAACTTTCAACAAATCAAACTAAAATATGGCGTAAAAAAACTCTTCCACATCGCTGTAAATTGTAAGTCATGGTAAATTTAAGGCTATTATTATTGCTATTATTTACCAATTTTATTACTGCGTCATATTTTTAATAAGATTATGTTGTCTAGATTTTTTGCCGTGTTTTATTCCACCGACTGATTGACTAACTTACGGTAAGTATTAAAAATAGGAGTGTCAGCATGATAAATAGGATACTAAAAATGAGATATAATACCTACTTAAAGAATACCTAAATAGGTGTTTGTTACAGGTTTTTGGCTTGTTTAGCATACAAAGGGGAAAATGGGCCTTAACGTGATCATTGAATAAGTTATTGTGGGCGTAATCTACAGTTAGAACATGTATAGCCAAAATTATAATACCATCAGCGTCTATCCTACTTATTTTCTTTGTTTGCCTGGTATATCCGGCTAGAAACCATTTACGGTCGGTACAGATCTGTTATAATTATTATTAAGTAAGTTGCTTTTAGATTTAGAAAGCGCTATTTACTCTAGTTCCTTTGAAAATCAACTCAAAAGTTTCCTATTGAATAAATGTCTTTACTCTATTGAAGATATTTAAACAAATTCCATTGTATTCGTGTTGTGTTTATGCAGTGTTGTAGTATTTAAAGTGTTTATAATTTCAGAGACAATTTATTGTTCATCTGGATTCCGAACAGCAGGAGCCGGTGCGGTAGGCCCAGAAGGAGATGGCGTGACGATTTGGACTCCTACCTCAAGGATTGGCCAGAAGTGGCTAAGGGCAGAAAGGAATAGAACAACTGAAGGGAGGCCTTTGCCCTGCAGTGGGACACAAAGGGCTCATAATAAAAAATAAAAAATCATAATTATAATAATAAAGGACTATGACTATAACTGCAAACATTTATAATATCTAACAAATCTTCATCTTGCGAATAGTATAATCTACTAGCTGACTCGGTAAGCTTTGTTCTGCCGTATAAATTATCAAAGAAAAATATGAGGGTCGTAGTAAATACCTACGTCATCTAATCATAAAAATTATTCAAGCCATTTCAGAGGAGTTCTTTTTTCAGTGCTTGACTGCGATCCCACATAATGGTAAGAAGTGATGCAATCATTGATGGTGAGGCACACTACTAAGACCCTACTCACTCAAGCCTTGAAAATACCTAAATTATAGTTGGACGGGAAGACCGCAGCAGGCAAATTGTGCCAGTCCTTCGATGTACGCGGTATAAACGACGAAGCGAAACGCTTAATCCGGACCGTTGAAGTTTCAACAACGTAAGGGTGGATACTCGCCGTACGTCGGGTTGTCCGATAGTAGAAAGGAGATGGCGGAATCAAGTCATACAATTCCCGCGCACACTCTCCAAAATGCAACCTGTAAAGTACCGATAGGCTAGCTACCCTGCGCCTATGCTCGAGGCTTTGTAGATTGGACTTAACCAAATCTGGATCCCTAATTAGCATCTTCGCAGCTCAGTTCAGATCGATATTAAACGCTGTGATACGATATTTTTTATGCCTATTAGATTAGTGTAGGTTTCATATGAATAAATTATGATAATACTTGACATATTCACACGACAACAACATTTCAATCTCTAGCTATACACTAGCAGTCAAACAGCAGCAAAACAAATATTTAGAAACAGTCGTTTACCGTGCGAAACAGCAATAAAATGCAAATATTTCAACTGTACAGACAGACAGGCACAAGAAACCTTACAATGAGATAGAAATCGCTGGTACTGCGCAGCTTGCGACACAGAAATCTGAAATTAATTGATCGTAAGGCCACTTGTACACGTTAAGAAAAGTCGCCGGGCCTGTGCAAGAATTCGTGTCGTTTCTTCACACCAGTTTACCACCAGTTTAGTGTTTAGTTTGTTTGTTGTTTAGTAGTCCTTGCTTCACACGAACTGTGTATACTGCTCCTAAAAATCTTGTCTGCGCTAGACACGACGCGTGAGGTTTATTGTGAGGTAGGGAGCCGGGGTAGGTGAGGGGTTCCATAATCAATTTTCGTGCCGCCAAAATTCTTATCTATATATATAAAAGGAGAAACTGACTGACATATCAACGCACAGCCGAAACTACAGCGCCTAGGAGCATGAAATTTTGCACAAGATTTCCTTTTATGATGTAGGCGAGCACTAAGAGAGGATTCCATAAAATTAACTCCCTAAGGGGATGAAAAGGGGGTTGCAAAGTTTGTATGGAGAAACCTATTTTTACGCGGGTGACGCCGCTGGCAGAACCTAGTCGTGTATATGATGACTTAGTCTTATCTACCGCAGACACGGTGAAATTTTTTAGCGTGTACAAGCGCCCTATGAATATTGCAAGTTACACGTTTGATACCTTGTTGGAAATAGCGGTCAAGTGCGTTTGAGACTTGAAAAAGTAAATGAAACCAGGTGTTGCGGCTACGTGAGGTATAGACAAGTAACCACGTGGTGGTCAAGGAATCTGGTTTGATCTATATATCACAGACAACAGAATGACATAAATTAGTCTAAAGAAACTGACATATAGAACTACTTTTAAAGAGCTCAGGAGCCTTAACATGACATGTTAAAATATCAGCCCCCTTAGCCAAGTTACAATCGTTTCGTTTCGATTCTCTTTTCGTCGACCACGTGACTGAGCGTTGCGATGACGCGATGACGTCAGAACAAAGGAATCGGAGGCGTGGCCGACTCGAGGCGATCGACGAAAAGAGAATCGAAACGAAACGGTTGTAACTTGGCTAGGGGGGCAGGCGTGCGAGAGAAAAAGAGGAATGGAGGTATACACCCTATATAGCTCCATCCCTTTAACAGTTCAGTTTAGGTCGTCAAATGGATCGCCTTAAGAGCTCGTGGTAGGCCCTCAGAACTAAAATTAAACTCAGAACGTTAATGAGATGAGAGGCGCGCTCTTATCCACTGTTCGCTACAACTCCTTGTCGCACAAATGTAGGAAGGAGAGAGCCACTCCAGAGACTGGGTCAGATAATATTAAATTTAATAAGGAAATCACTAAGAAATTCAATTCAATTCAAATTCTTTAATGCGAACTAAATGTGAGTTTGGAGATGTTAACAATAAATGCTAGGTTCTTAGAACTTAGTAACCTGTTAAGGCATTGCAACATAAATAGTTAAAACATTGCAAAAACGTTGAAAAAAAATATACATGCTAAATATTACAGGTCAACAGTTTACATTATATATAATATTGATGTGTGAAATGACTGTGCTTTTACTTTAGTAGATTTTAACTACAAGATTTAGGAAAAAAATATCAAAAACAATAATAATAAAAATAAAAAATAATCAAATGAAAAAATACAAAGCGAAAAATTATATTGTAGTTATTGCTATTATGTAATTTTGCCAAACTGTATGCAATACATGTGGAAACGTAGTGGATTGCATATTTATTTATAGCATATCTAAATATAATATATAAGATTGTTTTTACACCACCTGCTCGATAATGCCCGTTTATATATCATACTCGTACAACCATCACTTAAAGCAAGTCATTCTGTCCCTAGGGAGATAATGCAGTATGGGCGATCCCTAGGGAATAATGAGATTTGAATTTGGAACGTCAAAAACCGTGAACATTAAGTGAACTAAAATGTACGTGCATCAAACAAGTTTTTTTTAAATTCAAACTGGCCACTAACAAAAAAAAAACAGAATAAAACGTGGTCGTGGTTACTGACGAGGTTCGAAAAATAAAGTAATGAAAAAGCGGGAGCGATAATAGTACATTATGATATATGTGTGTAATGTTAGTGATTACCGTCGAGGCGGTATTTAGACCCGAGCCGGGCGAGGGTCTTAAGAGAGCCAAGAACGGTAATCATTAATTACTCACGTGTGTCATACGACGTTTTACAATACACTTGTGAAGAAAACAACAGTAAAAATAGTAAAATTTTCTGTGACATGGCGGTAAAAATCTGTTTTCTGTTTTCATAACGCGCGCATCATTTATTTTATTTACCCTTAGAGGAAGGCTAAGGTATTTTGATCATACTGCCTAGTCTTACGTTTATGCACCGTTTATGTTTTCTTGCGTGAAAAGTTTTACTATAATGTCTTTCGTAGTGTCAATAGTATACGGATGTAACATTTTAATGATTTTGTATTATTTAATTTTATTTAATTAAGTAATACAGCCACTGAACTTAACTGGAATAAAAAAAAACACGCCAAAATCCGCGCGCATCTGAAAATGGCAGCCAAAGACTACAAAAAAAATAAAAAAATTAAGGTACGATTTATTTACTAAATGTTTTTTTATTAAATAAATCGTTTGTACAAGATAAATTTGTCCATTTTAACTTGTAAATTGGATGAAATATTATAAGTTAGTAAGACACTAATTTATATAGGTACTATTGAACGGGAATTTAATTGGAATTTAAAATTTGTTTTGCGAATAAAGAGGTTGAACAAAAAGGTTTTAACTACATTATAGCACTAGTGCATAATGGTAATCAAAATGTCACAGGTTGGTAACGAGTGCCATTATATACCTAAGTGCAGTGCAATAAGAGTCACTTTCTGAGCAAGTGTGTTGTAAAGAAAATTTAAACTTTAGAATCTTAGAGTAGTGAATTTTGTTTGTTTCAAATCTCAAAACATGTTGAGTGATAGTTAAGATTAACTTGTACATAATACTTATATTTCTCTAATATTTGATTTGTTTTACTAAATTGTCTTTTAATTATCTCACAGATGGTGTAAAAAGTAGAGTATCCAACACGGGGATAAAGCTACGCTAGCCGAGGATGAGTGACCTTCAGACTGTGGATGGGTGACGTCCTTAACACACTGAGATTCTCCGTGCCTTGAAAAACCCCGTTGTGCCGGTGTTCCCGTCTGTCATTTGTAGATCTTTGACAGTCAGTCAGGAAATCTGACATCAGGTTTACCAAGTGGTATCGTGTTTCACAATCCATGGATTGTGAAGGTCAGGTAGGCGGTCGCTCCAAGAATAATACTGATATTCAGATAGACTAGAAGCAGACCCCAATATAATTGAGAATAGTTTGGCAGATTTATTGAACTACATTACCTACCCCTATAGCATAATCAGCCTTTTAATGTTCCCACTGCTAGGACTCAAGCCTCTCTAGGAAAGGGAATATGCCGCGGGCCCAGTGCTGGTTGGTGATTGTCACATGTTTTCGAATTTTTTGCTTCTAGGACCTCTTTATTAACTACCCAACCAATTTGATATTAGCAAGGGAAAACTTCCGCCATCTCCATTTCCAAAATAAAAAAAACAACAAACATGTGAGAACTCATTTTTCTATAAAAATAATTTCAGGAAAACTGGTTCAGAAATATTTGATAGAAAAATGTAAAGGCTTTTGAACTGCCAAAACCCTTCACTTTACATAATAAAAATAGATTAACTGGTATAAGCTGACCTGTCATTCCATTGAAGTTATCAACTAGGTTAGATCAGCTTGGAAACAAAGTGTTAGGCTTGCCGCCTTTTACTTTTATGTTTGAATTTGGTATAAGCATAAGCATAATCGGCCGTATAATGTTCCTACTGCTGGGACTCAGGCCTCCACACCACTGCTAGTAAAAGGGAATGAGCCATAACCCACCACGCGGGCCCAATGCGGATTGGTGGATGCCACTTGTCTTCGAATTTTTGGTTCTAGGACATGCCGGTTTTTTCACGATAAATGATATATTTTGTAAATAGGTAAAAAAAACACTTTTACACGGATTTTTTTTTTTCCTCATTTTAAACTAGATGAAGCCGGTGTTTCCTAACTGACTATCCTGAGAAGAAACACCGAAACAAACTCAGGGTTCAGTCTCTTTTAAAGTCCATACAGTAAATATGTAATTTTGAAGAAAGAACCATACAGATTTGAGTGGACCTGTCCAGCCGGTGCAAGCATTTGTCAGTATTCGCAAAGCTCAATTCAGGACTGCTAAGTAGCTCAACGACTCTCTTCGTTTCTTTTTTACCGTTTTAAGAGCAGTGCTGATAACACAAAGTAATGCACCTGGCTGGGTTTGAACCCGCGACCTACAACTCTTAAGTCGGAGCCGTTACCACTGGGTCACCATTGCTCAAGTGAAGTTGGTACATGAAGCAGTAAAACTACTTGCCATCAAGTATAGGATCGACAACAGGGGCTTTACCACGACGTGATAAAATGTCAAGCGTGCGACGGAGGAAGAGGGATGTAGCTCTACACCGTATGTAGCTCCATCACTTTAAGGGTGCTTTTCCACCACATTTTTACATTTAAAACCTATCTTAACAGTATAAAATCACTGTAAATTCGTTTTATGAAATATCTTGTCAACCCACACACAAAAATTGCTAGTAAAGAAAACTATGAAAAACTCTTTGTTACATGTAAGGTGCTTCCAGTACATGAAAAGGTCCAGTACTTGTTGGTCCTAGAGCAGTACTATAATGAACAATTTAAAATACGGGTGCAAAATAAATATAACACTAGAAGTGTTAGAGAACGTAAACTCGTACGACTACCAGTAAAAAATTACTATGGTAAAAGAACCAACAAGTATTTGATGCCTACAATTTTCAATGATTATGACTGGTTAATAAGCAATAACAGAATGTGTAAACGAACATTGAAAAATAAATTCAAGACGGTTCTCCTTAAGACAGTGGCCGAAAGATGTGAAAATACCCACTAACTTATTTTTGAATTATTTAATGTAATGTAATTTAATTGTATTGCATCTGAACCAATCAAACAACAAACAAGCGCTAATCCCGCCGACAAACTGTTACGCAGTTTGGTGGGTTTATAATATGTAAAATTTTGTTGGTCCAAATAAACGATTTATTATTATTATTACCAGAGATGTGCTATGCTACGTTGCTATGGATGCGTTTGATATCCACCAATCATATTTATTGGTGCACATCACAGACTTAGTCAATATAAGTCTGTGGTGCACATAGTTTAGCACTGGTGGAAACGGATTCAACTAAGATATATTTTGTTATATGGAAGTGGTGTAGCTATGTGCAGAGCAGAGGACCTACAGTAGGCCCGCGTTTGTAGCGCTAAAAGTAGACTAGTAAAAGTAGACTATCGATACATCGCACAGCTCGAGCTGCGCGTCTTCCTCGCACAGCTACATACTTTGCTGCGGCGCATCTTCATAGCACATCTTACTCGCACCACTACATAGCTTAGTATCAGTGGAAACGGTCACATAGTTTCACAGCTTAGCTGCATAGCACATCTCTGGTGGAAAAGTAGCCTAACAGTTCAGTTTATGTCGTCAAAAGGATCGCGATAAAAGCTCATGGTAGGGCCGCAGGGCTCTAGAACTGAACACATTATTCTTGTGAAACAATATTTATTTTCAACATTCAAGTGACAGCAATGAATCGTACTGTGTAGGCAGTTGACCCAGAATCAGCGTGGCCATTAATGTAATCTTGGTCGAAATAATTAGCATGACTGTTTTACGACAACAGCCTTAAGGCTTCCTACAGACAGGTATGGATTGTTCTTTGCTTTATCATAGATAGGTTCGCGTTTGACCACTGTCTTACCTGTTGAAAAGGTATGATGTGGTCGAAGTTGCAGCACGCTTAAATAGAAGTTATCACTCTTGACTTAAAGACACCAAAGTTGTAGCTATCAGAATTCCACTCCTTATCTACACGCGCAATAAATGTGTTCTCAAAACGTTTTGTTCGTATGGGTGAGATGTCTACCATGTACCGGTGGCGCAACGCCGTACGTCTAGTGGTCCGATGATGGAATGGGTTTGGCGGAATTAAATTGTGCAATTCCGATGCACACTCCTCGAAATGTAAACGGTAGAAAACCGGCAGGCTAGCAACCCGTAGGGTAATATTAATGAACTGGGCAAGTGCGAGTCGGACTTGTGCACTGAGGGTTCCGTACAAACTTATCTATGATAATAGTTCAATTACCGAATTGAGTTACAAAGATTTTTCCGAATCGCAAAAATAGTTTTTTTCTTGTGACATAACTACAAAACAGTTTTCAGATTTTTCCCTATACTTGTGCTATGTGACTTTGCTTCATGCCAAATTTCAAGATTCTAGGTCAACGGAAAGTACCCTATGACTTTTGATTCCCTTGAGAGTAACGAAATATACGTTTTTTGCAACATAAACGGTCGTATCTTTTTTGTTCGTTAACTCAGAAGTTTGATTTTTACACAGCTTCAAGGGATCGCAGATTTGAGTATATGGCTTAAATTTCAACTGGATACCTCGACGAGTTCCAGAGATAAAGGGTGTTGACAGGCAGACAGACAAACAGACAGACGGACGGACAACAAAGTGATGCTATAAGGGTTTCGGTTTTTCCTTTTGAGGTAAGGAACCCTAAAAATGTCGCACCATACTGTGGGAGCTTTATCATTAGCCAGCGACTTCGCTCGCATGAAAAATGAAATACCTCAAGTGAACACACTCTCGGTAAAAAAGAACGAGACATAGTCTACCCCGCCCTTGGGCAGAGCGGAAGGTCAAAGTCTGACACGAGTCAGACTTTTACTGACTAAATCTCAATCCTAGTTCTTTCGCTGCCTCTCATTCCAGGGCCGGATTTTTCAGAAGTGAACACATGGCCCCAGTAGGCTTCGACCCTGCTGGGCCCCTATAGTTTGCTGATATCTCCTTGAGGCGCGCTTGAAACAGTACGCACCGTCGAAAACTTGGGCTTGGTCCAAACGGCGAGCTACCCATTGCTTGTCGTCCGCAAACCCGCGCCTGCGGTGGTCGGAAATATATATAGGGCGAAGGGCCGCGCCCTCGCGCGTGGGGCCGCCTCGTCTCCTAGCATTACTGCTTCGCAGAAGGAGGTGACCGCCTGCCACTCCTCGCTTCGGACCATGGCCTGTACCAAGGCCCAGCGCGAGAGATCGTTGCCGCCGATCAACCCCACGAGGACACGGCAGTTCTCTGCCCAAGCGGGGCACACCTCTAACGTGTGCTCCACCGTGTCCTCCGGGCGGTCCACACAGTGGTGACACCCGGGCGCTTCTTCCGCACGAATCTGGTGCAGGAACCTCTGGAACTGACCATGTCCAGTGAGAACCTGCGTCATGTGGAAGGTGAGGACGCCGTGAGGATTTTCCAGCCACTCTCCTCAAAGAGGGGACCATATACCGCCATAATTATGGCGTGCCCAAATTTCGCACTAGTATGGAAAAATGTTCCAGCTAGCCCCCAAACATATTTAATTCATTCATTCATTCATTCATTATAATATCAAGTTAGTTGCTGGATAGTCCCCATAGATCGCTGGGCAGCCCCCGCCATGAAAATCGACCTCATCACCCTACCTATTTTCTTCAAGTAAGTGTGTTGAAAAACATCTTCTGATACACGTGGGCATTTGTCATTGCAGTCTCTCGGCTCCATAAAGACCTTGCCTTCGGCTCGGCCGTGTATTCCACCTCGACTGCAATGACGTTTGCCCACTTGTATCAAAATGTACTTAACTAGCATAGAAAGCACAGCAGGTATATAAACAATTTGAACGACCACTTGTTGATACGGTCTCAACGACAAAAGGCAATACGGCATTGCTACATGTACTTTACTTATGCTTTTAAACATTACTCAGCTTGCATGAAATACTTGACGTGGGCAGCCAAGTGCTTTTGACACAGTGCTGTTGGCGTTGCCCTTTACTAGAACCTTAGCTGAAGAGAAGATAGTATGTAGATAATGGCCAATGATAGTAGAATGATGGCTTAGGGTGTTTTTAATACCGTGCGGTTTTGATCACGCATGCGGGATTGACGCGTAACTCCCGAAAATGTCCGAGTATTTATTGTAATGCGTGGGATACGCACGCGCTAAGCATTTTTTAATTTTCTACTTGCGTGATAAAATCAGCACGATATTATAAACACCCTTATAGTAAATAAGTGTGACATTGTGCAAAATATGCAATTTTGACAGCCGATAATGATGACATTATCGGCTGTCAAAACTGCATATTTTGTCACGTGACATTTCATTTCTCTTCATCTCCTTTTCCCACCTAGCTTAGGTTCGGCTTTCAGTTTAACCGGATGCGGCTGAAGAACCATGTTTTACATGGAGCGACTGCCTATCAGACCTCCACAACCCAGTTACTGGGAAACACGATACTCCTTGGATAGACTGACGGTCAGACTTGGTTGCGTCTGACAAGTAGTCAGACGCAACGACTGTAAAAATCTACAAATGAAAAAAGGGACTAACTGCTCTACATGCTTTCCGAAGCACGAGGTATCAGTAATGTCTTAGATATACTTATACAAGAATATGGAATGAAAAATTCACTACGGTACTTGCCCGGTTTCGAACCCGCAAGCTCATGCATGAGAGGCTTTAACCACTGGGCCATCACGACATTTCGTTTTCATTTCATTTCAAATACATTTTGAATATTTTGACAATCGCCCTGAGGTATACAGAAAGGTTCGCAACAGCTGCAATGGATTGAGGGAACAGCATAATTAGGTATATATGCTAGCATAAGGATGATGTATATAACTGTAACTTTTATATGAAGTTTATTTGAACTTGTAATTCCAATCGTCAAGTCAATATATCACAGTTCAAAATCCGTTTTAATAAACGACCAATTTCATAGACAATAACCAAATACACTCGAAACTCAAATGAACTCGAAAGTTTGAATCTGAAAACGAATTAATCGTCAAGCAATGAAATACAATACTGAACTATATTTCAACTTATTTATTATTATTACGATAACTTAACTCACAACTTACAAGATTATGCATACGGCGAGCATATTTCATTACTTAACCGTAATCAAGTTAAAAATATACTGTTACGAAAAGAAATCAATTTCTGTCTCTTATTTCGGAGAAACTTAAAATCATAAGGTCAAATGCATGCAATCACAAAAAAAAAATACTTTCAATTAAACGCACCTGAGTGCAACCGGCGAAAATTGTTCAAAAATATCACGACACTTTAAAAAACTCTCACTTCTGTTTATGGTAACTCATCAATCCAATTCACAAAAAAATAAAACAAGACAAAACGATTTGGTTTTCAAGTAAAGAAGTCACAATCGATTCACAGACAATAAATAAAAATAAACATTTAAAAAACGAACTAGGCTGAACGTCAAGCCGCGCGCGGTTGGCGCCAAATAGCGGTGAAATGTCAGTTGTAGCGCGCGAAAGGTCGCAATCTGGCGGGGGCAAAATATTATTCATGTAATTTATTAAACCGGAAAATATTATGAGACTACGCTGTGTTATGTGACGTATCTTAATTTTATGTAAGTTTATTACGTAAATCGTGCTAATAACACGGGTAGCTTATACTGTATGCAGATTATGAACTGATTCTACAAAAATGAATTCCAGATGCCAAAAATAAAACAAAAAAATGGTTTCGCACCATCCTAAGTTACTTAAAGTCACGGTTGTTTCAAGAGCGTTAAATCCCTATAGACACGGTATGACATACAAACTCGCAAGTTTATATTGATACTTGCGAGATTGTATGAACTACCGTGAGGAATAAACGGTATCAGGTCTTTATTTGTAAGCACCGTGTAACTCGTGCAAGATAGAATCCATTTGACAGGTTTAAAAATTCGGAATTTTCACTACGTCAATGTAGCAGAATGACAATCAGTTGCTAATTTATTGAAATTGTGATACTAGCAATACAATCAAAAGTTTTTTTTAAATTATTAAACGGCCAGTTCAATAAAAAGGTTTGATGAGAACTAGATATTTTTAAAAGTAATGAAAGTAAAGTTTTTATGCTTACTGCTGTTGCTTCAAAAAATATAATATGTTTCTTGATTTTAAAATGAAAATACTAAAAAAACACTGATAATTGTATAAACATTTTAATTGTACAGTCACACACATAGGTCTCAGTTACAATGTATAACAAGGCATACACTTCTCGATGATTCCACGTAAGGTGACACTAGCTACATATGTTTTAGCATAACTCGCTCGTACGTACGAAGGCAAGTCACTGGACGGTGCTACCTACTGTGTAGAGGAAGAAAATTCATTGACCAACTGAAAAAAGTTGCAGATGATGGCCCTGTCATGATGGTCCCGACTTATGTACGTAATGTAGGAGGGTTCGAACTTAGGCTGGCACCGGACTGTATTGAATTTAATTCATCACTATTGCTCTGAAAACTATGAAAAATACAACTCGTGTGATGATAGTGTCTTATGTTACAAAAATCGCAGTAAACTCGTTAAAAAATAATATCCCCGTTTTGACATTTGAGAAATACCCGAGAATGTAACTTGGAACGAAACATTAAAATAATAACTGATTACATAGTGTTTTAAAAAAATATATAATTTTTTGGCGTTTTAAATAATATGATGAATATATTGCGAGTATTCTTTTTGCGTATTTAAGTATTCGTTTGGACAGAAGTCAATACGGGCTTTAATTTTTTGACAACTTTAATGTGACATCCGTAAATTCGATCTTAGCCTGTGTACCAGAGGTCATTAATTTGTGTAAAATTGTAATTTTTAATTGTAACGATGTCTCCTGTAAAATTGTATATTTAGATAGTAAATAAATTATTTTTATTAAATAAATTATCATCCTCCCCGCCTGCCAGGGCACCGTGAAACGTGAAGGGTAAATGAAATAACACGAATATTCTTTAGTAAGTTTAGTAAGTCCGACCCGCCCTCTCGGTCCACCCAGAGCGGAAGAAGTTATTTGATAATTTCCCACTCCAAAAAAAATGCATCATCCATCATCAGTGTGGCGAATTTCACCTCGCTGCCCGCTCCTCTCACAGAGAATAAACTTAATCCAGCAGTGCGAACATTATATTATGCTTCCGTAACTCCATCCCACCTATACGCACAAAACATTTTTGATTTTTGATTTTTCACTGTGCGTACAGCTAAGGAGTGGAGATTCCTGCCGGAGTCTGTGTTTCCTGATAGCTACAATCTCTACCCTAGGTTGTAGCTATCAGGAAACACTTAACACATCTTTAAGTCATGAGTGAACTGATTAATTCTAGGCAATAGAGATGGGTTGTAACAGGTTAAATATGATATCTGTTATCACTGTTAGTGTTACTTATAAATAACAGATCCAAATATCTGTTATTAAATAACAGCCTGTTATTTTTGTACGTATGCGTAATTAAATCTCAATTGAATATTTTCTTTTTGATTTGCTCCGAAAATCCGATTTCCGACTATAAATAAGTCGAAAATGAGATTTTTGTGACTTCAACCCCAACATAATGTAAAAGATTAGACAGAGAATCAAAATAAACTTATTTTTTACAACGTAGGTTAACATTTAGTTAAGGTACCTACCAAAACTATAAAACGAGTAACTTAAACTAAAACAACTTAACTTATATATAAACCAAATGAACACTAGGACGCCGTAAACAAACACTGAGAAACAGAGAAATCATTCCAAAAATTAAAATTCACCACTTTACTGTCGTTTTAGAACAAGAAGAAAAATTCAAAATTTCAAAATGTCTACAAACAAATCAGCTGTAAGGTACAACAGTAAGGTTGTGTACATAAAACATTTTTCAACCAATCCCATCAAAAGTTAAACCATAGATAATAAGGGCGTCCGGACACGATCAATTTAATTGTTTTTGGTTGCTTGGCAAAGATAAAAAAATTAAATAAATAAATAATACTATATCAACAAATACCAACAAATTTGGCAAATTCCTCTCATTAGAATTGATTTACATACTGGTTGGTCAAAAAATCGTGAATTTCTTGAAAGTTTTTTTGATTAATTCTGTTAAACCAAAAAAATAGATACGATTATACAATTACAATTCACTTATTTTGAGCTATTTAAATTTAATTTTTTATTGCTTTTGCGTTGGCAGGCATAACACATTTTTCAAATAATTATTATGGACCCATTTTTAAATTGTATCACAAATTGCCACAAACAAAAATAAATTCATTATAAGTTTTTTTTATAATGGTCACTGGTCAGTAACAGGCCATGTAACAGGTAATCCAACTAAATTTAGGAGTCACTATTTCGTTACTATTTGTTCTTGTAAGACCACCAACTATATTTTAAGGTTAATAAATACTAGCTGCTTCTCGTTTTAGCGTAGTTTAACGCATTAGTAAGAGGGAGAAGTAAACATACCTATGGTCAGTAACAGGCCATGTAACAGGTAGTCCAACTAAATTTAGGAGACACTATTTCGTTACTATTTGTTCTTGTAAGACCACCAACTATATTTTAAGGTTAATAAATACTAGCTGCTTCTCGTTTTAGCGTAGTTTAACGCTTTAGTAAGAGGGAGAAGTAAACATACCTATTACGAAATAAATACTAGGTGTGTCTCTTTTTAGCAAAGGTATAATGAGGAAAAGAGAGAATGAATATCTAACGAAGTAACAGCCGTACGTAGTAACATGTAGTAACAACTAACAGCAACTAACAGTCTGTATGTGAATAACAGTAACAGCCGCGGTAACAGTGTTTGAGGGTCTGTTATTAAATTAACAGGTAAAATAAGTTGGCAGGAGCAATTGTTATTTGTTATTTTTAAATATCTGTGACTTCTACCTGTTACTATAAATATGCCTCACTCCTACTAGGCAAGCGTTCTCCATCGTCGATCACATCGTCGCGTTCCATCAAGTAAAATAGTGGTCAAGCGCGAGCCTATCAAAAATAATAAAAAAAACGTTATCAATACACTTACTCGAAAATTCCCTACCTATGCTTCCTTTTAGGCACACAGTTTACCGTTTTCCGCACTAGTGCGAGAAAATGCGCTACCCCCGCCAAAATTTATTGTATTTATCGTATCAGGCCGGAAACCGCACAGCAGTCGCTGGTCAATCCCCATTTATTTATTTCTTCCGTTTGTGTATTGAAAAATATCGTGTGATACACGTTAAGGCCCCTCGCCCACGACGACTTTTTGTAGCGTTGCTGTCGCGCGTTTCGTTTTTAGCGTGACGGGTGACAAGACAGAATGGAAGAAAAAAACATGTTGCACCGACTCCAAATAAAACGGGATAAGGGCAGGAAGATGATGATGCTGTCACGCGTTTCGTAAGCGCGCGATAGCATCGCTACTAACGCGCGTTAGTCGCATTTGCAAGCGCTATGAAAAATATGCCAACGCGCTACAGCATCGCGACTGTATCGATGCGAACGCACCGTGAAGAGTCACCGTGGGCGAGGGGACTAACATTTGTCACTGTAGTACAGCTCAATTACACCCTCGCCTGGGGTTCAGTCAAGTTCGCCTCAGTCACAATGACAAAGTTTCTTCACTTATATCAAATTTTATATATTTTAGTCAGTTTAACCATAGCGATTCTATGAAATGTTACAACATTCTTTAATTTAGACATCGTTGGGATGTGCGCAATTAAATTTATTATCGAGTGTGAAGGAAAGGAAATGTGTGGCAATGTGCAGCGCGCAGTGAATCCTCTGCGTGATGATAGTATTATTGCTGCGTTGTAGGTGTGTTGGAGTTAACGCTTAACGCTCTTAAATAATCTCCTGCCAACGGTACATTAGTAACTAATATTGCGACATAAACACAAAAGAGTCGTCATAGCTCGGGAGGTACCTTTATACTGAACTAGCTTCTGCCAGCCGCTTCGTCCGCGTGTAAGCAGGTTTCTCCAATACACTTACGGCCCCCGTTTCGTCCCCTTAGAGTGTTACTTTCAGAAAATCCGGAAGTATATGAATCTGGGAAGGTTTGCTGGGAGAAAACTCATTGCTGAGTTAAGCTCGCCTGCATGAACTGTTTGTATCTCCATAATATTATAATTATTATGTTTTTGTGTACAATATAGAATTAAGTATATGAATTTCTTTGTGCTCGCCTACATCAAAAAAGGAAACCTTGTGCAAAATTTCACGCTCCTGGGCCTTTTGGTTTCCGCTGTGCATTGATATGTCAGTCAGTTTCTTCTTTTATATATATAGATAAATATATAAGTAGTTATTCAACGTACAAAATAATTAATTGGGCAAAAAGAAATTCACATCGTTGTGAATGAGAAATGTGCCCAAAACACTGGAAACATTGCCACGTTGCCTGCCAATGCTGATATGTTGGTCAAAGGAAAGTTAAGCTCATATCCCGAACACCAAAAAAAAATCAAAACGTACCTACCTACCAGGAATTAGAATTAAAATTAAATTAATGTGGTTTAAATAAGTTAATGCTTTATAATAATTGTATTCTTTTAAGTATTACTGTATTGTACTGTACTTTTTATTTAAGTATGTTTTCATATCACAAAGCTATAAAATTGAAAATGTTTTTGCGATACTAGCTTGTGCCAGCGGCTTCGCCCGCGCTAAACTTGGTTTCTCCCTACAAACTTCCAACCCGTGGAGTTTAGTTAAATCCGTAAACACTCTATAGGCAAACTACTTGCCAAATGTTATGTTTGTATGTGTTTTATTTTCGGAGATTTTGTGATTAATCAATCAGTGGTATTTCGCTTTTATATATATAGATTGTCTCGGAGACCCAGAAATTGCAAAAAAAGGGGAAACCGAGAACCCGTGAACTACATCTTCACTGAGCACTTTACCCCATGTTTATCATCTATATATATAAAAGGAGAAACTGACTGACTGACATATGAACGCACAGCGTAAACTGCTTAGACTAGGAACGTGAAATTTTACTAAAGCTTCTTTTTCTGACATAGGCGAGCACTAAGAAAGGATTTTTCAAAAGTTCAAAACTCCCTAAGGGGATGAAATCTAAACGCGGGCGAAGCCGCTGGCAGAAGCTAGTTCTATTATATCTGTTTGTTCTCTCATCATTGTTTGAAGTTAAGTAAATAAATAATGACTGCATCTGAATTTTAAAACTAATTCTTAGGTGAAGAGTATTTCTGGCAGAACTTCCCATAAAAACTACAAAACAATCAAACCTGCTCTCTTAGCAATATTCATAACATTAGAATCAGTATCTAAACGAAGGCTCCACAGCATATGTCACGATCAGCAGCGAGGTGCGACAGATATTACATAAAACTTGCGACAAGGCCGCTCAGATGCACGACCGATAGCAAGTTGCATTAAACAACATTAATGGCTACTTTTTGCACGTTCAGCAAATGGTCTGTGACCTACATGATCTGACCATGTCATGAGATATAAAAACACCTATAAACTACACCTGTTCACCTAAATGTATTTGTTTTTAATGGGTGCTAAAAAAAAGAGTAAGTGTTGCCGCACACGGGCCACCGGCCACAACCACAAACGCCGCCACGAAAGCTAGAAGCGGCTACAAAGGAAGCTGAAGCGCGCGCGGCGACAGCTACTTGTGGCCTGTGGCTATCATATTTTTTAACCCATACGCGCAGTATCATAATGGACTCTGACGAAGAAGGTTTAAATGCGCGAGAGGCGTGAGCGTTTTGAATCGGCGTTTAGTGGTCATTGCGGGCCACAAGAAGCGAGCAGCGGCAATTTGTAGCGTGTGGCGGCCACCAGCGTCAACCGTGTGCGGCGAATCCATATAAAATGTATGAGTACTATAGGAAACATGCCGGTGGCGGCGTTTAGTGGCTGTGGTCGGTGGTCAGTGGCGGTCAGAGTGCGGCGACACAATTTGCTTGGATTTTCAGAGATCTTATGAACGGACATCATGTTACGAGGGGGGGATATATCGAACTGATCTGATGATGAACTGGATGGCCTGGGCTTGGCTTATTGGAATTGTCATGCAATGTTTTAATGATTAATTTCTATAGGAACCTTATTATAGGACTTGCAGTCTATTTAAGTTTGGCTGAGGTACTTTTTAGTTGTGGTACCACAAATAAAAAGTGTAAAATAAAAAACTTTTTACAAAAAGGGACAACAGACTTTGACTTACATAAGCTGCTTGCCAACATAGCTAGCAGTGAATATTGTGAAAAGGTGGTTTTAGTATGTGATAGCGACCGCGCTGCGCCTTCGCTCAAGTCATTATCGCGCGTATCTGGGGACACGCGCGACCCGCTACTCGTGCTCGTAGTTGAGGCCACCACTCATTATCCTGGGGAAGGAGTTTCGGCTAGGTGGCAGCCACTGTGGGCTGGTCGCCTCCTTCTGCGAAGCAGTAATGCTAGCGAAGGAGGAGGCTGCACGCGTGAGGGAACGAAGGTCCTCACGCCCTAGCCGCCGTAATTCCGACCTCGACTACCAGCCACGGTAGACGCGGGCTTGCGGACGTCGAGCACTGGGTAGCTCGCCATCCGGCTGTTCGGTAATTGACCGGACCGAGCCTAGTCGTCAATAGCGCGTTGAGATCCTCGCGCTCCTCAAAAAAATGTCAGCAAACCGTAGGGGCCCAGCAGGGCCGATGCCCGCTCACTAGGACCGCGGAGAATTTCTGAAAGGGAAACTCGTAGTCCTAGGACGCAAAGGGTAATTGAGGAGGGGTGTGGTTTTAGTCAGTAAAAGTCTGACACGCCCTCGCCCAGAGCGCGAGAAGTCATTTGGATGATTACCCACCTTAAAAAAAAAAAAGCCACTGTGGGCTATTCCAACTACTGGTTTTTTTCTCTAGACGGCGATGCTCCTCAACTGGCCGAAGAGCTTGATTTTTCTTTTCGGGTGTGGCAACATTTCCCAGAACGGATAGTCGGATATCCCGCTCGAACTCACTTCTGGGACGAGGCAAAGGGGACTTGGGGATACAGCAGCAAATGGGGCGATTCGTACTCCATGGTGCTGCCGGGGGCGACGCTAGTACACCGCGCGCTGCTGGCGCAGTACACGGCCGCCGCGCCCGCGCTGCGCCACGCCGTGCGGCGCACGCGCAACTGCTAGGACCTCCTGCTCAACTGTCTTGCCTCTCACCTCACGCGCCGGCCGCCGCTCAAGCTAGCACAGCGTCGAAGCTATAAAGCAACTCACCATCGTTAAGAATCATCCTGGAGCGACCCTGAGCATTTTGTTCAAAGACAATCCTGCCTGAACATTCTCTACTGCGTGGGGCTATATGCCACTTATGCGGTCCGTGTTAAGATTAGATCCAATATTATTTAAAGACCCTGTATCGACACTTAGAAAAAAATATAGGAAAGTGGAGTTGGTAACTTCTTGAATCTTCTTAAATTAATTAAATATATAAGAAAATAATAGATAAGCTAATAAATAAGGCTTGATAAATAAGACTTCAATGTAAAAAACGATAGGATCTGTTGATACATAGCGTTTAACATTTAAAGAATGGACCAGATAGTTGCAATCCGCTGAATTGCAACCGTCTGGTCCATGCTTTACAAAGCAACTACAGAATAACTAGCACAAGTAATAATTATAATCATCCACATAGATTATTCACAAAGTATGAGTAGTTTCTCATTAAATATGAGCATCGTCTCACGTTTCGTGGTAACCGAATATTTGCCCACATTGTGGATATAATGGCGACCACAGACCGCCAGTAAGACAATTTGTGTAATATACAGTCATATTTAAACCTAGCATGCTAGTTTACGAGGCTTGTAGGTGTCTTGTTTCACACAACCTTTATATTTGGACGATGAAAAAAAAACAATCCTAATCCTATTCTATTCTATTCAATGAGTATAGGCCTCATCCTATACCCCTTTGATTTGATAGAATTTGTTTTAAATCTATGTAATTACTAGCTAGTAAAAGTAGGTTTCTCCATACAAACTTTGGACCCCTGTTTCATCCCCTTAAGGCATTCAATATATCCTTATTATTTATATACATCATAAAAATAACCTCTGTGCAAAATTTCCGCGTTCTAGTTCCCTGGGTTTAAGCTGGGCGTTGATGAGTCTGTGCGAGAGTCAGAACTTTGCCTTTCATATAGGTAGATATATAAGGCAACCGTAAGGGTGGTTTTCCATCAGAGAAGTGGTATGCTACGTTGCTATAGATGCGTTTGATACCCACCTATCATATTTTGACTGGCCTGTTGGTCTAGTGGTCAGTGGCCCTGACCGCTGTACCGAAAATCGTGGGTTTGATTCCCACCTAAAACAAATATTTGTGTGATGAGCATGATCATTTGTTCTGTGTCTGGGTGTAATTTATCTATAATATATATGTATTTAGAAATATATAAGTATGTTTATCAGTTGTCTATCACTCTTACCACAAGCTCTGCTTATGTAACTAGATGGTAAAGTGTGAACGCTATGTAATATTGTTATTATTATATTTATTGGTGCATATAGCTTTCCAGTCTTGGAAACGGGTTCAACTTAGCACTGTTTTTTTATTATGGTTAGATGCGTGCTTAGGATCGTCGCAAGTGGTATAGCTATGTACGGAGCCGATATCCATGCCTTCTATACTGTCGATACATCGCATAGGTCGAGCTGCATATCTACTTCACGGTGGCCTATCTTACTCGCCCCGATACATATCTTAGCATCAGTAGAAAAAGTGACATATTTTCGTACCTGGCAACGAAGGAACATTAGTGGGTTTTTAATCAGTAAAAGTGTGACAATACCCGTCGCTTCTGCCAACTAGGTGTGTCGCCAGCATTGCCAAATCCAACACCTGTTATCTTAAAAATTCACACAACAAAGCTGCAATGCTGTGCACCTGCAGCAGATACACGAGATGCTTCCTTATCAGAGTTGTGCTTCTCTAGTGTAAAAGCAGCCTAAGCCTGTTCTTGCCCTCGATCTTACCTGATAATAAGATATGAATGAGACATACGATCGAGCGAGCAAAAATTATTCTACACTATTTAATTGGTTTCTTTATTTGTTGAATATTTTCAACATAGGCACCTAAATCATTCTCTGACTGGTCACTCGATTAGAAATATCTTTAGAATGTTGAAACACCTATAAAATGTAGCTAAAATCATTTGTTCTGGTTTACACAGTTAAAACTTACTGCAAAATAAATTAAAAACAAAACGTGTTTTTTTTATTTTTAGATGCATACTCATAAATGAATGGCGGTCAAGAAGAATAAATTTGAAGCAAAAACTTTTACACTGCCCATGAACTAATGTTGACGAATATTCCTCCTTGCTCTGAAATGCACGTCGGGTGATATCATTACATGATTTTCGCACTGAAAAAAGTCCGCGGTCTCACCTGACATTTTTTTTTTGGAGTTTGCGTTGTTTGTGCACACACGTAAATTTTTTTTTTGTCACATTTCTAAATATTATCTTTTTAATTTACTTGTAAATATATTTTTGTTTCATTCCTTATATCTGCCGGCAGACTGTTGAATAGATGTGGTATTCGTTGTTTTAGGGTTCCAATCCTTCGAGGCGAAACGCTTAGTCCGGACTGTAGAGGCACCAACAACGTAAGACTCGCCGCACATCGGGTTGTCGGATGGTAGAAAGATGTTGGCGGAATCAATTCATGTCATTCCTGCGCACACTCGTCAAATGTATATTTAATGTTAACATCCAAATATAACTATAAACATAATAAACAGGCTTTTTATTTTTGTATATTTATTTATTTTAGTATGGTAGTAAAGAAATCAGAAAATCTGACACCGGTCTGTCAATTATTGGGTTATGGAGGTCTGATAGGCAGTCACTCCATGTGAAATAGGGGTATTCAGCCGCATCCGTTTAGTTTGGGCGCTGACCCAAACATCGTTGGTACAAGGCTTGGCGGATCGATTGATTAGCACTTACTGCTCCAATTTGCCCACTACCTTTACGAAACACAACAAAAACACAATCATAACAAAATCACTATCAGTACTAACGGATGTTTCAGAACAGAAGATTAGCCGTCGGTCAATTAGACGTAGTGAAAACGGAAGGTCGAGCCGTCGGGCCGGCGGCAGACCGGAACGGTTGCGACATGACGCGCCGGGCCGGTGCACAAGACGAGGGATTACGAGTATCTAATTGAATTAATGCTCTTCTTAACAAAAGGCTCTATTTAAAGCAGTCAAGTGTGTCAATGAGCAACCCTTGGTTTATAGATTGAGAATGTGAGGTCTCCTCAAGGCTGTTCCAAGTGGTTCTATGTTTAATAAGCTCTAATTTGATCCCTAATGATGATAAATCATAATTAGGGATCGAATGCATATAGCATTAGCATATTTGCATATGCATTACCATATTTGTATATGCATTAGCATTTTTGCATATGATTTTTAAGTTCAAAATATGAAAACATACTTTTCTTCTTTTAGGTTCCTAAAATGTATCATTTAATTTCGCATATTTTGCAAATTTCCGTGAATATTTCAAGAAATTTTCATGCATATTTGCATGCATATAACAAGCTTCTTATATTGCATATAATCCGGTCTCTGATCATCACCATCCTTTCAACCGAGAGACATCCACTGTTGGATGGCCCGGATGGATGGATAGGCCCAGCAGGCTTCGACCGTACTGGGCCCCTACGGTTTGCTGACATCTCCTTGAGACTCGGTCACCACTGCTTTCTTTTATTCTAGTGGCACTAATATTAAGGGTTAAAGAAAAAAAACATTCTAAAACAATGTTAATAATATATTGAACTAGAAGTAAAACCGAATAATCGAGTGTAACTATTTACAATTAAAACAAATTGCTATTTAAAGTGCGTTAATATAAGTTATTATCACTTGACTGTTGCTTAACCGTAGAAAATGAACGACAATTTACAATTAATAAAATATGTTGTTTTACAGAATCACAAACAGACATATTTTTTCTTAACCATTTAACAGCCTACGTCGGATATGCCCGACAAACACTCACTCGCCAGAGTCACAAATCCACGACCAAATACTCAATCTCTTTAGCTGCTTTGTCACCTAGGGATATTGAAGAGCTAAACGAGATGGAGTACCCAGTCGCTAACACACGACCCTGGCGAGGACACGAAAAGACTCGTTAGACCAATAAAACGCAAGCGATTAAGGGGACTGAAAAAAAGTGCCATCTAATCAGACACAACATATAACATAATAAACACATATCCTGAAAATAGTATGTTGAAAATAGGCAGCTGGTTTCTTTCGAGTAAAGGTAAATTTTTATCAAGAATTATTTTAGGACAAAAATAATACCTATTTTAAACAATTCTTGACAAATCTCGATAGCGTCACTAGCGTATTTGTTCAGTACCAATGTAGTGCGTTGGTGTCCATATTTTTTGCCCACAATTAGGATAACTAATTTATTTAAAAATACTACCTGAGTGCGTTTAAATAAAATTTTAGTGCTTGAATTATGATTGTGACCTAATTTACTAATGGGCTGTATATGGGTGTGAATTATTCCAGTTACATGTTGTATAAGTTTTTCAATGCATTACCCAAATATTATGTGCTTCACCCTAAACATTTTGAACATGTGATTACTCGCTGTTGCTTTGTCTAGATCTCAAGATTTGCCAAAAGTTGCATAAAATCTTAATACATTCAGAAATATGAGGACTCTTCACAAAGTTTAAGTCTACTTAAATTTACTGGCAGATAACACACAGGCTAGATCTCTAAGTTTACAATCAATTCGTTTTTTTTATACATAACAATGCTAAGTAAAATAAGACAAACGGTTTGTGTGTTAGCACGTAATTTTTGCCAAAATGAAATCCCATCCGGCAAACAGCTTGCATATAAATATGTAATGTAAGCTTAATTTAATTTCAGCCAATATATCGATAACAAGATTACAATGTAGGTACAGTAGAGTCAAGAACACTTATGAAAAAAAAAAATTAAGCCTTTGCCAAAATATCACATTCGGTGCAAGTTCGCCATGCTGACTCACATCACAAGACAGACTTTAATTTTGAATAAAAGGTAGATCATAAACCAAACATCATAATAAAACATTATATCTATTTATACAGCATGCTAAGGAACTAATCTATTACCATCAATCGAACACAAATACGGATTTTAACCTGCCGCTGTGAGAATTTCTAACACTGCCCGAACTGGGCATTGAACCCAGGACCTCATATTCTTGAGACGATATCGATTAATCATGAAAGATATACTTCAATATAAATGACTAGCTTTTTCCCGCGGCTTCGTCCGCGTACATAAAATATAGCCTATGTCACTCAGGAATAAAGCAGCTTATTGGCGAAAAAATTTTAGCAATCAGACCAATACTTTCAGAGATTACCTCCTACAAACAAACTTTTAACTCCTAAAAAAAAAAACTTTACCTCTTTATAATATTAGTATAGATTTTCAAGGTTGAAGAACCTAATTTCTAAATGAGTATCTATTAGTTCTAGTAAGCAATGATTGAAACGTAAACAAACAAGACAATACAAACAAGTCATGTTGGTTTTTTAACAAACCGACAACTGCCTTTGTGTATCATTGAAAATGGCCGATTCCAATATATTTTGTAACCTAAATAAAATATGTCAATCAGCTACAGAGAAGCAATCGTGCATACATTTTTAAATGATACAAGTAAATATACAAAAACGACTGGTAAGTCGATGCATTCCTTGAAATGGATTAAACTTGATTTAATTAATTTAATGGCAGTGGGCACTTTGATCACATAACAGATGGTCGACGAGGACGAAAGGTTCTGGATTGGTGACCATGTACTACAAGACGCAGTGCTGGAAGGCCCCCCACAATGTGAACCGTGTATTGGTAAGAGTCTCGGGAATCCGATGGATGCGAGACGCACGGTACAGGTCGATATGGACTCACTGGAGGAAGCCTGTGTCCAACAGTGGGCATCTTTTGGCTGAAATGATGATAATGATGACGAGGGGTAATTTTTAACGACATTATAATCATTTTACTTAACCTGACATTCTCGATTTACAATTTTATTTTAATATTTTTTAATGATTTGATAATATTATTTGTCAAGGCAAACATGAGCATTTATTTTTTATTTCAACATTTCTTTTAAGCTATCAATTTTTGATGTATGTACTATACTCATGTTTGAGTAAATAAACGGTTATCTTATATATTATAACCTGTTTCAAGGAATGCACTGAATTATCGGCTGTTTGATAATTGTGTAGCTGCAAAATGAATCAAAGTAGGTCAGAAAGCATTATAAATAATCTCAAGTAACTCAGAAATCATATCAACCAATAAAACGCACCTACCGCTTGGTAAGATTCAATGGGGCGGCTGTGAAGTACGCTTACTCTTCGCAGTAGCCCCTTCTTACTCTCACAGTTAAATAAAGAACAACTGGCCTCGTGTCCCGAACCGCCATTAGGCTCGAATCGAACTACGTATGCTTCGGTTCAAACATATTCTACAGTTAAACAATAAATCGAAACATTTCCTAAACTAAACGTAATACGATGGAAAGCTGTCCGCTGTGTTAGGTTCGTCAACGTTACTGTCTTTAGAATCAAGCTCATATACTTCTGCTTTCTCCGTACCATAGTCAAGAGAATTTAAAAGTTCCATTTGCTTACGAAACATTACTTCTTCCGCACTTAATTTAGCTTGAGTTTTCTTCGTTTCTACTTCATCATCTGAACGATTTATCTTAACTGGAACTCTCTTTATTTTAGATTGATCATTTTCAATCGCTTTTCCTCTAACATTCACTTTTTCTCTTTCATCAGCAATTTCTCGTTCATTAGTTTTGTCGTTGACATCGCCTTTATCTCTAGTTATAACACTATCATCTATTTTATCTATAGTTTTCGCTGTTAAAGTTTGAGCTGTTACGGGTGTTATGCTTAATGTAGAGTTAATTTCGTCAGAATCTATAAATCCTTTTTCACTTTCCTTTCCAAAGTTTTCTTCTATCCATTTTAGTCTAGCTCTTTTGTCACCATTTTTATCATCAGACGATTCTACTTTTTGCTGTATCATTTTCGTAATAGACTTCTGAGCCTGAAAAAGCTGAGTAGGATAATATGCAAGCGTGGAAGTAGGTATTTCTGATTCTGTTGTACTAGTTGTACTCGATAAAAAGGATTCTTCATCTAGATCTCCAGTGAAGACTTCAATTTTTTTATCAGCAGCCACACTATAGTCCACAGGTTTATCCAAATTATTACTTTCTATAGCAAGTGTCCTTTCAACATTAAAATCATCCCGGCTATCTAATTTATCATTAATGGTTTCCATTTCTAGAGGCGTTATAGTATTTCTCAGTGTTGTAGTTTGTAGAGTAGTTTCTGCATCGTGCATTATATTTTCTTCAGCCCCAAGTCTCCTGAAGAAAGCGGTTTCAGTGATTTCTTCCGTCTTATCAGATTCAACCCTTCGGTCGAATTGATATTTATCTTCGAATTCTTTATCATCATCCGTGATTACATCTATGAATTCTTTATTTTCCTTTAATTTACTTTCATTATCTTCTATCTTGGTCTTACCATTATCCTCGCTGGATGACGTCTTATTCTCGGTTGCATCACTGTCAGAAGGACTCTCGTCATCACTTATAGGTTCGGTATCTTCAACTATAATAGTACTTAGAGTTGCAGGTTCAGATGAAGTGGTGGTGCCTGAATTAATTGCAGGCGTATAGTCCAGTACTTTTTTCTTGATGGCTTTAATATCTGGTGCATTTTTTATAGCTTCAATTAATAAATCTATTCCATCGTTGACTGAAAATAATAAAAAAATGAATTTTATTTTAGTATCACATCTTTGTCTTTTTAACCGCAAACAATCACATGGAAAATAAAACCACAGGTAAAAATTGCTTTAAGTGTATTATGATGAATGCTCTGTGGTATAGAGGTTTGAGATACAAAAATTATAACAACGAGTTGAGTCCTGGAACCAGAATCTCGAGATTTGTTAAGTCGAGAATATAGATACTAATTACTATATTGTCAGTTTATCTAGTGGGCTGATAAATAAATAATCGATATTGAGGGTTACAGAATTCTGTAACACTCAATATCGATTATTTATTTATAAAAACGTTAGACGTAGAGTTTCAATTTAAACTCTACGTCTAATAATATACTCAGAGTATTATGATGACAATATACTTCATACTATTGAATTCTGCAAAGTTTATTTCTATCAAATGATTACTTATGTAAACACATAAATATTTATCAAATCATAGATTACCTGGTTCAGCGTCCAGCGCATGATTTTGTTTGATTAAATACTCCATCATCATCAACAGATACTCCATAGCATCGTCATCTCTGGCGCTAGATCTCTTGGTCCTCTTCGTCCCCTTCCCTCTAAAGCTCACGGTTTGAGCCAGGCGTTTCAGCTTCCTGAGGTTGTGAATGATATCCTTTGAGATATTCTCTATTGCTACACTATTATTCAAGTCCTTAACTTCACTCACCTTCGGTTTCTCATTAATCTTATTCTCAAAATGGTTCAATTGCTCATACATTTGTTTCATAAACGTATTCTGAACTAAGTTGAATCTTAAAAGAAGATTTCTCAAGCTTTGAAAGGGATTATCTTTTGACAGACTTTTATTCATCAAATAGTTTTTTGCTTTATTTTTAAAGCGGTTCGTTCCTTCTTTAGTAAGTATAGCAATTATTTCATTTAGCAACGATGCAAATTTACTAACGGACTCTATAAAATTCTGTGTGCTTCCCTTTATATATTCTATTTGAGTTTTTTGCGTTGCTGTCAAGGTCTGATCATTTTCAGAATAATGACCTCTGAGTATGTCATTTAATATTTGGATATCATTTCTGAAATTTCCCTGTTTCGAAACATCACCATTTGCAGTTTTGGGTAATACTAGTAATTTCAATAAACCCTTGATGATTTTAACCGTTCTCAGAATTTTTGAAGTTTCTTTATCTAATTCAGAAAGTTTAGAATTCAAGAGAACTTTATCTTTTCTGTTTATTTTTGAACATGGACCAAAGTTTTCACATAAGGTCTGAATCAGTTGGTGTTTGTTCATTTTATCGGGTGCCCTCTTGCCTTTAAATATTTTATTGAAAATCCCCTTCAAATATTTTAGGACGCCAGGTTTCCTTTTCCTCTTAGTGGTGTTATTTTTGTGGCTTTTGTTTAATATTTTAGTTATATAGCCATAAAAATCCCCTTTGCTTTTAGTAGGCATGTTAATATTGATACTGTTGTTAATCTTACAGTTTGCGAACTTACATTTCGATTGTATTAACTTCACCATGTTATATTTGCGATAATTCAGTATTCTTTCAACTTTCTTCCCACGCGTGATGTTTTTATGTTCTTGTAGAATAGTTTTGGTTGCTTGTGACGTTAATTTTGTGAGGCTTTTATGTTTAATATTAGATTCCAAAATAAATGTTTTGTCCTTCGGAATTTTAAGGTTAGACCATTTTGAAAATTTCAATTGGTTTTCTTCTGGATCAATTGTCGTCATATTAATAATTTTATTTGCATCATTATTTTTGATGTGTCTTTTTTCTGTAGATACAGTAGAATTGACGTTTTCGCCAAGAAGGTTGAAAATTGTTTCTGTTCTGTTAAACTGTGTGAGTACTGCATCTCCGACTTTTACATCCAATTTAGTACTAGGTTCTTCACTAACGACGGTATACTTGTAATATGTATTGTCAGGAAGTGTGGTGTTTTCCATGAGAGCGAATGAGGCGTTGACATCATCAGGCACAAGTGAGTTACTATACACTGGTATGACGGTCAATACCAGTGAACTGTCTGTAGTATTTGTGGTATTTGACTTGGCAGAATTTTCTGAAATAGAGATAACGAACATCAACCATGTATGCTAAAAGCGCTGAAACCATAAACATAACTATTATCAGGAAAGTGTCTACAATCAACAACTACATATATGCGGGGGTTTGTTAGTCAACAAAAATTCAGAAAAAAAAATTCAAATCTTTCCTCTTTTTACAATAATAGTATTGTAGATAATTCTCCCGACCGGTCTCGGTGGCTAATAATAATAACAAGTCTTTATTCCAATAACCAATACACCAAGTAATATGATAGTGTACAAATATTTGCACAATCACATGTGGACTAGTCTCATAGGCCATTGAGACGGCAATGCTACACGAACGTGGAGAAATAAGTTGCAGGACCAATAGCTGTCCGTTCTTCCCGAGGCACATTACTATACTGACCAATAGGAGAAAATAATTTTTACAGTTGAACTAATTTTTTCAAGTTACTTACCATGAGGTCCATTCACTGCGACCTCTCGTTTGTTTCTAACGTTTAGTTTTGTGCAAGGTTTCTTTGTGGTCTTCGCTCTGTAGATAGGTTTCTTCATGGGTGGCTTGGTCTTCTTCAGCAGTGACTTCAAATTAGGTTTCTTTATCGGTGCCTTTTTATTAGGTTTCTTCACCGGTGGATTTAACGTCGGTTTCTTAATTTGTCTCTTCTTCACGTTTTTCGGTTTATTTTTCGTTTTGTTAGCTTTTGCCCTAGCTTTCTGATATCTAACATTGTTCGCATTTTGTCTGACTATATCAGACATAGTTTTCACCTTAGCTGAGACTGATTTTCTGAGGTTCTGCATAACTGTCTTCATCATCTTACGTGCTATCTCTGTTTCTAAACCAACTTTATTGGATTTTTTTATTTGAACTGGTCTATGTGCCGCTATGTTCTTTTTGATGATCTTGTTTTTCGTTGAGTTTGGTTTCTTGGGCGTTACCTTTGTATATTTTATCGGCGTTTTCATTTTCTTAGGGTCAGGTGTCTTGCCCGATTTCTGTGTTACTTTCTTATTGACGAAGCGCTTTTTTTGTGGTTGTTTCTTTTTGCCTCCGCGTTGTATTTGCGGTTTGCTTTTGATATTAGGCTTTTTAGGGACATTATTTGCAATTGCATTCGGACGTTTAGTAGTAGTGACCATAGAGGTGGTATTTATTAATTTTTCTTTTGTTTTTTCCATAAATGGTATCCAGGAAGGCGGGGGTGGCCCTTGGTATTTTTTCGATTTCGTTTTGTCTGAAAATTATTTTGTTTAGTAAGAATAATTTGGAATGACATAATATACTAAGAGTCTCTTTGAGCACTAACCTAACAACCTTATTATAAAAGACCGACGACGGTTATGTGATAGACGGACTCATTCATACAGTACAGGACTGATAGATTAGTGCTCACAAACCATGTCATGTATTTTATAGCCATGGAGAATGATCAATACTCTCACAAAACTATTGACCAGAATCAATTATTTCGTATTATAATTCGTCTGACAGTTGATTGGTACGTCTCTACAGAGAGTCCGAATATTTGCCTCTTTTTTGGTGGTCGTAGGAATGACGACACTTTTGATAAGAAACATTCACATCAAAAAGTATAAATAACTAAGTTATTGGAAGCATTACCGACCATGGTTAATTTAAAAAATTGGCTGTCCCAAGGTAAACTCTCGAATCTGTAAATTTGCATATTTTTTATTTGTGTTTAAGCTAAGCTACGATAATTATCAAGAGTTGAGCCGTCGTATATGAACGAAAGTCAAGTATCACATGCATACGTGGTAGTGGCAAGTGGCCTGAATGAGACGGAACTACCGGCTTTGCGAGTGTTCGCCGCACACCGGCGCATGCCGCCGCATTCTGATCGTGGTTTTATTTAAATTGTACAATAAGTTATGGCATTAAAAAAAAAGTTTTGGTCTTTTCTCAGTGTTTCCTAGGTAATAAACCGGATCTGGTAGTTTCGATATTCTTCGGCGATGTACTATTCAAAATAATATCGAAAACACCGTTTCCAATTGTGTAGATGTAATTTTATGTGACGTAAACTATTGATTAGGGCTGTTTCGATATGTTTTGGTAAGTGAGTTACCTTGTAAATAATCTAAAATACCAGTTTCGATCAATAATGTCAGTGCAGTTGCAAAGTATATGATAGTAACAAATTTTTCACAAAAATTATACATAATTAGTAAATATCATTTTTGACTAATGATTCTTAAACCCAACCTAAATATGAAATCATATACAGGTATAGTCGTTAAAGTTATAAATAAAATAAACTTCAAATCGCTCTCCTGTAAAGTAAGCTTTTAATTCCGATAGTTTACCCAAGGACAGTCTAAATATGGCTTTAATACATTCGCTAAAGACAACCCTAGCGCCTAGGAACAGCTGCCCACATGCTTCTGAAATACGATTCCATCACTTCTCTATGCGCATAAATCCTCGAAAATGTGAAGCCTTTGGGAAGCTTTTGTGCTGCTGAATGGAACTAGGATGGCTAAGTTAACTAGAACGTCGACGCACACAGGACTTGTCTTTCACACACGATTTTATGCCGTAAAAAATTACGGTTTATTGGCCGCGCCGCTAATCTGCTGCGCAGTAAGCACGGTCTTTGTTAACAAAGTTTCCATGCTGATTCTTATAATATGTATAGACTATAGGATTCTTATAATATATATAGGTAAGGTTATATATATATAGACTGACAGCAGTACAAAACTAATAGCCGTACAACTTTGACAGCAGTACCACACTGACAGCAGTACAACACTATCAGCTGTACAACACTGTCAGCTGTAAAACACTGTCAGCAGTACAACACTGTCAGCTGTAAAACACTGTCAGCAGTACAACACTGTCAGCTGTAAAACACTGACAGCAGTACAACACTGTCAGCAGAATAACACTATCAGCAGTACAACACTGTCAGCTGTAAAATACTGTCAGCAGTACAACACTGTCAGCTGTACAACACTGTCAGCTGTAAAACTCTGTCAGCAGTACAACACTGTCAGCTGTAAAACACTGTCAGCTGTAAAACACTGTCAGCAGTACAACACTGTCAGCTGTAAAACACTATCAGCTGTAAAACATTGTCAGCAGTACAACACTGTCAGCTGTAAAACACTGTCAGCAGTACAACACTGTCAGCTGTAAAACACTGTCAGCAGTACAACACTGTCAGCTGTAAAACACTGACAGCAGTACAACACTGTCAGCAGAATAACACTATCAGCAGTACAACACTGTCAGCTGTAAAATACTGTCAGCAGTACAACACTGTCAGCTGTAAAATACTGACAGCAGTACAACACTGTCAGCAGAATAACACTATCAGCAGTACAACGCTGTCAGCTGTACAACGCTGTTAACAGTACAACACTTACAGCAACACAAACGGCAATTCAACCGTAGTTTTTACGACAAAATAGTGTGCGAGCAAGAGGCCTGATACAATAAAATGAAATACTTACCATCGGGACAGAAGCTTAGGAGATGGCAGTCCCAGCGCCCGTTCGCGTCGCAGTCACACACCGTGCAGCCTGTGCACCAGTCCGCTGCAACACCACAACGTACAGTTAAAACGTTACTCTCCTCTTGAATCTGTCTGCAGTCGGGTAAAAAGGCACATCAGAGGCAGATCTTAGAGCCCTAACACAAAACTGCGAGTATCGCAAGAACTTGCTAATTGATTGCATCGCACATTATATGGTCATCTGAATTGATGCTTTACCGCACGAAAACGCATCGAATCGCATCGCAGTTTTGTGTGGGAGCCCTTTTTGGCGATGTTCTTCTGAAAGATCAGATCCGCCGCGCGTACTCACAACCAAAACGCGAAACAAGTGGAGTGTATAAGGATCATTGCTGATTCTATTGTGTCTACCTATTTTTTTTTCTTTATTTTTCATTACAAGGTTGCATTCCTTTTAGACCTATAATCATTGTTTATTACGATAAAAGTTACAAATAAAAACAAAAAAGAATCGTCTTGCAATGTGCCCTGCCCACTGCGATTCTGCGGGCTTTGTCGGTAAATTTGGTTTTCCTGCGGATATCTTCATTACTGATTCGACCCCACAAGAAAGCTCCGAGAATATCTCTCTCCCTCTTTCACCCTTTGGGTGACTTTAAGCCTTCTGATGCTCATTGTGAGCGAACATGTTTAAATTTTATAACATTGATAAATAAATAAATATCAAAAATAAAAAATAAGTATAATATAAGAATTTATTTATACTAAACCTATATACGTACAGATATACAAAAACCAAAAATTCACTCTGGCGTCGAAGTACAGTCATCATTGTCATCCGAAAGGCAATGCTAATTCTTTGGGGAAACAACGAGCTGGCCACTAGTCACGCAAAGTGTACATCATTCGGTGATAAATATAATACTTGAAACGGACGCGCATTCGGACCCCATAACCCAAACGTTTTGACTCCAAATGACTCAAAACTGTAACTACCAATAAGGTTACAGAACTTGCATCGTTTGAGGGTCTCAGTGGCGACACAGTAGCCATAAATAATATGATGAATAGCAGAACTAAACAGTGCAGTTTATATTATTTGTATTAGTTAATATATAGTTATTTATAAATACGTACATAAGAGATAGTGTAGGTACTTACAATAAATATATTTGTATGCCAACTAGTGTGGCAGGACACACAGACACATTATAATTTGTAACACCTACTTGTACCTGTGTGCACAGAAAAACTTATTTGATTTGATTTGTTTTGTAAACCATTACTAACAGCCTACACCTAGGAGTATAAGATATGAGTTTAAGTTTGCAAATTAATGCAATTTAAATTGCAAATAAATTCTAATGAAAAGTTTAACAAAAGCAGATATCGCCGCGCCTACGTGATTCTTCCTGCTACGCGCCCGCTACGACGTAGCAGCGGCAGTGTGCTACGAACGCGTAGCCCTCAGATAACCTAGTGTAGCCAAGGAACTTTATAACTTACTGGGTTTTTTGGGCATTAAGATTTTATTGTGGCTTATGGTGGTCGCAGTTTAACTTTAGAAAGGTAGGAATATTATGTGTAATTATATAAAAACCTCATGTCACAGTGTTTGTTATTGAACTTCTCCGAAACGGCTTTACCGATTTTTAAGAAAATTTTAATGTATATTTGGTAGGTCTGTGTATATAGGTGTACTGTAGATATACCTACTTATACTTCGGGAAATGTAGGCGTTAAAGAGAACGAACCTGGAGGACAGTCATCACTGAAGCTGGACTCGAACGGCTTGCACTGAGTCTTCGTGTTTTTGTTGAACACTGTAAACATATTAACAATTTATATACCTAACAAAAACCATTTTAAGGACAGCAGCCAATTAGGTGAATTAGTTTAATAAAAATACTAGGCTATTAACTAAATGGCAAATTAATCTAGTATCTAGTTTTGCTAGCAATTTTTTTGAAAAGCTTTGGTACGTACCGTCTCTTGACGCATCACGAAAAAATATATCAGAAAACCCAGGACTGCGCTTGTCCCTGTTGAAAATAATACATTTAAATAAAAAAAAGGTTTTATTATCATCATACGTCCAGCATTTTCCCTTAGACCAAGGGGAAAAGGTTTCGGGCCCGTGTACAGGCCATGGTCCGGAGCGAGGAGAAATGGCAGGCGGTCGCTTCCTTCTGCAAAGCAGTAATGCTAGCGAAGGAGACGAACGCACGCGCGAGTTAATGGATTTCCGCCCGCCCCAGCTGCCAGCCGCCGGAACCCCGATCCCGATTTCCAGCCACCGTAGGCGTGGACTTGCAGACGTCGATAATAAATCGGGTATGTCACAGCATATGTCCAGCATTTCTCTTCATTTTTCCTCACACAAAGGAACTTACTTTAGATAAAGTTAGTCATTACCCTGTCTGACCTGCAAATATGTTTTACTAGCTTCTGCCAGCGGTTTCGCCCGCGTAAAAGATGGCCGTGAACTTAGCAGATCATTTTCCAGCAGAGCATAAAAAAATTAGAGTCAAGTTCACGGCCATGCGTAAAAGTAGGTTTCTTCATACAAACTTCCAATCCCCGTTTTACCCCCTTAGGGGTGGAGTTTTGTAAAATCCGTTCTTAACGGATGTCTACACCCTATATGGAGGTATTATAGTTTCTGAGATTTCGTGATTAATCAGTGAGCGGTATTTCGCTTTTATATATATAGATTTAATTTATTTGCTATCCGGTACGGTACGGTTTTTTTTTTAATTTGGAGTTCCAAATTAAAAAAAATTACGAAAATTTGAATTTTGCAGACACACTCGAGGATTTACCATAGCATGGTTTCCGAGGCATGGTAGAGACTGCACAAGAACATAATAATGTAAGTACAAACCTCTTTTTCGCAACTCCATGGTAATGAAAGCTCTCCTTATCACATCGTCTGTTGTCTCTCTTCCAGCAAACAGCTACGTGATCTCCTTGACAGAAGCAGAGATTGCAGGTGTAAGGCTCCAGGGCATTCGCAGAAGCTTCTCTCTTGAAGAAGTAGCCAGCATCAGGGCACTGCCTGATGTGTTTGATTTTATACTCTGTGTCCTTACGGGGCTTGATCTTGTGTTCTGTGTCCTTACGGGGTATAGGAGTCGGAGCATCTGGAACCGTTTTTTCTGTTCTGGATTAATAGGCAATAGATGGACTGATTTCAACAGTTGTCAATTTTTTTGAGTGATTGATAACGTACATTTGAACTATAAAGCAGACCTGACATTACACAAATCCTTGCTGTATTCGCGACTAGGCTTGGTATACAATATCTCGGCAAGAGCCGTCAGACAGTTGCCCACCAAGTACAAGTCCAGTCTACCAGTCTGCTCTTCGCATGATCTATACTGAAGACAAGTCTTCAAGTCAGGACCTGTACTAATAACGTGATGATACTATATGACTGGTTTCAGCACCATTTTACCAAGATCGTACCTGTTTTAATAATTCCAGTTGTGTCA
The DNA here is from genome assembly GCA_961205895.1 of Mythimna pallens. Classification (NCBI taxonomy): domain Eukaryota; kingdom Metazoa; phylum Arthropoda; class Insecta; order Lepidoptera; family Noctuidae; genus Mythimna; species Mythimna pallens. Next base: position 914,145 of record OY540847.1, read on the forward strand.
ATACCTGAGAAACAATACTGCATCAAAATTACGTCTACTAACCACTAGGAATCAATTTGCGTAAAATAAAACAACCACTAAATATAACTCGATAAAAGTCCTATTTAAAACTCACGTATTCATTTGTTTCTTTTGGTTTTGTTTTGTTACTGGCCATTCATATTTTGAGGATGTTTAACAATGAATACAACACAAACATGCGTTTTTACTCACTGACTAACTAGGTGTCATGTGGGGTGTCGCTTCAAACAAAATATTTAACAATTCACAATGTTGCAAACATAACATTTGTAATATGAATAAATTAGTCATTGCGGACGCAACGTGTAAATCATTTGAAAGGTACTTGTTTCTATATTATAATGAGTGAGATATCAGTATATAAGTAAAAGTCTGACAAACCCATACTCTCCAAAGGGTGAGTTTGCAGACTTTTACTGACTTTGACCTGTGTCCTTCAATTGCTCTTTGCATGGGCTTCTGATCTGAATTTCTTTATTTGGTTTATTATTACTAAAAAAGTTATGAATATACATTTGGATGGCATTTGGATGATAGGATAGAATGGAAGAAAACGTGTTGTGCCGACCCTAAGTAAAATGGGACAAGCGGACTTAAAATATCGAAGAAGAAGAAAGAGGGATGCAGTTATACACCCTATTTAACATAAGTTTTAGTATATGCGAAACCCGGAACACGTGTCTAATATTTTTATGTAAAAAATCTATGTACAAAAATTCATAACTGTGTCATGAAAAATCACAAAGTTATAAGCTTGTTACGTCAGCAAAAATACATAGTCACCGGGCCATCCAGGACTGAGGGGTTTTTTTTTTCTGGTTGGAAAATCATCTAATGATAACCCCCGCTCTTGGGCGGAGCGGGAGATAGTGTCAGACTTTTACTGACTAAAAACCCACTCCTGTTCCTTCTTTGCCATTTTTTTTTTCCCAAGGCCCCGGGGGTCACTTTCGCATCACCCATGGCCCCAGTAGGCCTCGACCCTGCTGGGCCCCTACGATTGCTGACATCTCCTTGAGGCGCGCGTGGAACACTACACGCCGTCGACGACTTGGGCTCGGTCCGGACAGTTACCGGACGATCGGACGGCGAGCCACCCATCGTTCGCCGTCCGCAAGCCCGCGCCTACGGTGGCCGGAAATCGGGATCGGAATCCCGGCGGCGGTTGGGGCGTGAGGACCGTTGCCTCACGCGATCGGCCGCCTCCTTTGCTAACATTACTGCTTCGCAGAAGGAGGCGACTGCCTGCCATTCCTCCTCGCTCCGGACCATGGCCTGTACCAAGGCCCGGCGCGAGAGATCACTGCCGCCGATCGCCCCAACGAGGACACGGCGGTGCTCTGCCCAAGCGGGGCACACCTCTACCGTATGCTCCACCGTGTCCTCCGGGAGGACTGAGAGGTTATTTTGCACTTAAACTCAGCAATTTACTGGCGCCTCATACCCGCTATGACCTGCCGTGACCTGTGTTGTACTTAGCATCGCTGGTGTCCAACTTGTGACCTTTTAAAATATTTTTGGGAAAAATTATAACATGGTGTAAAAACTATTGGAAACCATTCAGTTACTGATTCTGAACAAACTATATTCAGGTTTCGCATATATTAAAAATAATGTTGTATAACTTCATCTCTTTAACAGTTCAGTTTAGGTCGTCAATTGCTTTAAGAGCTTATGGTAGGGCATCGAAACAGGAAGATAATGATGATGATTTTCTTTATTATCATTTGTCATCTCAGTAAGATGAATGCAATATTTATATTATCTTATCGTTTTACCGAGAGAGATGTTATTGTTTAAGACAACTTGCATTGTCATAACTGTTTATTGATTAACTCATAATTATGAGTTACGGTTGTTTACTACAGAAATGGCGTAAAAATCTAATCGCAGACAAAGTGATGAAGATGTCAATCATTGTCAAAAAAAAACCGAAATATATTGGGACTAAACTATTTACTTTATGTTCTTTCAATCCATCTAAAATTTGTCTGGTAAAATCGCTTAGTCCCCGGTAAAACAGCCGTTATACCCAAAGAATATGTTTTTTTTTCTTCATAGATTAAACTACTTTGGCATACAATAAAGTATATGATTTAAGGTCAGAGGTTCAGTTGAAAACCGGAGTCAGGCAACTACCACTGACTACCATGTAGTTGTCTTTTTTTGCTGAACTGGAGCTATGTGGCGCAGCCGTGAGACACACATTGTGTCAGTGTTTTTTTCTTAGTTGTCTTAAATTTTGTTTTTACAGTGTGTGTATCCATGTGTGCCAATAAAATATTTTTCTTTCTTTATATTCTATCTAACATGAGCTTCATATTATCACGAGGTCAAACATTGTGCACTTTTTGCAATCGTTATTTCAGTGTAATTTCCAGTTTTCTATGTGTAAATTTTTTATTCGCTATAACATTGGCCTATATAATATATTTGTTATAAATTATCATAGTTATTCGATTCATTTTTCTGTTGAAAAGGAAAGTTCAATAAATAAAATATTGTCAAATCCCGTAATCAACAAAAGCCTCAAAAGCAAAAGCTCCTGATAAAGTGAAATTATATCAGTGAAAACGACTACATTTCAAAACGTTCCAGATTGTCCATATGCCATTTTGGTAGCGCATGTAAATCTTTAGCACAATCGTATATTAAATTATTCACTGATACAATCTTATTTAGTTTAGAGCTTCCTGATTTTCTAAATGTTATATATGTGCTTTCGTTTTCGTTGAGATCTTTAATAGTCCTGACTTAAGCTCAACGAATATTATTTATGAAGAATATTATATAAAAATCCTTGCACTGACTGGACAGATCCATTGGATTCCATTCACATCTGTTTGATTTTGCCTTAAAAGGCTATCTCAAACACTAATCTGAATGGTTCTCATATCGTATTGTGAATGTGAGGCCTATTTAGGTGAATATAACCTACCAAAATGTTGTCTTTTTTAACCCAAAAGTTGACTGGTACAGAATCCTTGTTGCATTAAGTCCACCTATGTAGTACTACTTTACATGAAGTTTAAATAAATCAATACATTACGTGTAGATTTATTGTTTATCTCGCAGTTTGAGTATTTTATGCAGTATACACAAATGTCCATACTTTGGTAATGTAACTTGAAACTTCAAGCAACACAAAGGCGGACTTAATGCCTTAGACATTCTCTAGCAGGCAACCAACGGTGTTGAAGCTCCTTGAACTCGAAGTTGAGCTACACAAATGCTTGCTCTGACTGGATGAGTCCACTAAAATCTCAGTTGTTCTTTCCTCAAAAGACCATCTTAGGCATTAATCTACATGCTTCTCATTTGATTTGACCTTTACATGTTTGTTTGAACTTTAAAAGAGACTTTTTTTCCTCTGAATTTGTTTTGATGTTTTTTTTTTCAGGGGAGCTAAGAAAGACTGGCCTCATCTAGTTTTAATTTACAAAAAAAACGTATCAAAGTGTTATTTAAGACCAATTCATGATAAAACTTGTAGCCCTCGCCAGGTCTTTGGATCACAAGCAGAGTCCAAGCCTACTGGGGCCATGGGTTCGTTTCTGAAAGGAAAACCCGGCCTTGGAATAAAAGGCAATGAAGGAACTGGGAGTGGGTTTTAGTTAGTAAAAGTCTTACACGCCCTCGCGCTCCGCCCAAGGGCGGGAGTTGGATGGAATCATTGGATGATATCCCACTAAAAAAAAGTCTTTAGATCACCTTGCGGAATATAACCTGGAGAGAGCTTCATCGTCATCGATCGTAGTCCTTCTACTGTCTTTTAGAACTTCTAAGTTACAGCAATAAAGGCTCACACAAAGGTCCACCACACAATTGTTATCAAACACGGTTGAGAGGAAGTGCGATTACGGCGGATATGTTCACACAAATATTTGTGTGATTGCTGAAAACAATCATTCAATATCTTCCAGTATAAATAAATCCGATAGCGAGAAATAATAGATTTATTTTTCACTGATCATCACATCATTGTCACATTTAAAAAATAACATTTGCAATTGCAACATGATAAGCAGACATAATGAACAAAACATTTAGCATGAAAATAACAAACACATTTAGTGCGTTACCTCTTTAAAGTACTCTAAAACTGATTACCCAAAATGGGATCCCCGCTGTTCCTTACCCAAATGGGTCATCCAGGAAGGGATAACCAAGACGCGATCCCCAAAATTAGACCCTACAGCTGGGACCCCAAAATTAGACAATCACTTATATCTTCTTAATTTGGATCTAATGTTTTTCCTCAATGTCTATTGTGTACCCATGTCTAATGCTCACCACTGGCAGTCAGCAGGTGGAAGATGAGAAGATGCAGCAGGACCGCCAGCAGCATGGTTGTCGCCGAGCCGAATGTGCGCAGGAGTCGATGCCACGAACACGTACGTGCGCGGCCGGTGTTTGTAAACAGACGAGAGAATTTCACGTTTGTATTACAGAGACGGATTTGGGGAAGTGGATCGACTTTGAAGTAATCCTGTAAAGACAGCTTTGAGGTGACTAAGAGATAATAATCATTTGTTTCTAATAACATTAATAACCAAGGCATTAATGACACTGCTGGAGGGATTGACCCTGACTTCTGCTAGTGCAGAAAACATTTGCGAAGAAAAGCAAGAGCCTTGATCCAGCAGTGATACAATGCAGACCAGTTAGATTACCGACTTAGGAGGTAAAATTTGTTTTAATGAAATTTTCTTCATTTCATCATTATTTCAGCCGAAGGGCAGTGTACATGCTGGACATTCGCCTCCCCCAAGGATTGCCACAACGACCGGTCCTGTGCATTCCACATCCATCGAATTGCCGCTTGATCACCGGTCCGCACCAACTAACTCAATTCGGGAATCAAAACATTTCGATTCCCGAATTGAGTTACGAAGATTTATCCGAAATGAAAAAAACTACATCAACAACTACAACCACTAATTACAAATTTACAGTTTTCAGATTTATTCCTATATCTATACTATAAGACCTTGCTTTATGCCAAATTTCAGATTTCTGGATCAACGGGAATTACCCTATGAATTTTGATTCCTTTGAGTGTTGAAATGTACAATTTTTGCGACATAAACGGCCGTTTTTTTTTTTTGTTCCGATAACTTAGAAGTTTTTTTCACAGCTTCAAGGGACCGCAGACCTGAGTATATGGTTTTAATTTCAACTCGATACCACTACGCGTTCCCGAGATAAAAGGTCTTGACAGACCGACGGACAGACAAAGAGACAGACGGACGGACAACAAAGTGATCCTATAAGGGTTCCGTTTTTTTCCTTTAGTGGTACGGAACCCTAGAAATAGTTACCATTTTCATGATGATGAATTTTCAGACAGCAGTAAATATAAAAACTCAGCTCCAAGTCCATCCCTTTACCTGAGAACAATAGCACCAGCAAACAGGGTAACATTACTTAACTTCCATCATTATTGGCGGCGATGCAGACGTGGGCGTGCGTGGTTGGCATCCTCGGCCTGTCCGGTAAGACATCCTTTATACTTTTGTTTGTTTACGTCAAGCTTATCGTAAGCTGTTGTATAAGAATGCGCAATAGGGAATATCATTATCATTTCAGTCGAAAGACATCCAATGTTGGATATAGACGTCATCGCTTACCATCAGGTGAGATAGTGGTCAAACGAAAGCCTAACAATAATAAAAAAAATAGGTCTCCCAATAGTCGTCACTATGAACGGTAAAGGCAAAAGAGGCCAATCCGGGCTATGAAATGAATCCTCACGAGTTCCATGTTCGAATGTTTCGCGCAACCACGCATTAGCTTGACGTTTTATAATTACCCCTTTAGGCCTACGTGAAATCTCCGATCCTGGTCAGTCTTCTTTCTTTGGGAATTGACTATGGCGCTCTTGAAGAAAGTATTTCAGTTCTATGGGCAACAAGCAATATCTCAAACATTACCAACTGTTTCCGTTACACTTTAAGATTCAGTTCTGTTTTTGTAATAAATAGTCATCATGATCATCATTTCAGCCGAAAGATGTCCACTGTTGCACATAGACCTCTCCCAATTGTCGCTACAATGAACAGTCCTGTGCGTCTCGCATCCATCTGATTCTCGCAACCCTCACCAAGTTATCGGTCCACCTTGTAGGAGGCCTTTCAATGCTGCGTCTTCCAGAACCTTTCAGTCCCAAAGGTCATACGGAATTCTTCTTCTTCCTGCCCCTATCCCACAGAATATGCAAAAAATTGTTAACTAACCAGTTTATCAATAAACTAGCGACCCGCCCCGGCTTCGCACGGGTGCAATGCAGATACCACCGCAACCGCTATGTCCCTGCATTTTAAATCTGTAATATCTTCAAAAATATTCACTTAAATTAGATGCTGTAAAGAGAAATATTGATCTATATTAAATTCATAATATATTTATGGTACTTAATTGGATAAGGATTAATGCTGTATGACTTGAAATCGCTTCGTAAATAAGCCATTGTTTCTCGTAAAAAGTAAAGGATAAAAATGATCATTGTGGGTTATCCCTAAGAGAGGACATATACCATCACGGACTTTCTTGTAGACCTTTTTTAAGGTGTACAATACTGTAGTACATTATTTTGATCAGTCTCGTAGGGTTCAGCCAGCGTATGCAATGTAAGCGCAAAAAAATGTGCGCCAACATCATAAAAGGAAACCATGTGCAAAATTTCATGTTCCTAGTCCCAGTGGTTTCTGTGCGTTGATATGTCAGTCAGTCAGTTTCTCCTTTTATATATATAGATTTAATGGGACATCCAGTCTGTTCTTTGCCTTCAACTTTTTGTCGCCTCATTATAACTTACCACCAGAAAGTTAGCACGTCTATCGATTACAATGTTGATCATTTTTACCTTTTTTTACTGCTTCACTATCGAAAGTACGGCTATTTCTCGGTTCAACTGGCAATTTTTTAAACACCTCAACCGTTTAGCCGTAAAACCTTTCATAACTGGTTTATGTTATTGTTTATTCCATTTTCAATGTTTCTTTTTCCTTTTATCGTTCACTGCATGCGTAATTCTAACTACATTTTATCGAGAACTTACGTGATTTTGGTTAAATCTTCCATGACGTTTTCTATTGATATGGCCCAGAGTTTTAACCTCTGCAGGGTTACTGGAAACTGGGCCCTTTGTGAAAGACAGTGTGTAATCTACGTCGCACTGGGCCATTGTTTCTTCACAATATTTTCAATCCAAAAGATGATCACAAACGGTGACCCACCTCTATGCTAGATACAACTTTTTTTGTTAGCTTTTGTCCTAGTTCTGGACAATGGCCTCCGTCCACTCCTTCAATTTTTCGTGGACCCGCGCTTCCTACTGCCAGTTCTGGCGAAATCTCTCTAGTTCGTCCCGCCATCAGAAGATGGCGACCACGAAGGAACGTTGTCTGCCGCGACCTTGTCGCACTGTTTCAAGGCACCAACTTTGTGCTGCTTTGGTCCACAGCTTATCGGAGATGCGGTAGACATGTCCTGCTCAGTCCAATTTCAGTTGGGCAGCCGTTTGTGTTAGATCAACTAAGCCGTGCGTAAGGACATTAGTTTATGTAATTTTTCATTATTTTCCACTAATTTCAGCCATATAACATCCGGCTAGGCACAGGCCTCCCAAGCGGCTCCCACGGCATCGACTGATCTCGAAGTCAAGTTGCTAGCCTGCCGGTTCCTATCGTTTACAATGCGGGGAATTGGAATTGCACAATTTGATTCCGCCAAGTCTGTTCCGTCATCGGACTACTGGACCACCGGTAAATGGTGGACATCCCACCCATACGTACAAAACATTTTGGGAACACATTTATTGTACGTATAGTTAAGGATTGCAATTACCTGCCGGAGTCTGTGTTTCCTGATAGCTGATCAAGAGTGAATAGGTTACTGCTACACAAGCGTGCTTCATCGTCGACCACATCATCGCTTGATCAAACGCGAGCCTATTAATAATAAAAAAAAGTCTTCTCATGCTTCTCACATTCAGCTAACTCCCACGATCATCACCAGACCATCGATACCCTTTGTGAAAAGCTTTCCAATTATACTTTCTTCGACTCCTAATTTATTCATACCTCTGCCTCCAATTGTATCATTCTTTTCCAGTATCAATAACATGCAGTTCAGAATTCTTCTACTCACAAAACGTCATACGAAGATCAGACGAATGTAACCTTTGTTTCGAGAAGGACTGCTTAACCCTCGACAAGGCAAGGTGTGACTACTATGCAGAAGCTGATTTCATACTTCCCAAGGATTTGGAGACGCCGATTGGAATTGAGGAGAATGCTGCCAAGAGGAAAGAAGTTGATGACCTGATGTTTGACTTGGTTGCTAAAAGTAGGTTATATATTTTAATTTACATGGTTCAAAAGTGTGGACACTGACACAATGAAAAGACGGTAAAAAAGTGAAACATAGTTAAATGATACACGACACGAAATTCGTAGTAAAATTTACCACTTTAATTTGACTTACAGTACGACAGAAAAGAGTTGAAAATAAATGAGGGCACCACCTTCGCACATGTAGCAACCCAGCTAGTAGGACTTAATTCATCTTGATACTTATAATTTAATTGAAAAGCTTATAATACATCAAGGTGACGAATGCAAGTGTTTATCCTATCCTAATTCCTAATATTATAAATGCAAAAGTTTGTGAGGATGGATATATGGATGTTTGTTACTCTTTCACGCAAATACTACGGACCGAAGCGAAGCGAGGCGGAGCCGCGGGCAGAAACTAGTTGCAATTTGCAACCAGCTTCTGCCAGCGGCTTCAACAGCGTGAGATTTAAAAATTAACCCACGGGAAACTACTACCGGTCTGAAACTTATTACAAAAAAAAATACAACCGACTTCAATGTTACAAAAAAAAACACTAAAAAGTACAAATTAACTTTAATTACATATATGTCAAAGTCATCTAAAATCTTTGAAAGACGACACTTTCTGTGTTTAGCTAGCGTCGAGAATTTTCCTCCACTTCCGGCGCCTTGCTGCATGATTCTTCGCTCTGTGTTTGCTGAAACACCTAGAACAATTAATAAAATAGTACAAAGTTAAATAAGGTTAACATAATTTTATAACTACTGTCAGGTCTGTGTGACAGTCTGATAGAAAATATGTTTAAAATATTTAAAAATTTTTTTTTTTTTCGGTTGGAAAATCGAATAATATAAAACAAAAAAAAAACACAAATAATATAGTCTCATATTAAAACGAAAGTATTAAAGTTCTCCGCGCGATTTGAACATATATAGAACCGCCCGAAATCATCTATCGAGCAGTTGCCTACCAGATCGGAGGATCCTCTCTTTTCAATGGTGATTCAATGGAGATTTGCGGGACTTTACTCCGTTCCGCATACCCAAACTGATAACCCTAGACAATGAACGTCAGCGCAGCCTTCGTGAGACTAAATGATTTGTTTTTTTTTTTAATTTTATATTTTAACACGAAAGTGTAAATGTTGTTGATAGGGATTATACATAACATTTTTGCTTTACTTAATTCAAGATTGTTTAGTCGCACTATAAACACAGTGGCTTTGTTCATCATAGCATTTCCACAAAAACGATAAACAATAACTATTATAACTAATAGTTTTCTTGAAAAAAAAGCTCTTTTTTAACAATGACTTGTAACGGCTGTTTGATGGAACTTTCCACAGTCACTTACGAGTAAAATCAGCTGTACGGTAATACAAATCGTTTAAATTGGTTAGCAACTACTAACTAGGAAACTTCCCAGCTTGGAATTCTGCCATACACCGCACGAAAACTTTATAAGTAATTTCACGTGCACCACCACGAGCCAATCTAAGCATGATAATTCTTTTTTCGTGTCTAAAACTAACAAAAACTACTCAAAAATCAAAAATTTGCGTAATATCATGTATGATTGAAGAGATTGTCAGCTCTTGTACTTACGTCAAGTGCTGCTAGTAAAATGACAATGTTAGTTCCAAAATACTTAATTTTTTTATGTCTTACTGTAAGTCACAATTTCTTTGAATTTCATTAATTAAAATTAATATGCAATCTCTTTCTATCGTAACGATGGTTGCCTGGTGCAAAACAGCTACTTGCAATATTTACAATGTAATCCTATTTTATGACAGACATAATATGTATCTTACAAAGCTTTCTGAACTATCTCCATAGAGCTTCCTAATTTCCCCATTCAGTAAACCCAGCCTATTATAGTCCACGTAAACATAGTCATCTCTCAAGCTCCGTCACAGTAAATCGTTCTGCAGTACCATCGGCTGTCGGTTTCTGGTAAGGAGCGTCCAACATTACGTCTACAATATTTCTACAAGTAACAGTGCTTGCATTTGTTTATTACAGGGTTATCTAACGACATGGAATGCATACCCTACGTCTCCCGGTACACCAACTGCAATAAAGGTACTTTTTTTAAAATAAAGGAATGCATGAAAGAGTTTTGCAGATAGCGATTAGAAAGGTGGCCAGTAGTATCTAAGCGTAAAGTAGCTGTACTATTTAAGGTAATTCTTTCCAATATTTCTTACTAATAATTGAGAAATTATAAGTCAAACCACAAATTTCTTTCTTGGCCACGTGATCAAACTTTTCATATAACTAAGCAATGGGAAAATGAGAGCTATTCCAATAAACTAATTCGTCTTTTTTACAACACCAACTAAACATTCTTAGTCCAAGAGCGAGAGAATTGTAAAGCGCTCTTACACGGACTGATTCGGTTAGAAGGCTAAGGGAATGGACCGCTCCGTTCTGCTCCCGCCTTAGCCTTCGTGGCTATTTTTTTTATAACCACCTAGAAAGTGGCTCAACATAGGAGTGGACTTTTAGTCAGTAAAAGTCTGACACGCCCTTCAAGGGCGGGAGATGTTATTGGATGAAAACCCCTAATATTATAACTCTGTCAATCAGTTATACTTTCACGGTTAAGCTACTGAACAGATTTCGTAAAATTTTGCACGGAGTAAGTTGGAACCTCTACGAAGCGCTACTTTTTATTTGGCGACATTCACGCGAATGAAGTCGCGGTCAAAAGCCAGTTAAATATAAGTGGGTTCTATCCCTTGTGTATTTTTACTGGCCTGTTGGTCTAGTGGTTAATGGCCCTGACTGCTATGCCGGAGGGTTCGATTCCCACCCAGGGCAAATGTTTGTGTGATGAGCACGATCATTTTTTCTGTGTCTGGGTGTAATCTATATATATAAAAGGAGAAACTGACTGACTGACCTATCAACGCACAGCCAAAACTACTGGGACTAGAAGCGTGAAATTTTGCACAAGACTTCCTTTTATGACATAGGCGAGCAATAAGAATGGATTTTTTGAAATACAGCCCTAATGGGATGAAATGGGGGCAAAGTTTGTATGAAGAAACCTTTCAAGCGGGCGAAGCTGCTGGCAGAAGCTAGTTTATCTATAATATGTATGTAATTAGAAATATATAAGTATGTTTATCAGTTATCTAGTTTGAGACTAGATGGAGTTGTGGAATATTATTATTGTATTATTAATAAGTGTTGATACATATGGTTTTGTGTGATGAAAGCTTTGAAGCAGTCTAAGATACTTATAGCAATCATAGACGACCTACATAATAAAGATACAACATATTATTTATATGAACTTCAGTAATACGTTTCTAACTAGGGTTATAAAACAATTGAACATTACATGAAGGACTTTTATTACATCCTTGTATGTTTATATACAGCGTGGTTTCCTGTGAATGTTATGTTGTACCTGGACTATTCACCATTTCTACCTACACATTTGTTTTAAAAAAACAAGCGTCATCTATGCACGGATGTCGTCAGTGCTGAAAAAATATTAGAATACAATTATTAGATCAATAGTTCAAATAAATCCACTAGCTGACTCGCCGAAATTCGTACCGCCTAACAGTCAATGAATGTAGTGTATCTTTCGAAATAGTCAACCGATTGTGATGAAACAAAGCCTAAGTAATATATCAAGTTACAAACATATTAGTCGATTTCGTACATTTTACGTGATGCGCGCACAACTAAAACTTCTACAGACTTATTATATTTACTGATAATAAGTTTATTTCAATACAAACACAGTACAGTTACACTTCTACTTTATACAACATGCGACTGTAATAACACACATCCTTATACAGCTACACATCAAGTAGGAAATTAAGTTTCAATCATAGTTCAAGTACTGAAATACTTAAATAATTTATCAAAATAGGTAATTTTTTTACCTAAAAAAATTCTTAATTATTTTGAGATGAAAAATTACCTATTTTAAAAATAACTGAAATTGATTCAGTAGCCGACTACACACACACACACACACACACGTTGTATAATATTATGTAAGGATCTGCAGTTTTGACATACCACGACGTAACTCGGAAATTCCAACATTACATCTGTAACAACAACATTGTCAACAGTTGGAGAACTATTCGCACTTGTATGCATTTCATGTAAAGATACCTTACTATAGAACTTGGACACTATTTAAGTTTGCCTGAGGGGTCCTTTTTAGTGATTGTACCACAACTAAAAAGTACAAAATAAAAAACTTAAAAAATACAACCGACTTCAAAGAAAAAAAAACACTAAAAAGTGCAAAATAACTTTCATTTCGGAAGTCGGTGTTAAATAACGAAGAGAAATAACTAATTAAACCGACTTCCGAAATTAAAGTTATTTTGCACACGTTGAAGTCTGTTATTTTTTTTGCTTGGTTTTTTTTTTAAATATATTATGTTATCTTCGTCTTCATTGATATACCTATATTTTTATTGCTTTACCTTCATAAAATTCATGAATCCGAAGTTTTACTTTTCATTTATTTTTGCTGTAATAGCTCTTGTATTCTGTCTTCACAGACAATGTGTGCCTCGACTGCAAGACCTGTTCCTGCAGTCCTGAGGGCAAATGGCTTTGCACCACCTTGCAGCCCTGCCACAGGCAACATCCTCCTCTCAACGTTGATCATCGCATCCTCGTGTTGATCATGGAGTCTTTAAGAGACAGTAAGTACCATCATCATTTAGCTCAAAGACGTCAAATTCTGGCCATCCGGCCTTCCCAATCGTCGCAATAGCACCGTGTACCTCTCATTCAATTTACTCCTACAATCACCAGCTGCAATATCCACCTTCTGGGTTGCCTTCCAACCATGTATCTTCCCGAACGCAGTTGCCACTCCAGAACCCATTTCGAGCCCCTCGACATCTCTTACGACTGCTCTGCTCTCTCCCCCACTTACATTTGGCAAGTTAAGTATCATCATCATTTAACTGAAGAACGTCCACTTTTGCCTCTAAGCGTTGTCGCAATGACCGTCCTTGTGCTTTCCGCATGCACCGGATCACCACAACCTTGACCAGGTCATCAGAACTCATTCAGGATCGAAGGCTCACATGTGTTGTTGAGTTTCTGTATTGTTATATTCGATAACCATCAATCTGTAGATCATCATCAATTCGAAGAAATTATGTGCAAAAAACACAAGAACTGAAATAGAAATAAAAATCAATCCTACCAGTTACAGCTAAATTTTATAAATAATTTGTTATATTATTCTTTATTTATAATTACAGATACGCACCCAAAGAAAACGAAGCGAGCAGTAACTGATAGTCCTACAGTTATTCCCAGTACTATCACCTTAGAGAAACTATCGGAATGGTTATATGGAGTCAAATCTCTACACGTACATAACCTTCTAAAGGATATAACAACAACAACTGATTTCACACTATTCGAGGACAATGAGCCAGCTTCCGAAATTGCTACTACTGGAACTGGTAATATATTTTTTTTTAATAACTACATATAAGTATATCAAACTTATAGTTTGTTTACTTTTTTAGTCGAGCCGAGTCAAACGAGTAGCGACAGCTTTTGAGCGCAACGCAATTTTTTTTGCTTTATGTGTTAATCGTACTTGTTAACGTTACACAATATATTTTATTCAATCAACTACACTTTTAGCTCCTGATTCAGTAGTGGCTGGGTACACAACCATGGAATCTATCACAAAGACAACCAGCAATGAAGACACCGATTATGTAGCATTTGATGAAGTTCTGCGCAGTATTGCTGTGGATCCCAAACCTTATAACCGGAGGAAACCATTGGACACTGATCCAGCAGTAAATTTTGATAACAATCAAACTTATAGCATAGACTATATGATGATAGATGAAGACAATGTAACAGGCGGGGTACCGCTTGTAGATGTATCTAACGATCACTTCGGACACGTGATTAACTTCATGTTAGATTACGATGATGGTGTTACTGAACCTACAGTCACAAGTGCCACTGAAGTAGTAATCGATCTGCTACCTACAGTTGAAAATTTTAATAACGTGAATATTACAGAAAGTATGTGTTCAAAGAATATTAATTTTAAATATACAAGTTTCTTCAATGACTTAATTAACAAATGACAATTTTTTCAGATAATATAAATGACCACATTGATCCAAACTTCTTTGAAAACACTAACGACATATTACAATACAATGCCCTTAATATCATGAAAAGGGATGTAACTAGCCAGAAGAACACTACAACACTCAATCTAGTGCCAACTGTTACAATCATAGTAAACACTACGAATACTACCACTCACAATAAAACTGAAGAATTTCCAGAGCTAAAGGAGAATGTCCTCACACCTTTAAATAAAATTATATCCGAAAAGATAACAGAATTAGAAAGTTTGCAAAGAATTAAAGAAGACCTGCAAAAATTTGTTAAAATTAGTAGTCATCCTGATGATATACCAAAAGAAAATAATACTAGCAGTTATACAAATTTCTCTATATACAACATAGCAATGGCAACTGGCTTAGATGTAGACCTAAGGAGAGCTAACCCAAGCAGGTATGACAAATATATGTTAAAATTAAAAAGTGATATTTTTGCAGTCTTAAAAGATCTTTCTGTAATTCAAAAGTACAAAAACTCAGAAATTCCTGAAGATTTAAAACTCCTTATGCACGCAATGAAACGATATGTTTATAAAAATAAACTTATCGACAAACCTAAAAGAACTAAGTTAAGAAGACAAAAAAGTTTTAGAAGAATGATGGAGCAAACTAGTCGGTGTGACCGTTTAACTTTTAAGGACTGTTTGCTTCAAGTCATCGAAGTAATTGACAAAGATACGCCAATAAATAACGCTCTGTCTCCGCTATCCCCAGCCCCAAAAAAGATCATAAAGCATGTCATTAAATCCTTCTACGTAGACAAACATGTCATGCCAGGGCTAAGAATACACGACCCACATTATAATTTGACAAATTATTTAAATAGCATTGGTAGTAAATGGCAGCAAGTGTCGGCAATCCTCATACGGAGCACTCCTTTTGAAAGTGTTCATAGAATGAAACTGTTGCATTGTACTTTAACATTGGATATAAGTAAATTGCAAGATGCAATAGGTCTAATACAGTTCGCTCACAGCAGAAGAATGACTTCTTTATTAGATAAAGTGAGTGACGACACGATGGATAAAATAGACTCCGGACTGAGTGCAATTCATAACAGAATACTAATGTTAATTAAATACTACAAGCGTAAGTTACCAAAGCCGGCCGCGACTAAACATGAGCGAGCAGAGATACAAGAAACTACGATGAAACCTTTACCACCATCAACAATAAAATATAAAGCAGAGACACGTAAAGAGAAAAAACGTTCATTTATAAATCATATTCGTACCTTATTGAAGACTTCTAAGGACGATATTGCAGAACTTCTGCACAGAAAGGTTCCAAAATCGGAAATAGTGAAAGAACTTGCTAAAAAGAGATTGGATGAAATATCACAGAAAAGATACGGTGAATATGAGGACACTATGAGGAGATGGCAACAGAATTTAGAACTTACATCCAGACTGAAGCGATCCGTTTCAGATCAGCTCAAGACTCGGTCGTTAAAGAATATAATACCTAGATACTTAAGACATAAGGTAAACCCGAGAATAAAAGAAAATCAGAAGAATGTCTCAGCTGACACAACTCGTAAAGCTGACTCCAGGAAAAAGAAGAGGAAAGGCAAGAAAATTTCAAGACGAGGTAAGATAGCATTACAACACTCATAACATTAACACAACGTACGTTTAACGCCGAAACTAAAGAATCATCAGGTTATCTGTAAGTCGCAGGCTTCATTCTCATATGGATAACATTTGGTTATTTCTACCAAACTACTATGGGCAGACTGTTGATATATATGTATAATATTTTTTCTTTCAATTTCTTTCATTTCCTTAATCTGTTGATTACTTTAACTGAAACTTGACATGGTCATCGAGTTTTATCAGACTGTTACGAATGCCATGTTAATACATCTTAAATACTTAATTGTCTTCAGGACACAAAACCAGGAAGTCGACAACATCAAAATCAAGGAAACCAGCACCTTCCAAGATCAGAAAAATCACACGACCCCCGACAAATAAGACCACCAAACCCTTCTAGAACACATTGATTCAGGCTACATAGTACCTAAACCACATCAACATCTTTTGTGATCTATATCAAGTACAAAAATAATAAAGTACACATTTTCAAAAATGGAAGTTTCTACTTATTTTCATAAATAAAATAAAACTGGCCAACGAGTGGAAGTGAACATAATATAAATAAGTGTATTTCTTAAGCGAATAAAATATTGAGCGAAAATGTTTGGCTGAGAAAATAAACACGAAAACACAGATAGTTTTCTGCAGATATTTTATAATACTGTAATATATTGTGGCTTTGACTCATAAAGTTGCCGTTTTGTAAAACGGGTTAATTTGGACTATGGTAACTTCGGATTGACTAGCAATTATAAGTTCAAATAAACTTTACGTTTAATATTATTAATATTTTTTTCAAAATTAGTTATTAGATAAAGAGTAAGATATAAAGTTTATTTGAACTCAGAACTCATTCCAAGTCAATTCAATGTGTTAGAGTAAATATTTTGTTAATTGAATTTATTAAATACCACACCAAACACTTAATTTTGTAACCTAAGTTGAGCCTCCCATCCTCCCAGATTCAAATTTATATATAAGTTATAGATTCAATTGTGCTCATCAATAAAAGGGCGCAAGGCTGTAATACACCCAAAAATTCAACAAAATTGAATACAAAAATATTTATTGAAAATTACAAAAGTATTTAAAAATTTATCAGTTCTACAATCCCATGTTCTTAATGTTCAGCAGCTGTTTGATTAGATGGTCTTGTGCGGCCCAGTTCATGTGCTTCACTTTAATTTCCTTAGGATCCTCCAACAACACTGGTACTTTCTTTAAGGGTTCTGCCATACGACGCATTGGTCGCTCCATTAGTCTTGGTGTAGGTGATACTAGAAAAAATACGTTACGTTCAGTTCTTGTTGTGACTTAGTTCCCATCTGATTGTATCGGTAAATGCAACTTCAACGTTAAAACAAGAGAAAGATTTTTTTATTGTAGATAGGCGCGTGTTTGACCACTATCGCACCTGATGGTAAGCGATAATGTGGACGACGATGCAGCACGCTTGCCATGTCTCTTTTAATATCGGCATTTCTTATTTAACTGATACAAATCTCAGAAAGAATTTAAAAAAACGGGACATGCTGTGATCAAGATAAGCCTGAAAGGCCAAGTCTTATGCTTTCTGCTTTCCCAAATAGAGGGTGCTTAATAATGAACGCAATGACTTTAACTACATTATTTTAAGACTAATTCCTGTTGTCAGACTTGAGCATAACCATAGTAATAATTAGATTACCCAATGGGCTATAAGTTAGATGAATTAATTAATTATTCAAGTAAAAATGTAATTAGCCTTACCAACATATTTGTCGTTTGTAGATTCAATTTGTTTCTGCATTACAAAGAACCTGAATAGCTCATTAGCAAGTTTATAATTGCCAATATCTAAATAAAATATAATCCTCTTAGCTATATTATAAGTCATATCGTTCTTAATATCAGATCCACTTCCTTCTTTCAGTTTTACAAACTTTTCAACACGATTCCTGATCAATTGATTTACTATTTGAATCCTATTTATTTTCATCGCATCACTTTCAACTCGAGGGTTACTGGTTCTAACATTCAAATTCTTGTGTACTGTGGTTTTCAACATTTTGTTACTTGTGTTGATTTCAGTATCGATTTTTCTTTGGTCCGATTTAACTTTTTCATTTACTTTTTCGCTTAATTTAATACTTGTTTGCATATTTCCAACGAACTCTTCGAGATCAGTAAATTGATTTTTTGGCAGTTTAGCTAGGCTGTCCAAGGACAGTTTTATTTCATCTATTATGTTCATTGCAGCTTTAGTATCTTGTTCAAGTGCTTTTAGCAATATGAGTTTTCCTGCAGCTGGAGTATTGACAACTAAAGCCTGATGTTTATAAGTAGAACTGCCATTTTCAATTTTCTCCATCATTTCTTTTATCGCCTCATATGATTTAGGAATTCTACTTTTCAACGATCTACGACTGCTTATTGGCGATTTACTGACTAAGTTTTTAACTACCCGTTCCCATACGACAGCGGATTTGGGTCTCTCTGTTAATATGTTTCCAGTATTTCTACGTGACACTGACTCTTTCAGTTCTTTTTTTAATCCTTGAAATATGCTTGCTATTTTTTTGACTGGGTCTATTTTTTCTTCTGTTTTAACAATGTCTTCTACGTCCGATTTTAAAAGATTATAAATACAAGGTAACGCGTCTGAAACTTTAATGTTACCTTTAAAGCTAACTCCTTTTGCACTCTGTATCTCTATTAAATCTTCCAAGATTGTTTTCAAATGTGCTTTAAGTTTTTCTTTAGTCGAATTAAACTTATAAGAATCGACGCCTTTGAAACTAGATGTAATTTCTTTTTCTCCGATTTCTTTCATAGAGGTATTAAGTTTTGGTTTTTCTTTTGTATTTGAAGATTCTCGAGTCTTAGTCTTTTCAGGTTGTATTAATTTTATCAAGTCACTGAATGATTTTAATTTGAAGAATTCTGACAAGTTGAGTAATATATTCCCTTCAATGCTTGGGAGCGCTTCAACCTCGTAGTTTTTATTCTTCAATAAGCAATCTGGGTTACCGTTAATATGTGTCAAGTAGTCCAGAATTAATTTGTCTTTAGCTGTAACACTCATATTAGTTAAATCAACATTGTACAACTTTTCAAACTTTTTCTTAAGGTTATCATCACCTTTCAGAAAGTTTTGACTCTTTATTACATTGGCAAGTTTTTTATTATTTCTTTTTGGCAATAATAGCTTTGTAATTTTTTCTAAAACGCTTCCAAACATGTTGAAAGAATTTTTCTCATCTTCAGTTATTTCAGTATCTGTATGATTAAAAACTAATTTGGGTCCATGTTGTAAGTCGCTTAACTTTCCTTGTATATATTCAAACTTTTTGATTAAATCTACTACGTTATTTATTTTTTCTATTGCTTTCATCGTGGCTTCCCTTTGATTAATTTCCATTTCTACTTCAACCTTTTTTGGTTTAGTGACATCTTCCATCGCTTTCTTTCTACAAGGTAAACTGGTCGTAGTTTCCGAATTATTAGCACTATTAGCATTGAACAACTTCTCTGCTTCATGAATAGTCTCACAGATAGAAATGTTTTTAGCATCTTTATGCTTATCTATTGCACTTGATAACTGTTCTAAAGCATTTTTGAGGAATATTTCTTGTCTCAGATTGAGAGGCTCTTTAAAAAGCTCTAGTAAGTCCGCAATCTTTTCATGCTTCAATCCATCTGTTTCTGTTGAAGACGCATCTGCTTCTTTTTCCATATTCCATAATTTATTTAACAGGTTACCAGCAATGAAGGCCATTGCAGTCAATGTGTCATTTTCTGGAGTGAAAGTTATGTTTGACACTGAAGGAGCATTGGCATCTCCAATAGTCTCGCTGCCTTTTTTCAATTCATTGACTACAATCTTTGAAAGATCGTGGTTCTTCGTATTTTGTGTATAATTCCCAAGCACTGTTTTTAAATTTTCATGGCTTGAATCAAATTTGTTTTCATGTTCTATTGTTTCTATTTTGTTATCAGTTATTTGGTTGTATGTCTTGGGTTGGCTATATTCAATCTGTAGTGCCTTGCTGGTAATATCAGCGAAACCTGATCGTCTTGAACCAGAGAGTGGTGGTATCATGTCGATTTTCTTAGCAACCAATGTTCCCGTCAAGTTCGAGTCCTTTAAAGTATCTGCCCAAACAAAAATACAACAATAAAGTAAGCTTGCTTTAAAGAATTAATATTTACTAACTAATCAAATATTTTTCATTATAAAAAATTCGTACCTTCGTTAAGTTCATCAATAGCGTCAGTTTTTACAGTGTTATTTTGAATAGCATCTTTGCTTATATGAATCGACTTGTCTACAGATCTTTTACTATGTTTATTATTTTTGTTAACCGTAGATCTTCTATACCTTGATAAGGTTGGGTGAGCAAAGAAAGTTTCATCCATCTCCCTCATTTTATGGAACTCAGCTGTAATAATAAACAGTGGTTAAAGTCTAATTCTGTTTTGTAGCAGTACAACTAAACCACTTACCTCAAACACTCTATTATAGTTTGTAGAACAAAAAAATAAAACTAAATAATAATTGTTTGTGCAATAGTGCTCTATTAAAAAAAACGTGCGAATCAGTGCTCTTGCCGAGGTATTGCTACCAAATAACCTGGAAACAGATATCAGAAATTTAATCAGTAGATTTGGTTTTAAAAGATGCATAAGGGTATACCGAAAACCAGTAAAAGCATTGTAAATAAAAATATATTGAAGTGAAAGATGTAGAAAGTGAGAAATAGAAAAGTGTATATGAATGCGTAAAACGTACCTAGAATATCGTCTTTCTCTGCAACTTTAATTCTCATTGGCGGAGCTGGTACATTAGGACTACTCAAAATCTTGACATTCTTCTTTTTCTTCATTTCTATTGAGCGAGATAAAAAACTTAATATAATATAAACCTGTTTATTGGATACCAACAGCCTGTATTGCAACACTGCTGGGTAAAGATCTCCCCCAAGCAATCCAGCTGTGTCAGTTCAGGGCTAGTGTGAACCATCGCTTACATAATAATTTAGTTTAGTTCATCTCGACCTGTTCCACAGACGTATTGCCTCCTGGCTATGTCTCCACACAAGAGAGAATCAAATCAATTTTTCTGATAGGTATTTTTTTGGTAGGTGGGAAAATCATCCAATGACATCCCCCGCTCTGGGCGGAGCGGGAGACCATGTCAAACTTTTACTGACTAAAAACCCACTCCTGTTTCTTCGTTACCTTTTATACCAGGGTGGAGCCTTCCTTTTAGAAGCGGACTCTTGGCCCCAGTAGTCTTCGACCCTGCTGGGCCCTTCGGTTTGCTAACATCTCCTTGAAGCGCGCGTAGAAACAGTACGCGCCGTTGACGACTTGTGCTCGGTCCGGACGGTTACCGGACGGTCGGACGGCGAGCTACCCATTGCTCGCCGTCCGCAAACCCACGTCTATGGTGGCCGGAAATCGTCTTAGTCAGCGCATTTTATCGTGACTGAATCAAATTGATGTGTAACTTTACCCCACGTTTCTTTATCATATATATTCCAATATGCAGCTCAACGGCTGAAATTGATTCATCAAGCCAAACATGTACACACCACCACACAATAAAAAAAACGCTTTCCGCGTCTGTCTGTTTATCAACTAACTGCTCCGAAACGCAACGGATTCTGATGCAATTTTCACTAATGGTAAGAGCAATAAACGAAGAAGACTATTGTGTATAATTTCTTGACGTACAGACCCAGGGCGGCTTACTAATATATGTAACAAAAGCAAGTGATTTCAAACAATACTTCAAACGTCACCATTACGAGTACCATTAGCGTGCACAACTCAAAGTCAACGGTAACACTCACTAGACTCCAACATTTCAAGAGCATTATCGAAGATATCTTCATCCTCTTTTAGTATAGCATCCGGAGAAATGTTATCTTGTGGACATTCCTGGACATCCTGGCAGACCCACTGCGCGTCACCGTCACATGTACACCGACTGCAGCCCGAACATATGTTATCTAGAATAAAATAAAAAATTGAGGATTTATTTCCTACTATTGATAAATTTTTGGAAAGAAACGAAAGAAGCATTAGTTGTTGGATTACATGACTAGAGACGAGATGACCATTGATATCTTCTTCTTTATTTCAGAGTTTATGATTAACCCTTGCATACATCTAGTGTGGACCCAGTAGGTGGCCACGTGCAATAAGCGTTTATTAATTCTTCGATAGGGCCAAAGTATAGGACACACGACCAAGTTGATACTTTGGACAGGGGTACAGCACTCTCAATTTATGTCAGACGGATCTATGAAACACCATTTTGACCAGTTATACACATTGTCATAACAATATGACACATCTATTGAGATATATGTGAATATAGATGTGTGAAACACATGCTGTGCTGGTGACAAATAAGGTTAGTAGGATGAGGATAGATGCTTCCCACAAGGTAGACCGACGACCTTTTGAGGGTCGCGGAGATCCGATAGATGCGAGACGCATGGAACCGGTCATTGTGGCAACACTCGGGGTACGCCAATGTCCAACCGTGGACATCTTTCAGCTGAAATGATGATGATGATAAGATGCCAGTAGCTCACTTTTTTTTAAATTATATAAACCAGTGCTTGCCTGTAAGCCCACCTGATCTTTGATGGTGATTTACACTAGTTTGTTAAGAGCCTATCAACTCTAACCTTGAAGGGTACCTAAATTAAAATGGGACAGGAAGACCGCAGCAGACAAATTGTTCCAGTCCTTCGATGTTCGCGGTATAAACGACACTTATTTATAAGTATAATTTCTTACCTTCATTGCAGTTCGTGTATTCTGAGATGAATGGTACACATTTCTTCTTAGATTGTACATCACCAGCCTGATTTACTGAAAATTCATATTTTTTTTTACAAATTGTTTTGTATTCTAACTTTTGTCCTAAATCCTTCATTTTCATCAACTTATATCCCATTTTAAAATTTGTTGGCTTTTAATCCAGCAGACTAACTTCGTAAAAAAGGAATATGCGTGCATTTTTTTTTGCTAAATGAAATACTTTTAACTCAAGTAAACAAATATGAAAAAGATTAAATATCGTCATTAAAAACGAAGTTATAAAGCCTCAAAGCTGCTTTATGAAAGAGAAATCCACCAAAGAAAACGGCAAATGAGACAGATATATTTGTTTGAAATTGTTCTATCTCGTTTACTTTCCTACCAATTTTTATATCTGTTTCACAATTAGTATTCCATTTTTGTGTATTTATTGATGAACTAGTTAATTAACAAATATTTACTTTGTGCATATTTAATTCTTGTTTCTATCGTTTCTTATCTAAACTAGCTTTACGTACCATGTTTTATTGGCATTGCTCACCAGACAAATACAGCTTCTTATAACTTAATATGAATCGTGATATAATCGCTTTACAACAAGTTTTGTGATCGTCATTTGATTTTAACAAATGTATAAAACTAAATTGATACCATCTCAAAATTTCTTGTCTCTTTTAACAAGTTTTGAATATAATGTGTTCAATAACACTTTCTAGCTTTTTAACTAGCAATTTTCTGTCAAAATAATTATCTTAAAGGCTAAGTAAAATATACAAGATATAAAACAAATGATCTTGGTGCAGGTGCAAATAAAACGTTTAAAGTGTGCAAAAAGCTTATGAATATGTGACCGTGAAATAGCTCTGCAAATAAATTACCATGTCTCAATGTGCAATTGAAAACTTAGATTTACAATGTGCAAAAAATAGGGCAATTTTAAATTATTGAAATCCTAAAACTTTTTATAAATTATTTAATAAAATGTACACAAATTATAAAAGTGAAAATACACACTATCACTCAACATACAACACAAAATCACAATCACTAAAGTCTCTTGTTGATTTGTTTTTCATTCCATAACATTTGAAGGATATTTCTCGAAAAGTTTTTCTAATCCATATTCTTATTTTTCGTGAATTTATTCAATACTTTCTTTTGAAGTTTACTAAGCACCACTTTTAGATATTTCCTTTTAAGACACATCCATAACTTTAAATTAACATTTATCTCCCTAGTTTCATTTCATCAGAAAAATTATCATTCTAAATGTTCGATTTTAGTCATTGTTCACGATAAAGTCCACGTAGTCTCCCTTCATCGACATTCTATTCTGTCCCAACAGGTTTTCCTTGGGGACCCTCCTCATCATGTTTCTCAGCTTAGTTCGCACTTGGTTGTGGATCAGCCTCCGGTGGCCATCGGGATGGTTGCAGCACAACGTGTCGCCTCCTGCAAGCACCAATCTTTATTTCATTATTCGGAATTAAACAGAAAAATTGTAAGGGTTCCATTTTTGTTATGAAACGGAAAAAGTGTCAAAATAAGAATCAATTTAGCAAGATTGGCTTGCAAAAGGCGACGCTTAAGTGTCCGAGATGTTCGTGACCAATGGAATGTTATGTTAGAAAAATATTTTATCCAACGGTTCTACGTTCTGAGTTTTATCAGGTTTTATATTGTTTCCACATTTATTTCAGATCCTCTTTTACTAAAATTGTTTTACATCATTATGATATCGTTGAATTTTCAAATTATTATTTTTTTATGAATCACAATTTTTCTACACCAGGAATAATTCAACACTTTACACAAACCACTTATTGAAAACACAGTAGTAATCAAAATAAATTCACACAATCATATTACACCACAATAATAAAACATAGCAGGAGCTTAAAATAACATAGCACAATTACACGACCCTGGAACCAATAAGAACCAAAAACCCAAAAAAATGCCAGTAACAACACTGAATCATACCAGCAGCCAACATATCAAAAATGCTGTTATCCATAGTCCTCCTCATCCGATAGGACAGCTGTCTGAAGTAGGCGGGCCTGTCCTGTTGCATTAGTGAGGTATATCTGTCTCTAACAGTTTTGTCAGATCTGATGGCCCTGTAGAAGTTGCAGAAGGAAACGTCCCTGTTGATGCACCCAGCGTCTTCCCCGCTGGTGGAGCAGACACAGTAGTAGCAAGTGTTGTAGTTGGGGTAGTCGAGGAGAGACTCGACGTCCGACCCAACGTCGATGTCAGTGTCGTTCGCAGTAAGGCTGTTGGTGTAGTAGGAATGGCCGCGGAAGCACTTGGCCTTGGAGCTGTAGGGAATCTCGTCGTTGTGCCAAATGTAATCTGCGATGAAGGTGTTTTTGTTATTTTCCGCTATTTACTTAAAATTGTATGTTTTTCACCTTATTAAATTTCAATAAATTAAATAACAGGTAAATAAAAAGAGTTTCGAACACGTTTTCCATTATTATATGTTAATATAGAATT
The DNA here is from genome assembly GCA_961205895.1 of Mythimna pallens. Classification (NCBI taxonomy): domain Eukaryota; kingdom Metazoa; phylum Arthropoda; class Insecta; order Lepidoptera; family Noctuidae; genus Mythimna; species Mythimna pallens. The sequence goes on from OY540847.1 coordinate 939,585, forward strand.
TACAAAATACCTACGACTAGTGTTATGCACTCACTTTTCTTATTGTCAGTTGTCCTTCTTTTCTAAAAGTTTTACCTAAGTATTTGTCGTAAGTAAGTTTACTATAAGATTGAAATTCAATTGGTTATGAATATAAATTAAAAGGTGAAACTATCCGAAACACAATCGATGAATATTTCAAAATATACAACAACTAATATCCAACCAACCTAACGACTCGAAGGAAAATTTCACGGTATGTTGTTTTAATGATTTCAATCAAAACTAAAGTTTTTGTTTTATGGTCACCTGCACTATTAGCACAAACCTCGTCTAATCCTATAAGCCAGATTGTTCGCATGCTCGTAAGGCAAGCCCATGTTGAACTTGTCCGTAATTTCTTTCAAAGCCAAACACTCATTGATATTTTCTGCGGGTCTATTGCTACAGTATTCATTTTTCCCCTCAGCTGAACAGACGCACATTTGGCAGGATTCATCTTTTGTTGGTGAAAGCATGTGGTGCATTAGAGATGGACCATTTCTTAGTCGGTATTCTTCGGAGTCTGTCTCGTCGTGACCTGCTAGTTGTGGCTGATACTGGTTAATCCTGATGATGGTGCGACCAGGGACACATTTGTATCGTTTGCCATCGACGTCTTCTTTTTTTATTGACGGGTGGTTGAAAAAGAAGTCTAAAATTTGCTAGTGTATTAGATTTTTGTTCATTATGGTTAACACCTAGCTTTTTAAATAGTTGGTCAAATGTATCTGTCGTTTATGTGTTTCATGTATGATTATACATTGTTTCATCATGATTGTGGTGGGCTTATAATTCACAACAACACCAACAACTATGTAAATTTCGATTTTTAATTATTATATTAAGATACCGTGTCACATGCATAGCACACAGACATGCATAGACATAGGCCTCTTAAAGAGAGAATGGGTTGCTCGCTGGTTTCTATTGTGAGAGAGAGATAGAGCATCCGATAGTAACCCCTTTTTTCGCGACGTTATCATATTTTTTCAATTTAATCAAAATATTTTATTTCACATAACATACACGGGCACTTATACAACGTCAGAAGCTATAATGGTACTCGGTTCCAATTGGTGGTTTCCTATAGAGTAGAACCGGCAAGAAATTCCATGACAACTCTTAATTTTACAATATTTCCTTATTACAATATTATAAAGAATATATCTATATTAATAGGTGGTAGCAATTTTATTATTATTATTATTGACAGGCACCCGTTTGACCGCTATGTAACAAAATAGGTGATGATGCAGTCGAAGTTGAAACGCGCTTGCCTAGAAGTAACATTTTTAATCTTGTCTTAACGACTGTTGACATGTTTCTAGACTCGGGAGTTGTTTAAACTCGGGCAAGGTTTCCCACATGATATTTTAAATGGTGAATTTGTTTTTTTTTTTACATTATTAACATTGTTCTCACAAATAATAGCGACAAGAGACATGTAACCGAGATATTACATTACATCATATTATTGAAAAGATTGTCCATGGAGTTTCTTGCACATGTTCCTCTCTTTAGAGCTTTGGAATGTACAATCAGCATAATTTTTCTAACTGACTGACTTCTTGATATTTCAAACGTGTAAATGGTTTATTTGAAATAATATGTTTTAAATCTTTGATGGCATTAAACCACACAATACGTCTCTAATGTCTTCTTAAACGAGGATAACTCACCAGCGACAACCACGTTGACCAACAGGGTCAAAGCGATGAGCACTACCACCGTCGGCTTAACTTCCATGGTGCACAAACTGAAGAGACCACGGTTAATGCGGTTTTATACGACGTTACACTTCAATGGAGTCTTTGATTCTTTATTTAGGAGCGCAGAGACGAATCCAAACGATATAAAAAAAAAATCTGATTCAGGATAATCGGCCTTACATTATTCCCACTGCTGGGACTCTGCTGGGTTTGGATTATGCTTTAAGTTTCCTTATAATATCTAATCAGGACTGAAAATATCCGCAGGGTAACCAAGATTACTAACATAGCTCGTGGTTAGGCCTTCTACAAGGTGGACCAATGACCTAGTAAGGTTATAGATAGGTTAGGTGATAGATACTACGCATAGGACCGGTCGTTGTGACGACACTTGAGGGAGGTCTATGTCCAACTGTGGACGTCTTTCGTCTGAAATGATAATGAATTTGGTCCCCAATCACATCGTCATCTTATCATGAACCGCGCAGATTTATTCAACGGCAGTGCATATTCTCGAATACCAATTTGTGTCGAATTAAATTCAAATATTTTTATTTAACATAAAAATGTGAAATAAGAATATTTGAATTAAATCACAGCAATAATATAAAGGCGAAAATTTGTGAGTCTGTTACTTCAGAACGCTCAAACGAATTTGGGTGAAATTTGGCACATGGGTAGACCATTTTGTCCCAGAAGTAGGTATGTTCCCTTGGGACCATTTTCTAAAGCGGCTTCAGCTGCCGGTAAAGCAGCTAATTAGGTCACACAAAATTTAAACCATGTGTGTAAATCCGTCACTGTATTGTATGAATGCCGTAAAAAACAACGTTGCTAACAAGCGGCGGCACAATCAATCCTTATCGGAGAGCACCTGCAGCGGGGACACGCTCGCATCTGGCGCGCGCTGATAACCACTATCTTGTTAGCACTGAAAGGAAGACGCAGCGTTGGAAGGCCTCCTACAAGGTGAACCGATGACCTGGTGAGGATCGCAGGAATCCGATGGCTGCGAGACGCACTGTACCGGTCGTTGTGGCGACGCTTGGGGGAGACCTATGTCCAACAGAGGAGGTCTTCGGCTGAAATGATGATGATGGTGATGGAATTAGAGCTTGTAAATAATAATAATATTTATTTATTTTAAGACAATTTTTGGTCCACATTATATGTTAGTACCTACTTATTTCTATGTTAGTTCATACATTACATCACACTGTTTTTATATTCTTCCCGTAACAAATTACATAATTATTCAATTCATATTTATAATTTTTTTTTTTTTTTTTACAATATTTTGGAATTTATTAACTTATAACTAGGTACTACAATAATTATTTATAAATTCAATTATAATATTGTCACTAAATTAAAATGTCTTAGAATAAAAATTAAAAATGTCAATAAATAAAATAACATTGATTAAAACTTATAAATATCAATAGACAAAATATCAATGAATTAAATGACATGGAAACATAAAATTTAAATGTCATAGAATAATAAAAATAAAATGTCATGGAATAAAGATAAAAATATCAATAAATTAAATTTCATGGAATAAAAATTAACATTGTCCACAATCATAACACACGGTAACACACCACACACCACAGAGGTCAACCGTATTAGTAACAAAATCTCTTACCCAATGTTAATACTTAATAACTAGTAACGACCTGGTCCGATTAACCAGTGGCGCTATGCTGGCACGTACCAGTGGGCATCTACCCGGGGTTAAACATAGAGCCACTTGGAACCGTCTGGATAAGTTCTCCACCTTACATTCTCATTCTATAAACCGAGTGTTACTCATTTGATTGCTTGATGATGATGTGGACGCTAATCTGTTAGTGCTGGTTGCGGCTTCCTAACCTGGATATTTAGTTATGATGCTGTGTTGACATGATCAGCAAAAGTACAAGATACGTGCGGAAAAACTCGGATATAACCATATAACTGTTTTTTTTTTTAAATTAATATAAACTAGTGCTTGACTACGATTCCACCTGATGGTAAGCAGTGATGCAATCATTGATGGTGAGGCGCACTAGCTTATTAAGAGCCTATTCACTCTAGCCTTAAAGACACCTAAATTATAGTTAGATGGGAAGACAGCAGCAGGCAAATTGTTCCAGTCCTTCGATGTACGCGGTATAAACGACGAAGCGAAACGCTTAGTCCGGTCCGTTGAAGTTTCAACAACGTAAGAGTGGGTACTTGCCGTACGACGGGTTGTCCGATGGTAGAAAGGAGATAGCGGAAAACTGTAAAATACCGAAAGGCTGGCTACCAGGTGGCTATCGAGGTATCTTCAAGGTCAGAGTGAACAGGCTCTTAAAAACCAATGCGCCTCATCATCAACGATTGCATCACTGCTTACCATCAGGTAGGATAGCAGTCAAGCACTGGTTTATAAAAAGTAAAAAATATGTATTTGAGTTTTTCATTTACAATTGTTTACATGTAGGCCACATGGGTACTTATAAAACGGCAGACTAACGGTTCCAATTCATCATTTCTTATGGAGAAGAACCGGCAAGAAACTCCATGGGTACGTACCAGGGCCAAGGCCGGGGCCAAATTCTGCAGCCACCGTAATAGGGATGGGAAATAGATGATACTGTAGACGCCAATCGTTTTGAAAAACTGAAAGTGCCATATTTAATACTGTAAACTGTTATGGTGTGACCACAGATGTAAGGGAACGGACATCCTCATGCTTCAGCTACTGTAGATGTGGGTTAGCGCAGACTAGAATCAATGGATAGCTCGCCGTTCGGCCGTCCGGTGAGGACCACGCCTGCCCCCCTAGCCAAGTTACAACCGTTTCGTTTCGATTTTCTTTTCGTTGATCGCCTCGAGTCGGCCACGCCTCCTATTCCTTTGTTCTGACCACGCGACCGAGCATTGAGATGGCGGACTAAAGGAATCGGAGGCGTAGCCTACTAGAGGCGATCGACGAAAAGAGAATCGAAACGAAACGGTTGTAACATGGCTAGGGGGGCAGAATCGTTGACGACGCGTAGTGTTTTAAGCCAAGCCTCAAAAAGATTGGCCCAGGAGGGCAACGGGGAATTTAGGAAATGGAAACCGTGGTTCTAGAACGGAAGGGGCAACTGAAGACACAGGTGTGGTTTTAGTCAGTAAAAGTCTGAAAAGCCCACTCGCTCCACCCTAAATCGGGAGAAGTCATTCGATGATTTCCCAACTTAAAAAAAAAAACTGTTATAGCTGTAGTAAGACTACTGACACGTCATTTGGTATTTCATTTTGTTTTGCAATTTGTTGAGGATAATATATGTATATACTTATCAACTTTTTATAGGTATCAATTTTCAATCAACAATGTACTTGTTGATCGAAGGTATCAATATTATCATTACTTACCTACACAACCGTCTGGGGTCTGCTACTGAAAGAAAGTCTAGGCCTGGTACGAAAGGCCACGAAGGAACAGAAGTGAGTTTTTAGTCAGTAAAAGTCTGACACTATATCCCGCTCCGCCCAAGAAGGATGATTTTCACACCGAAAAAAAAAACCCCAAAAAAATAAAGAAAAAAGAAATACGTTTACGACAGTAAAAAAATATTTATTAAACATCAACTAGGTGTAAAATTCGTTATCTAAACGTAAATTATCATTTTACAAAAATCAGGTACGAAGCCGGCCAAGTGCGACTCACACACTAAAGGTTCAGTACTATAAATGTCATATTATTTGTCAAAATACACACTTGAAATTAATGTCAACTCTTCCTATCACGAAAGAAAGTCATTTATTTCGCAAATAAGGGTACAGCACATGGTGATAAATTGATAACAGGTAGGTTAAGCTATATTTTACCTTGCAAGAGTTTTAAATCACAACTTATATAGATCATCACACAATTAATAACATACAAAGACAATTTGTATATCATTAGATGAGATAGTAAACGTTACATGATATATAACACGCTGACAGACAGACAGATCGACGGACGGATAGCAGAGGCTCAGCACAATGCGTTCCAAATAAGAATAGGATCGATTTACATGTTGTGACGTCACGTCATTCTGTCAAATCGAAGAATTATTATGGTGAGCAAAGCAAGAAATTTTTAAAATTCTATTTATTTACGAACTGTGAACGAAAAAAGTTTAATCAGAATCCAGTTCTTCAACTTTGCTCGTCTCTGAGTTCTTCAATTTGGCCCAATTTCTTGCGATTTGACAGTACGACGTGACGTCAAAACATGGCAATCGATCCTATTCTTATTTGGAACGCATTGTAATAAGACTGTGTCCGTTACCCTTCGAGTACAGAACCCTAAAAATTAGTAGGAATAAATTACACTTCAATGCCTGACTTTAAGTCACATGGCAATATTTTGTAAAAATAATCTATTTTTAATATTGGTTCACTTGGTCCCAAGTATGTTTTAATCATTTCTAGAGTCATCTTTACTTCATAGACGTAAGCCTAACAAATTCGTCAATGTGCTTACAATTCGAGCACGAAATCTACAACCATTTCCATGTGTTTCTCTTTATGTCTCTGCACCACCCTAAGGTCGACTGGTAGAAAATGCCTAAGGCATTAAGTCCACCTTTGTACAGTGTTTATTAGTAGTGCATAAAGTTTTAATAAATAAATAAATATGATAAAACACACCTATTACAAGAAGGAACCCGGAATTTTAGGTTGTCTCGACATAGACAGCTCAGGTTAGAAAGGGATTATTCTCTTCTTCTTCTTCTTTTCGTGTCGATGTACTCTAACTAAATTTTATCTGACCAGTATTTGGCAACCTCTGTAGAGGTTCTGTAGAGGTTACAGAGCTGAAGCTCTGTTATTGGCCTCGTGTAGATCCTGAAAACTGCAGGTAGTTGTGCAGGATGGACAGCATAGCAAATGACGCATTATTCTCTTCATTTTATATGATTTAAAAGAGTTTCAACTCATAATATGATTTAAAAGAGTATCCATGGAGTTTCTTGCACTTTCTACATCTACGCTTCTCTACGCTTTAGAACGTGCAATTTTGCTTTTTTTTTTTTTTTAACTGACCGACATTTTGACAATTCAAAAGTAAATGGTCTGTTTCAAATAAACGTTTCTGATATCATTTTAGGTTACTTTAAACCCCTCAGGACTGACACCCGTGCGAATCCGTCCAAAAAAGACTAAAAATATGTTTGGGTAGATGTATTCAAGCTTTTTTAGATCGGTTCCTCATAATTTATCACCCTACACTGACAATAGAGCTAAACGTTGGACGCCGCCTTGTAAAACGTATCGCCACCACAATAGCTGAACGTGAAGTAACTAAATTACAGCGACGGTTTTCAATCTGGCGCGCCTACTTGTAATACGGCGGGTTATACAATATGGCTGCGACAAAAACATTCAATATACATTTTTATTTAGTAATAAATAATGTTCATATAACTATTTTGTTTGCGACTTTAAAATTCGCACCACCGATACTTCCATTTTTCATCTCATATCGAGCAATCCATGTCTACATCAAATAACTATAATATATTCTAAATGTGGAACCCATCAAGGATTCCCTCCATCATCAGAACAAAGCCAATTCACTGTACTCTTTCAAATATGAGTCAAAGAACCAGCAGTCACCAGCCCCATTATTCTTTTCCAAACCCTGTATCTTGGACCAGGCTGCGACCATCTCTTCTGGACCAAAGCTGTGTATGGAAGCCATGTCCTGGTAGAGGCAGGTCATCTTCAGCCAGGGCTTGTAAGGACTCAGTCTCTTGTCGTGAGTGAGGGTGAGCCCCAACTCCTGGCGAGCTACAAGGTACGTGAAGTATACGTCTTCCAGGTTCACCATCGGCACTCGTGCAGCCGTTGTGAAGATTTTGCCGAGGTAGTCTCCTGGAATTAGAGAATTCGTATGGTCATGATAAAGGCATACGTAGTTTCACACAGAGGTTCGATTGCCGGTACCTGAACCATTGCTGTAAGGTGCTTGCACTGAGAAATTGGAGCTTGTAGGTGTGAACTGTGTGAAGTGTGAACTCACAATAGTTGTTAACCTGATAGAACTAATTAACAGAGTTAGGTTAGATTATTTTTTATCTATCCATACTAATATTATAAATGTGAAAGTGTGTGTGTGTCTGTTTGTTTGTCCGTCTTTCACGGCAAAACGGAGCGACGAATTGACGTGATTTTTAAGTGGAGATAGTTGAAGGGATGGAGAGTGACCCACCCCTAAAATGGGGGGTGGAATTTTGTATGGAGCATTCCGCAATGGTCCACAGTTTGTATGGAGAAACCTACTTTCACGCGAGCGAAGCCGCTAGTATTATATAATATTATAATGACGATAGTTTTTTTTTGTAATGAATGAAATCTAAAACCACTGGACCGATTGCTAGATACTTTAACAGTGAGTGCCATAGATATTAATATATATTCCTAATGACTAGAACCTTTCGGCCCCATCGACCATCCGTTCTACAAGCAATGTGCCCTGCCCACGGCCACTTAAGTTTGGGTATTCCTCAGGCTATGTCGGCGATCTGGTGTATCCTGATGATCCGTCATATGTGTATTATGGGTTTTTAGTATAAATGACGTACCACTAATGAGGTAGCCAGTACCGCTGAGGTACTTGGACACCTGGTCCTGTGGGAGCAGCCACCGCGGGATGAACCACTTGGTGTACTCGTCTCTGTGCAGATACGTGTCGTTCTTACTGTACCCTGGAAGTAACACAATAGAATAACATTAATTATCTCCAGTGTATTGGGCCTCGGTCTGAACTGACCCAAATAGTTTTGGTCTCGGAATAAGTGCAGTGTATCAGTGGGATAGAGAGAGAGTAGTAAATTGATACGTATATGTCACAACTGAGGCCACTGACTGGTGAGAGTCGCGGAGACCGATGGATGCGAGACGCACCGGACCGGTCATTATGGTGACATTTGTAGGAGGCCTAGGTCCAACAGTGGACGTCTTTCGGCTGAAATGATAATGAATCACAACTACGATGCTATTTGATTGTAATACTAAAAATAATTCTTCTAGTATTGTTTTTTTTTATTTCTAGGCTGCCGTACCCGAAGGGTGCCAGCGGGACCTTATAACTAAGCCTCCACTGTCCGCCTCTCGTTCCGCGGGCTGTGTCTCATAAACTGTAAGAGGTAGACAGTTGCAATTTTCTCTGAAGAAGTGTCTTTATATTACCGATACAATAACAAATACAAATAAAGTTAAAAATTAAAGAAGATTTGCATACATGAAACACTATTTTGTCGGCGTTTCTTGCTCGATTTTAATGTTGTTGTAATGCCTTTCGTGTGCGACTCCGACACGTACTTACCAAGTAACTGAGCATCTTCATTCTCCTTGAGAACCTTCCTCAACGTCCAGGGGTTGACCAGCACGTCGTCATCAGTCTTGAACAGGAACTGCGCCTGCGGACAGCGGTGCAGGCTCCACCTCATCATCAGGGCAGTCTTCAGCGTCAGGTTCTGGTAGTGGTCGTGGAAGTCGAAGACTACCATGTCGCTGTACTGCTTGGCCTCTATGTAGGTGTCTACCTGGAAACAAAGCAAAGTTTTATATTAAACAAGACTATTGGAATTTAATGATTTGATGATTATTCATTCTGACGACACTTGGGGGAGGCCTATGTCCAAGAAGAGACGTCTTTCGACTGAAATGATGATGATGATTTAATTTGATGTCGTAATTTAATGTAATATCAAAATTTAATTTAATTAATGTCATAATTTTAATTTATTTTTTATATATTTTATCTTATTCTTATTTACATGAGTTATAAGAGCTCCCTACTGTAATGTATACTCCAACCAAGGCCTTATTTAATGTTTTCGGGATTAGGAGACCAGGAGACCCGTAGCACAGGTATGGGCTCCTGTCTCAAGTCTGTAAACTTATTCTTATAAACTGTATACAAATGTTGCAAATATATTATTATTATTATTATAAGTAAATATATCTATATTCATTCAAACAATGGGAGATGAGAGATTCAAAGATTCAGTATTTATTTTATTTATGTGAAATAAAATATTTTTTTTAACGATGTAGCCTAACCAATTGATCATCCACGTCGTCTCCAGACAGCCCCAAAACGAAGTAAGTGGGCTGGTGCTTCGCCCAAGTTTCGCGCACTGCCATCCGGTGCTCGAACCTGGAGAGTGAGCTGGAAACCAGGATGATGACCGGCACATCGTCTAGGCTCGCACATGGCGCTGATGAAGGCTCTATTAGAGCTTGGCTGGAATTGGAAACGTTATGTTAAATTTTTTGGTCTATTGTCAGCTTCGTTTCCTTAAAATTATCCAATAAAGCATACTCCTAGGGTAAAAAAAAAACTACCCACGTCCTATTTCACGATATGGTCTACCCGTATGCCAAGTTTCGTTCAGCCGTTAAGACGTGAAGAAATAACAGACAGACAGACACAGTTACTTTCACATTTATAACATTACAATAGTATGGATTATATACATAAAAAACCGGGCAAGTACGAGTCAGACTCGCGCACTGAGGGTTCCGTACTCTTACCTATGAAAACAGTTCAATTCCCGATATATTTTTTGTAACGTAACAAAAAATTTACGGTTTTCAGATTTATTCCTATATCTCTACTATATTAAGACCTTGCTTCATGCCAAATTTCAGGATTCTAGGTCAACGGGAAGTACCCTATGAATTTGGATTTCCCTGAAAGTGTCAAAATAAACGTTTTTTGCGACATAAACGGCCGTATCTTTCTTTTAAGTTAACTCTGAACTTTTTTTACAGCTTCAAGATAGATGGTTTTAATTTTAACTCGCAACCTACCTCCACAAGTTCACGAGATAAAGGGAGTATATTCAATGTACTCTGTGATAAAGGGTCTTGACAGATAGACAGACAGACAGACAACAAAGTGATCCTATAAGGGTTCCGTTTTTTCCTTTTGAGGTACGGAACCCTAAAAATACCTTTATAAATAATCATAAGCCACCATCATTTTGAATCTAAAAGTCAAGGTACCGGAGTTTTTTTTCTGTTTGAACGATGAGTGATATTTATTTTGCAAATAGGTTATACATAACACTTTTACACGACAATTTTTTGGTCAAACAAGAGGGTCATTCAAATATTACGTAAACACTACAGTGGCGTGGGGGTCTTTGCTTTACTTATTTTTAATGACATGGGGGATGGGGAGGTCAGGATGGTGATGTCAGCAGTATTTGTATTATTAGTTTTTTTAAGAGAGACAAAGAAAAACTGTTTAATCGTGCGAAATGACGCAATCTTAAAACTAGCTAACAAACATTATCAATAGAATAGGGAATATACGCGTCACATCCGCGCAAAACGGCCGAACGCTCAGCATAAAGCTGCGGCCTCACGCATTATAATAATAATAATAATAATAAATTATTTATTTCAGATTCTACATCCATATTTGTTAGTACAATGCGAGCTTACAAACTAGTGTTAGTAAAAAAAATAAAATAAAAATATTATTGTGGCCAGTCCGGGTGAACCTCCCGGTGGTGGTGGAAAATCACTGTACGACTGCATGCAGCCGTATCCAGCGAGCCAGCATCGGGGAGTCCCACCGGTCCGCCAGCGCGCGCAAGATAGTGTTGGGACTGTCGCGCGTACGGCGCATGATGGCTGCGAAGCCGTCTGTGTGGGCCGCCGCGAACATCGTGGAGGCGCTGCAGTGGCGCGGCAGTCCCATCAGCACCCGGAACGCGTTATTGTATTGAACGCGCAGATCGCTGTATGCCCGCTGCGTATAGTCAACCCACAGGCTACAGGTGTAAAATGACTGACAGTACGCTTTAAAAAGCGCAACTTTGACAGTCCCCGTACACCGTGAAAACCTGCGGGCCAACATGTTGCATCGGACAGACAGCGCCCTGCGCTCCCTATCAATATCCACTCTGTCCTTAAGGTCCTCGGTGACCCAGTGGCCCAAATACTTAAATTGCTCGACTTTTTTTAGAGCTGTACCACATAATGAGAAATTGGGCACGAATGTGTATCGCTTATTGTCTGGCCTGAAAATCATTATCTCACTCTTTTTTACGTTGTAATTGAGCCCATGAGTCACCGCATAGGACTCACAAATATTCAGGAGCCTCCGTAAGGCACCAATCGACGGGCTCAACAGCACCATATCGTCGGCGTAGCTAATGTTATTGACGCATATTCCATCTATATGACACCCGATGCCAGTGCTGCTGAGCTCCTCGATCAGTCGGTTGACATATAGGTTGAAAAGCGTAGGAGAGGTCAGTCCCCCCTGCCTCACCCCGCATTCCAACCCGTACTCCCCCGAGAGCGAGCCAGCCCATTTCACACAATTCTTCTGCTTGTTATACCAATGCATAAATAATAGCATAATTTCTCCAGGTAGACTAGTTTCAGCCCTTAATTTACCCCATAGAATATCGTAAGATACAAGATCGAAAGCTTTCGATAAATCAAGGTAGCAAGCATACACTGGAGTCTTTCTACTAGTGTAATACTGAACAGTCCGCTTGAGGCACAGGATAGCACTCTCGGTGGAAAGGCCGGGCCTGAAGCCGAACTGCGCGTCGTTTAGCGAGACGTGTTTATCCAGGTGCTGACCAAGCAGACTGTCCAGCACTTTGGCAACTACTGTGGCAAGGGAGATTGGTCTATAGTTGTTTACATCTGATGTATCACCAGTTTTATTTTTGATGATGGGAACAACTACAGTACGCATTAAATTATCGGGCAGATGGGAGTGGCCCAAACACAGGGTAAAAAACATAGAAAGCACTCTGGGCAGGTGAACACCCGCGTGCTGCAGGTGCTCGATGCTGAGGCTGTCGTGACCTGGGGATTTACCCCTCACCATGCATCTGATCACCGCACGCACTTCCTTCGTAGTAAAATAAACACTACGCTCACTACCTTCCTCAGCATCGGGCTCCAGCCGCGCTCGCCCTAGAGGAGAGTCCACCCTGAAATGGTGGGAGAACATAGTGGCGATATCGCTAGGCTTATGCAATCCCACCACGCTGACGGGAAGGCCCGGCCTATGATTCATTTTATTGGTGTTTTTCCAGAACTGACCGAATTTCTTGTTTGAGTGAAGTTCCGCTATAATATCCAATTTTATTTGTCGTTGATTATTCTGACACCATTTTAACTTTGATTTAAAAGCGCGCCTAGTTTCACACATATCATTATAAAGACGGCCAGCCCCGGGCTTACCCCCATACAACCAAGCCTGAAAACACAGCCGAGCCCTCTCGTGAGCGCCGCGGACGTGCTTGTTCCACCCTGTAATGTAATTACCTCTACGCTTTTCGATAACATTATAACTATATATAGCGGCTTCCGACAGTATACAAATAATCTTGTCATACATGTTATCTAACAAGATTTTATGACTTTTACTGCAACACATTTTATCTGAGCAGTTTCTTAATTCTGAAGGAAAATCAATTTCACGAAGTCTGGAGTGACATACATTTTTAAATTTCGCTATTTGAGCCGAGTCGCGTTCACCCCAGACTATTCTATTTATGCAAACATTTGGCATACAAATTTTAGGCTGAACTAAATTAAAATTACATATTATAGACACAGGGTAATGATCAGACCAATAGGTATTATATGTATAACACAGATGCCGCGGACACAGATTGTCGCGCGGCACTAGTCACAAGACAGTGATCGAGCCAGCGCCGACAGCCGTGCGCATCACTGACGAACGTATGACTGTCCGACGGCATAAGTTCCATGTCTACACACGACCACGATTGATCCGCACAAAAAGTTAAAAGTTCAGTAGCAAATGACTCACCAGGGTGTGCATTGTAGTCACCTAACATAAACACCGACTCCACATTGTGACTGTCAATTATGGCTGTCATTTCACTGAGACACTCTGTGAACTCCACTAGGTTTTCATTGGACTCAGTAGGCATGTATACAGAAAATATTAAAATTGAACGATCACTGAGCTCGATTTTTATCGCGGCGAGACGCACACTATTGCACTTCACTACGGTTACAGTCGGGAACGTAACCTTTCTCCACAGTAGGGCAACTCCGCCGTAGGGCCTACCGCGTAAGACCCCCGCTGCAGTATCCACTGCAGAGGTACCCGTGCAGGCGAAGTCGTCGTCTATCGCGGCCAGATACCCGAGGTCGTGCGGCAGTAGCCACGTCTCCTGCAGCGCCACAACGTCAGCCGAGCGACAAAGTTTTCGCACACATTCCACTGATCTCATCACGTTTTTACAATTAAAGCTTATCAGATTGATGTTATTCATAATTTAGTACTGTCAATATTCTCGCAAGTCACACGGACATTTTCCTTATCACGTCTAATGATGTTTATAAATCGACGATAGGCTACCCCCCTTGGCCAAAAAAATTATGCGATGAGCTCACAGCGCTGGTTTTCAGCGTGGGCCGGTGGCGGTGTTGACATAAAGATGCCCGAACGGTGCAGTGTACAACGAGATTTGAATAGAAAAAGGAAATAAAAATACATATGAATTATAAATTAAAAGGAAAAGTAAATTAAATTAATTTAAAAATAAATAAATAAATAACGTGTCAAATACATTAATGGCAACACCACGACGCGCCCGTATCACCATTAGAGCAACTCAACTGATTGTAGAACATCGACATCATTCTATATAAATACGTTATATAGAATGATGTCGATGTTCTACAATCACACGAAAGTGAGCAGACACACATCACTGAGCAGCAAACATCCATTGTCATTGAAGACTTAAAGTCATGGATTGGTGTGTCAAGTACTGTTAATTTGAATTAATATACCAACATTTTAAATCAAGTTTGTTTTGTTCCTCTATTTCAAGCCTATTCCTTATTTCTAAACTTATATAGGTACTGCTCATAAAGTAATAATGAAACCGGAGCACATGAAATGCATATACCAATATACGTAAGCATGAGGGAAGGGAACTTTGCTAAATTTTGGTGACAAGGAGAAGGGCGGGTTAATATTTGTAAAACATTCGCTTAAGTAATACTTGAAAGGGAAAAAACCTTAAATCTAGATGAGGCCAGAGTTTCCTAGGTAAAACTACCCTGCGAAGAAACACCGAAACAAACTCAAAGGTCCAAGTCTCTTATAAAGTGTAGCTATGTATTGTAAACATGTAATGGAAACACGTAAAAGAGTGTCTAAGATGATCTTTTGAGTCTTTACTCAAAATATCAGCTTCATGACGCCTGCTGTACCGCATGTCATACGTCGGGGTGTTTATCGAGCGCAAGCACGTTTTTATTTTTTGTAAAAATGAGGAACGTCTTCGTCTATGAAGCTAAGCGTCCGTGGGCAGTAGGCTTAATAGAACAATGGGGTTTGAATCGGGTGATACAGTTGAAGGGCCTCGGTACGTATGTCCAATAATGCTGAATTGTCGACAGCGTTACTTACATTTGCGTCATATAGTGAAGCAGGCTCCTGTTCCTCCGGTAGTGATCCAGGTTCTGGTCCGGCGGCGGTGGTGGCAGCAGCGCCAAGCTGGTCTCCTCCGCGAACCACCAGACTGTTGGCCAAAGCAGCAGCACTGACAGGATCACAGGCAGTAAGAGGATGATGCACTTTGGACGACCTGGAACATATGTTTTCAGGATATTTGGTGAAAAGCTTGTAAGGCACAATTCCACAGCAGCCCTCGGCTAAAATACGCAATTTCGTTAGCATCGCTTCGTATTTAAGCAAGATATTGTCCACAGCAATGCAAAGATGCTGCCTTAAAAAATACTCTGGATGTTTTTAACCCGCATGTCATGTGTGTGTAGTCAACGTAAACTATTAATAAAAAACAGTGTTATTGTGAGAACAAAATATCTTGTGTTTACATCGCATCACAAACATATAATTAGTGTAAAAGTGTCATAAGTCGGTGGATGAGGTCTGTGATAACCCATTGTACTATATACAACATTGACTGTGAGTTGTTTTATTCTTAACATTGACATTCATAAGTTGAAATTTGTGCCTAAAGGCTAGCTAGACGCCAAGGGCAAGTTGAAGGACACAGGTGTGGTTTTTAGTCAGTAAAGTCTGACACGCCCTCCGACCCGAGGTATCGAAAGCCGGAACAGAACGCCCATACCGATCTATTCCGACTTTCGGTATCTCGGATCGCTCGTCCAAGGGATAGTGAGGTAGACCGAGATGTAACACATCGGATTAACGCAGGATGAATGAAATGGCGACAGGTCACGGGAACAACTTGTGACCCACGGATGCCCCTCAAGTTGAAGGGTAAATTGTACAAGTCCGTAATAAGACCTGTCATACTGTATGGTTCAGAATGTTGGGCTGTGAAAAAGATGAATGAAAAAAGATTGCATGTAGCGGAGATGAGAATGTTGAGATTGATGTGTGGTGTAATGGGAATGAATAAAGTGAGAAAATTAAATGAGTATATAAAAGGAAGTTTGAAAATGCCGCTCGTGACTGAAAAGTTGAAAGGAAACCGGTTCTTTGTCTTAATTGGTATGGTCATGTGAAGAGGAGGGATGAAACGCATGTTACTAAAACAGTTCTGAATATAGGTACATGTAGATGGATGGAGAGGGAGAGGGAGGCCAAAGAAAAGATGGATAGATTGTGTGAGGAATGATATGAAAGAAAAGGGAGTTAGTGATAGTATGACGGGTGAGAGGACAGAATGCAAGAAAAATAAAATATATCATTAAATTTTGATATATCGAAACAAAGATATCGATGTTTTTTCAACAAGCCAAGCCTACTTCGGACAGGCACTATCACCCGCACCGCTGCCCGCACCGTGCTTCCAGTGTGGCCGAGCACTAAAACTGTTCAGTTTTGCTTGGCCAACCGACCTACCGTAATCAACGCCATCTATTGAATATGAAGTGTACCAGTATGGAAAGCAGTTAACTAGGTTCAACGCTGCACTTTTGACCGGACGGTTGATCTTCACAGAACATTATCGCCATAAGATAGGTGGCGCTAGGTGTGCCGTTGACTAACCGATCTATCAATAAGTCTTCTGGTCTCTCCGTCAAGTTGCGCTACTGTCTCCTTTCTGACTTCTGAATTTGTTTGTTTACATTTGTCGTCGTCCATCTCCATCCATCCACAGAGTGCCGCACGCCCACCAACAAACAAAAAGGCCAAAGAACATAGTTGTGAAATTCTCCACGCGTATATTACGCGATAATGTTCTTAGTGCTTATCGGCTAGCTAGGTCATTGAAAACTGATCAGGTGGGAATACCCGGGTCGTCTACAAATTAACACACATTAATGAACACTTAACTTTAAAGAAGAAGATTTTATTTCGCAAATGTTGGGAAGCAGACAAACTTCGTCTAAAAATTGCACTATCCTCGTTCGTAAAAAAGATGTGATGAAATGTTTGCCAATTGTTTATGAATCTTATTAGTGATTATTGTGTTTTACATAAACCCAGTATTCTTTAATTTCAGGGCATCAAACTTAATAAATTGCAAATTTATTTCGGCTGATAAATACCGGAGCACGTAGCGTTGGAAGGCCTCCTACAAGGTGGACCGATGACTTGGTAACGGTTGCGGGAGTCCGATGGATGCGAGACGCACAGAACCGTTCGTTGTGGCGACGCTTGGGGGAGGCCTATGCCCAGCAGTGGACGTCTTTCGGCTGAAATGATGATGATGATGATAAATATGTTGCTGTCTATTTCTCAATGCGTTGTTACCGGAGCGGTCATCCAACTTCAAATCTTATTAATTTAATCTCATCTATTCTGTTTGTAATATTTACCATTGTTGTTGTTACCTGAACACACTCTTATAATAAATACACATTTAGATTTTAATATTATCAATGTCTACTTAATAAAAATATCAACATATACTACCAGAATTGCAGGGGTATTCGCACCAAATTAAACCAGTTACTCACGAATATACTTATGAATACATATGAAGTCATAATATTAACTGAAACTTGGCTTATACTTGAAATTTACGACGGTGAGTTCATCATAGACCAGCGTTATAGTGTGCACCGATGCGATCGCGATTGTACTGCCACTAATAAACAGGACGGTGGAGGTGTGTTGATTGCGATTTTACGCACTTTAAAAAAGCTTCGGAGTTAAGTCTCTCACAGACTCAGCATAGTGATCTCTCACACAATCATTTTGAGCACTTAATGATTCGAGTTGCCTAGCACTGTTAACACCAAACGACACATTGTGAGTGCCGCCTACATACCACCTAAGACATCCTCCTTAGTATATAGCAAACACTTTGAATTGCTACAAGAATTTCGAAATAATATAGAAATTATCCTAGTGTCGATAATTTCTATATTGTTGGTGACTATAATCTGCCTGAAGCTAACTGGATAGCATCCTCACTAACACATACTTCAAAAATTGCTACATTACATCCTGGAGCCCCTTCGGACTGTGTAAATCTGAACAATCTAATGTCACTTCTTGCTGCCTTTCAATTTAATAGCGTGGCTAGTAATAAAGGTAATATACTTGACCTCATCATTCCCAACAATCCCTGCAATGTTTCCCCTACCTTAACTACGTTGCTACCTGTTGACTCGTACCATCCTGCATTGATTTGTGATATCTGTTTAAACGTCAAAATTACCAAAATGACAAAGACTCCTCTTCTCAAATACAATTTTCATAAAGACAACTTTGGTAACATAAATCATAAAATACAGCAATTGAACTGGGCTGAACTGCTTTGCCCCTTAGTTTCTGAAAAAGCGGTGGTTAAATTCTACAATGAGTTGGATGTTATCATTCGCCCACGCCCTTTTTGGGCACGGGGCGCGTGTTGGCAAGCCTCCAGGACTTGGGCCCTATACCAGTCCTAAATGAGAGGCGATACAAGCGCATCAATATAGGGGACAACTCGGGCGCACAAGCCTTGATAACAAATACCATCTGGTATTCTGGTCCACTAGCTTTATTTACGTCTAGACGACACAGTGCTCTCAGAACTTCTTTGTTCCTTATGCGAACCTCGGGCATCGAAGTGTCGCAGTGAGGCAGAATCGGTGCAGTAGCACTACCAGTGTCAAGAAGAGAATTATGGGCGAAGAGAGATGCAAAGAGACCTGCTTTCTCTCTCGTCTTACAAGCCAGTGTTCCATCGGGTTTAACCAGCGATTCATAACCAATTCATAATATTATTTCAAATTAACCCATGACCTATTTATTATTGTCACTCTCATTGTTTAATTCAGTTTTAATTCAAATTTACCAATGACCAATGTTTCCCCTTTGACCTTTGTATCTTGACCCTAATTTTTTAGTTTTAATTTGACATAATTTATTGGAATGTGTTTTTACCCGACTGCGGCAAAGCCAAAAGAGGGGGATGATTTTGTTTGTCTTATATGTCTGGTATTTTTTTGTCAATTTTTAATTTTTCTATTTTTTACCTAGTTATATGTGCATGCTGAGATCTCTTGTAACTGAAGGAGCACACTTTAAAGGAGCCCATGCCTAATGATTTCTGCTGTATCTGTGTGACCTTCGTTGGAGATCCAAATAAACAAAAACTAGGATTGTAACGGAGGCCATCTTAGCGGAAGCGGAAGTTAACGGAGGCGAAGGTGTAATAATATCACCATGGTCGTACGAATTGAAGGAATTCGTCAGGTTGATTCCTGTTAAGTCAAATTGACATGCGCCCGGCCCCACCTCGACCACGTTCCCATCACGCACACGCTGATTCTTGACCATTTCACACGAAACACGTGGCAGGACGGCTGAGTCGTCATTGAGCATCACTGCTCATCAACTGCTGTCAACGAATCAGCATTGCGATTCAACGTGGCAATGCTGCCAGCGTTCTGTGCACTTTTCCCATTGATATCGATGTGGATGAATTTTTTGATGCTCAATAATTTTTTTTTTCTACGCGTTTGCAATTATTATTATTTTTAGTTTGTGTCATTTTTGTTAAATAATTTAATTACTCCTAATATAACTACAAATATGTTTGTATATATACCTATTTAGTTATAATATTTATTCGTTTAGAAGTTTATAAGCAGTTATATAATTCTGAAAAGCCAATATAGATTTCATAATTATTGTTGAGTTAGAATCGTAAGTAAGTACGAATCCATGTGTGTGTCGCCCTACCATCAATAAGAAGCTATAATTTAAAGTTAGTCGCAAATAAATCAGCTTAAAGAAACCACGTATTTTTATTACCAGAATTCAAACAAGCAAATTTGAACCTTAAACTTAAAACAATTATCATTAAAATGTGTACATCCATATTGTAATGGTAAACAAATTAACTAATCATACGAAGACAGTGCTTAAAAGACTTAGTATCCAAGCCAAATAATATTTACTTAATAAAAATTCGGCATTTTTTAACAAAGAGTATGTTATATCACTTAGTAGTAGATAATGACTACAATAGTTACTCTAATATACAACAACTATGTCGGATAATGACGATAACTGTTACAAAGTCAGTGACGAGGTTCTTTGTCCAAATAAATTGGCCATCACTTGTCCACCCGTGGTGATTAGAAGAATACCTACACATAACGGAAAGCGGAAGCGGAGGAATTATTTTAAATAATAATAATATCCATCCTTATCCATCAGCAACTTGCTTTGAAATACTCTCTTGTGGAATCGGAAGTGCCGTACTACAGGTATGAGCCCGACCCAGTTCTTGATAATGGTCATATCATTTTGTACTGGGATCGGTCCATCATCACTGACAGGGCTATTGTAGCCAATAAGCCTGATATAGTGGTGGTGGACCGAAGCATTGTTAGGAGGTTCCTTTCTCTGGAGCCCTGACCACCGGTAGCTTGGACCCTATTCCCGATACCGGTGGGGTACTATTTTTTATATTTTTTAATGTTTTTTTTTGTATGATTTTGTTTAAAAAAATTATTTAAAAATGTAATTTATATGTGTTTACAAAGAATAAAGGAAATAATAATAAATCGTTTATTTGCGTAAATAAGGTACAGAAGGTTGACAACATAAATGAAATAGATCTCTTATTCTGCCTTTAATTTCGGCGTGCAAATATAAAGCATAGTAGTTGAAATTAAATTAATTTTTGATTAAAATCATGCACACGTTATATTAAGATTTTCGTTCCATTAAAATTGTATTGTTGAATTAAGAAATACCAATATAAAAACGAAAACTAATAAAAAATAATAATCACAAATGTCAATAGTAATCATGTCGATAATAATCCTGTTAATAATAATCATGTCAGTAATACCCATGTCAATCATGTCAAAACTTACAATTTGTAACCTAAAAACATGTACACTATAGAAACACTTTTCAATTAAAAACCTCGTCAACCTATTTTTAAATCTAGAAAAAGGTAACGTTTTTTATAGAATTTGGTAATTTATTATACATTTTTATACACATAATATAACTATTGTTACCTGCAAATGTGCTTGTGTTTTCTGCACATATAGCGGAGTAATTCAAAAACCCTTTTCTTTTACTTTATACATATATAAATAAATAAACACGTGATTAACATAACACCACGAGTCACGACTGTGCCTCGCAGAGTTGGGTAGACGCGTATAATAATATTAATACTCATATCGAACCTTTTTAGGAAAAAGTAATGAAAAAAAAACGCTGAATACATGGAGCAATCGCCTATCAGACCTCCACACCCCAGTTACTGGCCAACATGATGCTCCTTGGATAGACCGATGCGATGGTCAGATTTTCTGACCATCTGTAACGACTGTCAAAGATCTTCGCTTGCTTTCCAAACCAAGGGGTGTCCGTAATATCCTATATATACATAGAAAACTACATATGAATTGAAAAATTCACATTAGTACTTACCAGGTTTCGAACCCGCAACTTCATGTATGGTATGAGAGGCAGAAGCCTTAACCACTGGGCCATCACGAAACCTGTACCACTACATTCTGTAAATAATAGTTGAGATGATCACATCAGAAATGAAGATATCCACACGAGAACCAAGGTTACCGACATAGTCCGAAAAATCGCCAAACTTAAGTGGCGGTGGACAGGGAACATTGCTCGCAGAATAGATGGTCGATGGAGACGAAAGTTTCTGGAACCGACCACGTACCAGAAGACACAGCGTTGGAAGGCCTCCCACAAGGTGGACCGATTACCTGGTCAGGGTCGCGGGAATCCGATGGATGCGAGACGCACAGGACCGGTCGGCCTATGTCCAACAGTGGACGTCTTTCGTCGTCTTGAAAGCAAATTGATACCTATAAGTGGATAGACCATGAGGATACAACGGTGAGACATGAAACTGCTCATCCACATTTTTTTATTATTCACGACGTAAATAGAAATGGACACTTAATAAATAACGAGATGGATTTGTTTTCAAATTGTATGTTTACTTCCCATTACTTACAGTGTTTGTGTGTTCACGCCAGTGCCGTAACTACGGCGGTGCTAACGGTGGCCAGGCACAGGGCACAAACCCTGAAGGGGCGTAGAAATTATCAAAAGTTCGTTCCATCATCCGACTACTAGATGTATGGCGATGCGCCACCGGTACATGGTGGACATCACATCCGTACATACAAAGCGTTTTGGGAATACATTCATTATGCGTACAGCTAAGGAGTGAAATTCTCTTATACTTTTTTCCGATTCGGAAAAATCTTGAAGACTCCATTCGGGAATTGAACCCTCAGTGCGTGAATCCGGCTCGCACTTGCCCAGTTATTTTCTATAGGCGCAATTTAGAAGCTTGAAACGGGTATTTTAAAAGCTAGTTATGCCACTGCTCACTAGACAATCTAACATGGGACGTACGAGTGGGTAATATTGCTGAAAGCTGTGACCGTCACGTCGACTCGTGATAACAGACACCCTCGATATTTATTTATTTATTTCAGGTACTCTCTGCACTTACAGTCGAAACCAACACGTGCAGAGAGTCATTATTATATTACAATACAATATATAGAAAAAAAAAAAACATAAAATAACACAATTAATAAAAATCATCATCATCATCATTATCATAATCATAATCATAATCATAATCATTTACATTTACATTTACATTTACATTTACATTTACATTTACATTTACATTTACATTTACATTTACATTTACATTTACATTTACATTTACATTTACATTTACATTTACATTTACATTTACATTTACATTTACATTATAATACTTGCAATATAAAATTGATTAAAATCGAATCAACCGCCAAAACATTCTCTGCACCTCTCCAATAGATCTCAATATAGATATTCCATAAATCTGCCGGGCTCCTTTCAAATTATTTCACCAGTGCTCCTATATATTACTGATTGACATATAATTTTCTATTCACTCACTCGAAAACAAGGTCTTATCTCTATCGCTTTTAGGCTCGCAATTTACTGTTTTCCGAACTAGTGCGGAAAAGAACGCAAAATTCGCCTCGCCACTATTGATTGTGTTTATCGTCTCAGACAGGGCGCGGCACGACCCCCACGAGTCGGACGTCAACTCCCGTTTACTTATTTCTTCGTAAGTGTATTAAAAAAGGTCGTTTGATACATGTGGAAATGTGTCACTGCAGCACTCGGCTCCATAACAAAATTCTGCCTCGGTCATAATGACATACTTTCTCCTCTTGTATCAAAATTTACTAGTCTACTATCACGCTGGCGAAAAGCCGCTAGTAATAGGCATACTCCCTAATTACTAGCGGCTTTTCACCCATCATCATCATCATCATTTCAGCCGAAAGACATCCACTGTTGGACATAGGCCTCCCCCAAGCGTCGCCACAATGACCGATCCTGTGCTTCTCGCATCCACCGCACTCCCGCGACCCTCACCAGGTCGTCGGTCCACCTTGTGGTGGCTTTTCGCCCGCGTGATAGTAAAATAGTACATTTTTATTATTATTTGCTAGATTAAATACTTTTTAGCCAAGTCTGTTTACCAAAAACAGACTTATTATGAAAAAAATAATTCTAAAGATGTTGTTTTGTTTCCTAATTGGAATATTGTGAATACATTCTTCATTTATAAATATCCGAGCTTTTAATTAGTTTTGTCTCTTCTGCCCTCTGATTTTGTTTCCTATAAAGCTAAAAAATCTTGGTTCTGAATTTGGTTCCAAGTGTTCCAATATAACCACTACCATTACATACCTACATTGGAGCTCTTCTTATTTCGTCAAAGAGTAAACTCGTTCACCTCTTATCACTAACCCAGGAAATGGCATGAGATTCCAAGAATCCTCAATTGCTTTTTGTTTCAATGTTTTTTGTGTTTATTTTACAAACGCAATAGCAATCAAATCGGTCCACGGCGGTGGAGCCGTTAATAAGTGATTTGCTCTCCGATGAAGAGTATAGTGACTTTGATTTCATTTATACATAGATGAGGACAAAAGCGAGCTTTCTCGTTAACTCCAACGTGTTGCTTACCGGCCCACAGACCACTACAATACCTAATGAGCTTTCTATACCTAGCTTTTTTTTTAAATTAATGACACTAACTAGCGCTTCACTACGATCCCACTTGATGGTAAGCAGTGATGCAATCATCAATGGCGAAGCACACTAGTTTATTAAAAGACTATTCACTCGAGCCTATAATCGAACGGGAAAACCGCAGCAGGCAAATTGTTCCAGTCCTTCGATAAACGCGTATAAGCTACGAGGCGAAACGCTAACATAAAATACAAAAATATTTGCATTAGTTTTTAAAACATGATACGAAATAATTAAAAAAGTACTACACTGCGTAGATACATATATATTTGTTAGATTATGACGACGAAACCAATATAAGAAATGGTGTAATCGGCTAGATATCAACCTGACGCAATTCTGTCTAGAAGTTTATGAAAATGATGCATAACTCAGGTAACGTGTTGCAAAAACACAAGTGTGATTTGATCTTCATTTTGGTTTAAAACAGAAGTGAAATATAACACGAGTGTATCCTACTTCGTAATAACATTATGATAGCCTAGCCAACAACACCCAGTGGCTTCACCCGCGCGGAAGTAGGAACTATACATATGTCTATCTCACTCTATGAAAAGTAGCATGCTACTGGTGGAAGAATTTTTAAAATCGGTCCAATAGTTTTTGAGTTTATTCATAACCATAGGTCGGAATTAGGTAGAGTTATTCATGTACTTGCATCGAAATATTGATATTAATATGGATCTTCCAGGGATTTCTTATGAAAAATTCAATAAAAACCTCAGAGATATATGTATAAGACGAATAAAACAAAGATAAATAACATACAATTTTTCTTAGTATTTTTCATTGAAAACAGATCTCTCTACGTCAACTGAGGTGAGGTTAACAAATTTATACACTTCCTCCTCCTCGTCATTAACGCAGGAAGAATTTTTTTCTGCTATATTTCTGATAGTCATAAAAAAAAAATCTGCTCTTTAAAATTTATCTCGGAATTTGAGGCATATCAACTTTAATCTTTCGCTGTATGAAATCGGTGTAAATACATGTTTAACAAAAATATAAATTTTTTTTGCACTATATAATAATAGTAAGAAAAATCACAGTACAATAAACAGATTAATGACTATGGATGGGCTCACAGCCAGACCACTGCCTGGATGACGACATACAATTTAGTCCTAAGATTACGTCGATACCCGTTAGATATTTTTTTAAATTTCACACCAGCTTATCCGTTGACTTATCGATGATATAGATATGTGTCATTATTGTGGGCTAGTTTTTGTGTTGTGTTTAAATCAGCATTTAGATACGATGCCAGGGGCTACAGGAATGTTTCAAAGGTTTCGAGGGCCGCGGCGACCGCGGCGCAAAGGGCAGAAGAAGGAACACAGTCGGTTTCAGCTAATAAAGTTCTGACACTTCCTCTCGCTCAACTCAAAGTGGGAGAAACATTTTGCTAATTTCAGACAAAAAAAAAGTATAAGATATGATATAAATGTAGTAAACTATTAGGCATTGCTATGCGCTAAAGCTAAGCTGTGCAAAAAATGAATCACCGCGCGAAACTTTCAAAACCTTATCGCTACGATGAACGTATCTTCGATGTCTTTGGTCTACAGGTGGCGGTGACCACTTACCAGCAGGAAGACCGTCAGCTTGTTCGCAATCCATTAACACAAAAAAAGCTACCTTACTAACCACATCGCAACTTTTGAAGCACTAGCCTTATAGACAGAGCAACATTACGACACTTCACTCTTTGAACTTTAAATCAAGTAATCTTCTCACCAAAGTACTTGACGGTGACGAACACCTTCCGAACTATGATCTTCAGCATCAGAATAAACATAATACTTTGATTCTAATACGTGAATCTATAGTGTACGGGAAGCATGACGACTGCCGCGGCACGGTATCTTACACGCACTGGTCGGGCCGCTAAAATGCCGCAAAGGGACGGCACAGAGATAACATATACATGTATATGTCGATAAGTCGCTTTAATCTATTGATAGCAAATATTAGAGTTTGTGTATACTCATCCGATAGAGTTATTATGGAAAGGACTTGTCACTGGACTTTATAAAATAATAATAGCTTTAGCTAGCTGGGTAGAGCAGGCGGGAGGGCGTGTCAGACTTTTTCTGACTAAAAATCACACCTATATTTCTTCAGTCGCCTTAGAGTTCTAGGACCACGGGTACTTTTTCAAAAGTCGACCCATGGCCCTAGTTAGCTTCGGTCTTACTGGGCCCCTGTGGTTTTGCTGACTGCTGAGGTGCGTGTGGTACACTACATGCCGTCAATGACTTGGACTCGGTACGGACAGTTACGGCGAGCTACTTATTACTCGTCGTCCGCAAGCCCACGCCTACAGTGGCTGGTAGTTGAAATCGGGGTCTCGGCAGCTGAGGCGTTAGGATTTCCGTTCCCTCACGCGTGCGGCTGTTGCCTTCGCTAGCATTACTGCTTCGCAGAAAGAGGCGACCGCCGCCCATTCTTCCATGTCCTGGGGCGTTTTTTCCGCCCGAATAAAGTGCAGGAACCTCCTGAAATTACCGTATCTAATGAGGATCTGCGTCATGCGGAAGGTAAGGACGCCGGCGCCTTGGCACCTCTCCAGCTACTCCTCAAAAAGGGGTTCCATGATTATGGCATGCCCGTTCGGTAACGCGTTGAGTTAGTTCCATGAAACGAACTACGAGAACTTTCATCAACAATGTACATTATGTTCCTTAATGTTGCCACCGGGGACAGACGACAAGTGTTGCCATAGCGTGGCAATGCCGCCAGTCTCTTGGGCACGTTACCAGTCGACAGCGATGTGGAATTTTACGATGCCATAATTTAGATTGCGTTTAATTAGTTTTAGTCAGTGAAGGTTTTTTTTTGTTTTAATATGATTATAGTTAGTTAAGTGTTTTTGTTTTATATTTGTAAGGAATTAATAAATAAACATTTTTAATATGATTATATTTAGAAGAGAATAGGAAGGAATAATATATATATTGTTCTCTACTTTTATGTGAGAACTAGCTTCTGCCAGCGGCTTCGCCCGTGTGAATGTCGGTTTCTCCATACAAACATTAGACACCCGTTTCTTCCCCTTGAAAAACCCTTTTAATATTATTTGTATATGTCGTGACCAGATCTTAGAAATTGATCACTTCATGATATGGCCAAGTAAAACTAGCCAGATCGTTTTAAACGAACGCTTGATGAAATGTTAGTTTGTTGGTTTGCTATACGCTTTAGTGCATTCTGTAAGTATAGCAAGCAATTGATACATAAGTAAATAATATAAAAATTAAAAAGGAACCTCTGTCCAAAATTTCAGCGTCCTAGGTTGGTTGGGTTTGGGCTGAGCGATGATGACTCAATGAGTGAGTCAAGACTTTGCCTTTTATTTATACAGAAGTGTCATGATATGTGTCTATTAATTTAAGATGTTACTGTGTTTAATTAATATTATTTATGATTTTTGTACGCTGATAGCCGATACTTTCGACACCCAGTGCATGTGCGGTGCTTCTGACCAGACGATGGCTCACTTATTAGAGTGCCCAAAGTGTCCTTACACCTGCACTTTGGAAGACCTAAAAAACGCTACTGACTCCGCTAAAAACGTGGCCTACTGAGCCCAGAAACTTTGAGGGAAAGAAAACCATCGATTCGAGAAGAAGAAGCCGATACCTTCGATGTAATTTGACTCCTGAAAATACTAGTAAGATTAATATTAGTGATGCAACGGAGTGTCTTAACGGAACGGAAACAGATGTCAAAAGTAATTTTTTTATTCTTTGGGTAAGCTGAATTGTTTGACCACAATCTGACCAGGGCGAATATTTAATGTATATGTTAAGATTAGGACAGAATATAATATTTGACTGCATTAATAATTAATCCTGTGATCGTTAGCGAGAATGCTTAACAAAAACTGATGAAATGTATACTACATAACGTGTGACGAAATAATCACACCTCAGACACTTCAATTAGAATATTAGTCTAAAACAACATCCATGATAACACCCCCTAACAAACAACAACAACACACATGTCTCAATAACAATGAGATCATGATAATTTTAAAACAATCTATATAATTATATAAA
This sequence comes from Mythimna pallens, assembly GCA_961205895.1. Taxonomy (NCBI): domain Eukaryota; kingdom Metazoa; phylum Arthropoda; class Insecta; order Lepidoptera; family Noctuidae; genus Mythimna; species Mythimna pallens. Next base: position 967,907 of record OY540847.1, read on the forward strand.
AATGAATAGCTGTTCGTTAGTCTCGCTAAACCTCGAGAACGGCTGGACCGATTTGGCTAATTTTGGTCTTGAAATATTTGTGATAGTCCAGGGAAGGCTTAAACGGTGAGAAAATATGGAAAAATTTACGAAAAAAAAATTTGAATACAATGCATCTCTAATATGTCATTCTTAAATGAATTATGCTGGTTCTGGCAATGCCAGTAGATGGCGTTATCCTTATTAGGCGGTACGAAGTTCTCCGGGTTAGCTAGTATTTTTATAAAATAAAGTTTACGAACAAAAATCACAACTTCTGAACAACTTCAATAATCTACGAGCATAATTATTGCAGAACTAATGTTTTTTTTCTAACCAATTACTTAAGATGCTATCTAGCTAAAAAAAACTTTGGATCACTGTAAACGGGCCACCCTGTATTAACTTGTAATGTGTTATGACAGTTCTAGTTTAATTAAGTGGAAGAGGAAACTTCCTTCATTCAGTTGCTAGGACAACGACGGATATAAAGATAATTATAATAAATAGAAATTTAAAAAAACATACAATAATTGCCAAAAGCCTTATGTTAGGGCTTTTGGCACGATTTATTCGAGTGAACTTCAGGGATTGCTTTAACGGGCAACTGAAGGAACTCTGTGGGTCAGTAGAAGTCTGGCACTTCCTCCTGCTCCCAGAGCGGGAGAAATTAATCGATGTTTTCTCACATAAAAAAATGAGTCGGGAATGCAATAAACGAACGAATTTTCCTTGAATACTTTTGTTGTAAAAAGGTATAATATCATAAAAAAAAAATATATCATGTCAATTATAAAGAGACCTAACTCAAAAAGAGGGTTTTTAATCTGAAAACATAAAGTTTCAAAAATAAGGTTCAATTTTCAAACACCTTCTTTTTTGAGTTACATCTCTTTTTTATTAAGCGTGCGCTATGTACAAAAGAGTATATAACAAACAGAATTGACTACTGAATCGACATCAGCTATTTCTGAAATTAGTAGGTATTTTAAAAATTATCAAAAATGAAGAAAAAAAAAAAAAAGATAAATTCTTGGTGAGTCCTAAAGGGCCTATTACACCACTCGGTATTCAGACACCACTCGGTATTCAGTCAGTGTATATCGATTGATCTCATTTTTATATTTCATTCCTTTACCTGACATTGGCGTAAGTTGTTTTTTTTTCTTGTGTGACGCTACATAGGCTGAGTGAGTGGTATAAAAGGCCCTTTAGTCCTGATTGCGTCACTTGCATGTATGCGTATCTGCGTATACCAATACTGATGCGCTACCATTGTAGTGCGTCAATGACCATATTGTTATTTGAATTAGTTTTACATTAATTTTCTTAATTTTGTGCCTGTGCATTGTTTCAGTTATGTTAAAAATATAGGATTATCTATAGGTTTAAAAAATTTTGAAGGAAAAAAATCAGGAGCCATTTAGATACCTATGTTAGTGAGTCTCGACCCGAATTAACAATAAAATAGGTAGATATTTTTTTTTGTTTTATTTTTATTTACGGAAATCGGTAAAAGCTTTTCGTAGAGTGTGGGCGTAGCTTTGTACAGGCTGTCGCACTCACGCACACAGTGACATATTGACGCATATAATTTGCAACAGGTATTTCTGCTGTTTTGAAAAGATTTGTTAAGAGAGTTGTTCTGAATAACAATCAAAATTTAAAAAAAAATAGAATAATAAGTATGATTGATTATATATTGACCGGATACCAATCGTATTTTTATATGATTATTTATGAGTTTTATGGCCAGTGACAGAGCAGAATAGAAGACAAACACGTGTTGCACCGACCCCAAATAACACGGGAAAAGGGCAGGAAGATGATGATGATTTACGAGTTTTATGACAACATCCTGAAATTTTCTGCAGACTCAAAACTATACGTATATATATCTTCTTCGGTTCGGTCGGCCATTGTTGGCGTCACGGCGGCGCGACACCAAGTCTTCAGGGTGACGTCATCGCTTGTTTTGGAATAGATTGCTTGAATATGACCCGTCATTATTAAGGCCCTAACTCCCGAGCAGTGCTATAAAACAGTGACTTTCTGAAGCCTACTTCTAGGCTGGTTTAAAAAGCGTGTTTTTTAGTTTAAAAAACTAAAATACACACTTTTAGCGCGCACTAAAAATTACAAAGACAATTTTTTTCGTATTCCTGACAGCAAACCCTTTCATTTGATACCCATATCACGAAAAAAAAAAAACGATATAAACCAGTGCTTGACTGCGATCCCACCTGATGGTAAACACTGATGCAATCATTGATGGTGAGGCGCACTAGTTTATTAAGAGCCTATTCATTCTAGCCTTGAAGGCACCGAAATTATAGTTGGACGGGAAGACCGCAGCAGGAAAATTGTTCCAGTCCCTCGATGTACGCGGTAAAAACGACGAAGCAAATCGCTTAGTTCGGACCGTTGAAGTTCAACAACGTAAGGGTGACTCGCCGTACGTCGGGTTGTCCGATGATAGAAAAGAGATGGCGGAATCAAGTCACGCATTTCGCGCGCACACTCTCCAAAATGCAACCTGTAAACTACCGATAGGCTGGCTACACTGCGCCTGTGCTCAAGGCTTTGTAGATTGGACTTAACCAAATCTGGATCCCCAATTAGCCTCTTCGCACGCCTTTCCACTGAGTCCAAAGCTGCTAGATGGCATTTTGCAGCACCAGCCCATATGTGATTGCAGTACTCCACACACGATCGGACCTGTGCTTTGTATAACATTAGAAGCTGTCCCGGTGTGAAGTACCGCCGGACCTTTGCAAGAACGCCTAGTTTTCTAGCAGCTACCTTAGCTTTGGACTCAATGAACCGCCCGAAATTGAGGTCAGAAGAAATTTCGACTCCCAAGAGCGCGGCGGTCGGTGCACTCCAGGGATACATTCCGAAAAGCAGGAGCCAAGGTGAACGGGCTCCTTTTGGCGGTGAACAGACACGCTTGTATTTTGGTGGCGTTGGATTCTACCAGATTGGTTTCACCCCACTTGGAGACTGCCTGAAGAGATACATTCGTACGCTCTACCATAGGCTCTCGTTCGGACCGGATTAGTTTCTTACTAGCCCGAACACCCGGAAGGTATCCCTCTACAACTGTGCTATCATCTGCATACCCATAGATACCGGGCATCAGCAGACCATTAATATGCAGCAGGAAAAGAGTTGCAGAGAGAACTGACCCCTGAGGAACTCCGGCATTAATGGTCATGGGCTCTGCTGAGCATCCATCGACAACAACTCGGAGAGACCATTCACTCAGGAAGTCTTTTACCCAGTTAATCAGACCAGGGGAAATGCCGTACGCTGGAAGCTTACTCAAAAGACTGGCGTGACATACCCTGTCGAAGGCCTTCGAAACGTCTAAGGAGACAGCAATTGCTTCTCCATTCTTCTCGAGGGCCTCGCCCCACATGTGAGTGGTATACACTAGTAGGTCCCCAGTAGACCGATTGTGGCGAAACCCGTATTGTCGGTCACTGAGGAGATCGTTACCTTCCAGGTATGCCATGAGGCGCGGGATCAACACACGCTCCATAATCTTGCAGAGTATGGAGGTTATTGAAATCGGCCGATAGTTGGCGGAATCGGCACGACTGCCCTTTTTGGGCACGGGTTGCACGTTGGCAAGCTTCCAGGATTTGGGCATTATACCAGTTCTAAATGAGAGGCGATACAAGCGCGTCAATACAGGAGACAACTCGGGTGCACATGCCATGAGAACTATTGCTGGTACACCATCTGGTCCACTAGCTTTATTCACGTCTAGACGACACAGTGCTCTCAAAACTTCTCTGTTCCTTATGCGAACCTCGGGCATCGAGGTGTTGCAGTGAGGTAGATTCGGTGGAGTAGCACTGCTAGTATCAAGACGAGAATTATGGGCGAAGAGAGATGCAAAGAGACCTGCTTTCTCTCTCGCCGAGTGAGCCAGTGTAACATCAGGTTTAACCAGCGGAGGCAATGAGGGCCTACAGAAGTTCGCTTCGACCGCCTTGGCAAGGAACCAGAATGCTCTGCTACCGGACGGCTGTGCAGAGAGCTTTGTGCCAATATGGGTAATGCAGTCGAACCGAGCCTTCTTCAGTGCCATTTTGTAGGACTTGGCAGCACGGTTGAAAGCTCTCTTCTTTGAGCTCAAATTCGGAGCTTTGCGGTCACGAGCGTCAACCCCGGCGAGAAACGCCGAATGCTTACGCTCTTTAGCTTGAACGCAATCGGCGTTGGACCATGGGTGAGCTGAGTCTCCGATGGGTTCGTCACTATAAGGGATGAAAAACTCCATAGCTTGACGTATCACATCGGATATAGCATCCGCACAGCTCGACGGACTTTCAGAAGAGAAGCAGACCTGCTGCCAAAGATAAGATGCAAAGAAATGTCGCATCTCATCCTAATCTGCTGACGTGTAACGCCACATTCGCCGTTCGCCGTTTGAGTCGCAGTCAGGTGGGGAGAAGGACGAAACAGACTTCACCAGACAGTGATCTGAAGTTCCAAGTGGTGAGGAAACTGTTACGATACATCTGTCCGGATCGGTGGTCAGCAGAAGGTCCAATTGGCAGTATGACCAACTACATCAGGCACCCTAGTCGCTTGCTTGACCAGCTGGGAAAGGCCCATCGACACTGCAAAGTTTCGCGCTTCTCTCCCAGCGTGGTCGGTCCTCTGGTATGGGAAAAGCCAGTCTTGGTGGCAGGCGTTAAAGTCCCCCAGAGCGACAAGCTGCGCATCAGGGTGCCGATGCAGAGCCTTATCGGTAGCCTCACTGAGGTGGTCGAACAACCGAGTCGTCTCTTGATCACCGCCGTGCGAACGGTAGACACAAGCATAAACAATTTTGTCCATACCAGTGTCCACCAACAGCCACAGCGTGGATAAATTAGGGTCTTCAAGGTGACGGAGACGCCGGCAGCAGATGTCATTACGGACGTACACACAGACCCCGGCACGCTGCAGGAAATGATGCTCCAGTGAGTATCCCGGGTAGTTGAGGTACGCCGTATCAGACGGACATCTAATTTGGGTCTCCGTCAAGAAAAGCAAGTGTGGCTTGACAGTCTCAAGATGGTGGACCGCAACGAGATTGGAGTGCAGCCCTCTAACATTTGAGAGGTTCACTTGAAATGAGAGGACGTGCATCCGCTGTTGACACTTGCCTTTCTTTTTACCTTTCATATAGAATGAGTTTTGGAGTGAATAGGAGACACGGAAGATGGCAGTTGAGCGAGGTGATGCGACGAGGTAAACCCAACAACACAACAAGAGTTGTTGCGCTAATGGAGGGTTGATCTGGAGACTGCGGGGACGCCCGAACCCCCCCAGGGATCGCCATCGGGTCCTCTCGCCCGGTCGCCAACCGGGACGATGGAGCCACCCTGGGATATTTCGCAGTTGGCAGGGCCGCCTTTTGTGCGTGGCTGACACACTACTTGGGCCCCCAACTATCTGCGGTCGGCCAGCGGAGCACCGTGCTTCGGATCCCGCTACCCTCCACGATCAAACGTCCGACACAACAACAGCTGGCGCATCATACCCGGTATACGTCGCAACACAACTGCTCAGACCCAACTTCCACCATACGGCTTCACCAGACATCACGCCGGAACACGACGAATCGCTTGGCGGCTTGGCTTTGTCCGTTGGGTGGTAACTTTAAAGCCGGCAGCCGATGCTGTGGCAATACCCAGAGGATACGTGTAGGGTGGTCAGAACTAAGTAAATCCTACGGACGCAAGCAGTTCATCCCCCAAAATAAAAATATTATATATAAATAAATAGCCTGTGCACCATCTTGGACATCCGCCATATTGGATTTAAGTCACCTGACTATTTTTTTCGTTTTATCTGAGAGCAAACCCTTTCATTTGATACCCATATCATGGGGGTGGATTTCAAACAGCCAGTCCGCCATCTTGGGGAGGCCGCCATATTGGATTTGTAACGACGTTTCTTAGCTAGTATGTCATGTATTGTCATCAGAAATCAGAGCGTGTGCAAAATTTCATCCTAATCGAAGATCGAGAAGTGGGTCAAATTAAGATTCCAAGATTTTCTTACGTAGTTACAAGTGAAGCTAATAAAAGCGTGTTAAAAATGTGTAATAACGTCATAATCGCGTAAGAGCGGTTGCATGAAAAACAGTGAAAATATAATTAATTCGAGTTGTATCCCCTTAACTACTGGCATCATTTCTATTAATTTCACTATCATGAATAATGAGAGGATTTTTACTGACAATTTTTTACACCATACAAAAATCATTTACTGTATGTCACTGTCAGTACAATTGATTCCTTATTGATTTTTAAACATTCTTGTATTTGTTTATAATCAATATTATTCGAATTACTCTGCTGATTACATTTCATTTCGATAAGCGGCAATGGCAATGTTAACCAAACAATTTTATTAATAAGAATTAGTACATTTTGATAAAAGTGGAGAAAGTTGGTCATTGTGACCGAGGTGGCATTCCCCCGAGCCGTAGGCGAGGGTGTTATAGAGCTGAGGGCTTATCAATACATTTACGAAGACATAAATAAACGGGCACGAGCTCGCGCACTTTACCGCACTAGTGAGAAAAACAATAAATTGCGTGCCTAAAAATGGGCTGAACTGCTGATTCACAAATTAATAAGTAGCAGTGTATTAACAAGTACCTACTGCCTAACTGCTTACATTTATTTGGGAAAATAAATTGTTTTACTTATGACATCAAAAAATTATCATGTTTTAACTTAATTCCGTTGCACCTTGTAATTACATTAATCTAATGAAGAGATACAGTTGTTTAAGTGTTGATGCTAATCTATGGCGCTACTAGGCAACACGTTATTGATATGCGTTCACTTATGCTTGACAAGTTTTAAATAAAAATCTAATTTGCATTTTATCTTTTGATTTATTGTACATTTTTAGGGTTCCGTACCTCAAAAGGAAAAACGGAACCCTTATAGGATCACTTTGTTGTCCGACCGTCTGTTTGTCTGTCTGTCAAGACTCTTTTTCTCGGGAAGACGTGGAGGTATTGAGTTGAAATTAAAACCATATACTCAGGTCTGCGGTCCTTTGAAGCTGTGAAAAAAACAAACTTTTGAGTTAACGGAAAGAAGATACGGCCGTTTGTGTCGTGAAAAACGTATATTTCGACGACTCAAGGGAATCATAATTCATAGGGTACTTCCCGTTGACCTAGAATCCTGAAATTGGCATGCAGCAACGTTCCGTCACAAAAAAAAAACAAAAAAAACTTTTTTTGCGATTCGGAAAAATCTTTGTAACTCAATTCGGGAATTGAACTGTTTTCATAGGTAAGTTTATATATATATACGGAACCCTCAGTGCGCGAGTCCGACTCGCATTTGCCCCATTTTTTTTTGTTGTTATTTGTCCTGTGCGAATCTCAAATAAATGTTTTCTTTCTTTTTTTCTTACATAGTGTTCGAATGAACCTAATTGATGACACTGTTGGCGCAGTGGTAGAGAGATTGGCTGCTGCGCTGAGTATTTTGAGTTCGATACTTACGCAGAACAAATATTTGTAAGGCCTAGATAGTTTTTCCTAGTCTGGGTGTCTTGTGTAAGTAAGTTTAAATGTTTAAGAACGCAACCACGATACAGAAGTAATTCCTAGTCTGGAGCAAAGCTGGCCGGTAAGTTCTCTCTTTGAGGAGTGGCTGGAGAGGCGTCACGGCGCCCTCACCTCCCGCATGACGCAGGTCCTCACCGGACATTCTAAGCTCGGGAGGTTTCTGCACTTGATTTGTGTGGAAAAAACGCCCGGGTGTCACCATTGTGCGGACTGCCCGGAGGACACGTTGGAGAATATGGCGGAGCACCGCCGTGCCCTCGTGGGGGTGATCGGCGGCGTGATCTCTCTCGCCGAGCCCTAGTTCAGGACAGGACATGATCTAGAAGGAGGGTAAGTGAGTGGCAGACCCCTCATTCTGCGAAGCAGTAATGCCAGCGAATAAGGCGGCCGCACGCGTGAGGGAACGGTCGTTCTCAAGCCCCGACCGCCAGGACTCCAGCCACCGTAGACGTGGGCTTGCGGATGACAAGCAATTGGTAGCTCACCGTCTGGCCGTCCGATAACTGTCCGAACTGAACCTGAGTCATCGACGGCCCGTAGTGTTCCACACACACCCAGTTCAGCAGGGCAGATGCCCGCCAGGGCCGCGTCGATTTGCTGAAAAGGAAACCCATGGTCTTAGGACGCAAGGGCCAACTGAAGGACACAGTTAGTCTGACACGCCCTCGCGCTCCACCCAGAGCGAGAGAAGTCATTTCATAATTTCCCACCCACGATACTGGAGTAATTCCTAGTGTGGAAAAATTGAACTAGGTTCAAAGCGCCATCTTACGGCCCATCTTTTGTTTTCGATGTACCTAATGTTATGAAAACACACACTTACCTGAATTAATAACGTTTGGGGAGAACACTAGATTTTGTAACACTATCTGATATATAACAGCGGTCGTTCCATACTCTGTTCGGAATGGTATACTGTTTTGAGTGAATCACTAATGGCCACGATCTATCTTCCCAGCCTTTCCCGCTTTTCTGGTTGCAGCCATGTAACAGCAGTTATTTTAAATGGAATGACGCCTGTCTGACCTCCAAAACCCAGTTACTGGGTAACAATAATAGCTACAGATGCCTAGCCTGGAGTTATAAAAAAAAAACATTCAAATTGGTTAGATTGATACGCACGAATACTTCAGATCCTTTTGTATATTGAGTTTTCTGACAGTTTCTATGTGATAAAAGCAGTCCCATTTTTAGAAGTGATCCGCTGCCCTAATCGAAGTGCTAGACTGAAATATTTTTCTCAACAGTATCATCTAACGATGATGTCTCGCGAAGCTTGATTACGCTCAACTTAATCCATTACCAAAGCATTGTTCTACAGATAAGATGAGGAGGTCAAGCGAGTCCAGCTTTTTACTGTTCCGTTTACAATTGGAAGCATTTTGAAATTTGTGAAATTGATTTTGATTTATGAAAATGATTTAACTCACTCAGGCTAGGTTTCTAGAAAAATTAGGATGGTTTTCTCTTGCTCTAGGGCGGGGCGTGAGCGTGTGTCAAACTTTTACTGACTAAAACCACACCTATGTTCCCCGTAAGTGAAACCCGAATGGGAAACCCGGGATGGGTTTCTCTTTCGGAACTCAACCCATGGCCCCAGTAAGCTTCGACTCTGCTGGGACCCTACGGTTTTGTTGACATCTCTTTTAGGGGCGCGTGAAACACTACGCTCCGTTGAAGACTCGGGCCAGTCCGGACGGTTACCGAACAACCGGAGAGCGAACTACCCATTGCTCAACGTCCGCAAACCTTTGGTAGAATGTTGGGGTGGCTTTACTTTAGATCGTGGAGGCTCTTGCGTCCTACCGCGTTACAAGTGAGGTAGCCCGGCTAATCCTCGTCCGCTGGCCCGGAAGGAAGTACGTCTTTCTGAAGTGTCGGGTGACTCACGGTTGCTTCGGGAAGTATCTGTATCGCATAAACAAGGAGCCGGATACTCGGCGCCATCACTGCGTCCACTGTGCGGAGGACACGGCGTGCAGGTATACGCTGATCGAGAGTGCCGCATTGAAGGAGCCTCGCTATGCTCTCGTTTCGGAAGTCGGTAGCGACCTGTCGCTACTGATCGTGGTTCGTTCATGGTTGGTAGTGCAAAGTCCTGGGATGCAATGATCTCCTTCTCAGAGAATGACATCTTGCGGAAGGAGGCGGTGGGAAGGGTTAGGGAGATAACAAGTGCAATAGCTTCTGACGTTTTATAAATGTCTATGTCCATATAGCATAGCATTATCAAGCCTTATAATGTTCCCAAGGCTGGGACTCAGGTCTCGTCTCTAGTAGAGGGAATGGGCCTTAATCCACCACGCGGGCGCAGTGCGGGTTGGTGGATGTCATATGTCTTCGAATTTTTTTGATTCTAGAACATGTCGGTTTTCTCACGATGTTTTTCCTTCACCGTTTTGAAAGCAACGGTGATGAAATCATCATCATCTTCTCCCATATATAGGCCTTTTTGAAATAAAATATATTGAATTGAATTGAGTGCTCTCCTGTCGGTGGATAATGCTCTTTTCTAACCCCCCTAAAGTGATCTAGGGTCGATGTATTCAGAGATATGCGGCGCCCCAGGATCCAATCAGGACTCGAAATGGCGGTGAATAGTGTTCCACGCGCGCCTCTCTTAGATGTGTAGGAGAGTCCCCACTATGAGGACAGCGGACAGCGGACCAGGGGCCCAAGTCTGCTGTTTTTATAAATTCGTCATTCCAACACGATCCCATTGTAATTTTGCTAAAAATTCGTAATCTGCTAATTCATAATGATCGATCATTAATCGGTCAATGGTCTCGTACTAGAGTTGTGGTAGAATGACAATATCGAGCTTATTAAAAGCAATGACTGCACAATGACGTTCTAATGGTAGGTCACTGATAAAAGGAACTGTCAAAATTTTAGCAGATTACCGCATACGACAGATATTCATTTGTCAGTATGTACGAGATTACCACTTCTTTCAATGGAGTGTCAGTGTTTGACCAATGGAAAGTCATAATGACGCCATTATATTAGTAGATTACCAAACTTGTCAAAATCAAAAATTATGAAATCAATGAGGGACACTTCTGACACTATTGTAATAGCAGATTTGAGGCTCAGATCTAGTCCAGGGTATCGGAAGTCACACTACACCCTCAGATCAGTCAGCCCGTCCCATGGTGGAGCACATCCACAAGGCTTTCTACCTTGAAAAACATAACTTCATGTTCTCAGCACAGGGATAAAAGGAATGGAATGCCTCAGATAAAAATAAAATAAAACATAGTATTTTCCTTAAAATCTATTTATTATGTCAATAAAATTAATTATTAACAATACAGCTAGAAGGAAAACCCTTGTTAACGTTAGCTAAGTAACAGAAGGAAAATAAAACAAATTAATTATTAATCTTTGGTTTTACAAACGAAAACAGTGGCGCCATCTATGTAAACATAGCATAGTAACAAACATCACGCCTGTAGGTATACCGCGAGGGATGCAGTTGGGAGTGCAACTACAGAACGCTCACATGTCACCAATTATGTTGAAGTTCCATGGAATAGGAAGTAAGCCTATAGCCATTTACCGCCACCACGCCAGACTGCTGCTGAGAAATTTCAGCCCAAAAATGTTTCTTGGTCTAGTGGACGTCCAGGGTTCGATACCCGGGTCGGGAAGCAGTCCGAAGTCTATTTGTTACCGGATAATCGCAAACACCGTAATATTGTGAAAAATATTGCGAGAGTGTACACTCTCCGTATGTTATGAATCATCTATATTTAATTTTATACTAGTTTCTGCCAGTAGTTTCACCCGCATAAAAGTAGGATTCTCTAACAAACTTCCACCCCCCATTTAAGGGGAGTGGAAGGTTAGAAAAATACAAAAAGTAGCCTATGTCACTCTCCATCCCTTCAACTATCTCCACTTTAAAAATAACGTCAATTCGGCGCTCCGTTTTGCCGTGAAAGACGGGCAAACAAACAGACACACACACTTCACATTTATAATATTAGTATGGATATAAAAGGAGAAACTGACTAAGGGCCGACGCTGCGTAAAGCGGGCGCCCGCGCGGTCCCATACAAAAGTGCTCCGTCGCGGTGCAACGCGCGAACACGCGACACGACACATTAAAGTTTTCCATGGACACGACTACATGCACACCGTATAAGTTGAAATAGCTACACTGCGCAGGTAATAATCCGGTTTCCGCTACGGGGACCGTCGCACACGAAACACGCGCGAAGTCATGCGACGGGTGCCCGCGCGGGCGCCCGCGCGTGCGCCCACTTTACGCAGTGTTGGCCCTGACTGACATATTAACGCAAAGCCGTAACTACTGGGAAACGGAGTGTGAAATATGCACAAAATTTTCAGGATTTTTTAAAATTCACTCTTTAAGGGGTTAAAAAGGGGGTCCAAATTTTGTATAGAGAAACCTACTTTCACGCAGACGAAGCCGCTAGTAGAAGCTAGTTTCAAATATAATAAATCTAATCCAAAGACAATTTACAATGTATTCGAGCCTTATTGAAAATATAGAGTTTACAATTTCCCGGGATTTTTCACAAACAAACAGTGATTACAATTTTTCGGTGACACATACAAACATATTAAACATAACTTATTAAAGTTCTAAAACAATGATATACGAGCACGTAATATTTTATCTATCTATAATTTTTTGTTATTTTCTAAGGCTCTCATTTTTATTCTTCATCGGAGGGCTGCTTGACCCAGAACCCCCAGGGGGCGTATCCATCATTTTTCGTGGGCCCTCGGTACACCTTTATCTGCACACGGGCCGGGTCGGCTGTGAAAAAAAAAAAGATTAGTAGTAAATTAAATATTCAAGGGTAACTGCAGAATATATAAACTCACGAAACAAGATCACTGTAATTTGTATAAAAAACAAAACATGTATGGCCTATGATGTTACTATTCTTTATTTCGTTGATCAATATATCAAATGAACGGCCTATACGATCAACGGTCCAAAAAATGAATCTGCTGAGTATTCGATTATTTCCGGGTTTGATCTTCAAAAACGGCAAAGTTGATACATACTCTTTACGTAACCGAGCAACAGCATTGTTTGATCCAACTAGTCATTCTACAAATATACTTGTTGAATAGAAATGATTACGTTTTATTAATTAAAACTAAAGTAAAAATTATTATGATGATGATGAAAGTAAAAAAGTGACGTCATCTCAACGCTTAGTCACGTGGTCAGAACAAAGGAAACGGAAGCGTGGCCTACTCGAGGCATTCGACGCAAGAGAATCGAAACGAAACAACGAAACGGTCGTAACTTGGCTAGGGGGGCAGATATTGTATGTATGCTACTATCTACCAAGCGTGATCTAAAACTTGACCCCAGTTTAATAATTTCTCCGCTCCTCCAGGGTCTGCGCCAATGACAATACAACCACTACTACCACTAGCTTCGACCAACATCTTTTTTTTTAGTTAAGTGGTTTTCTTTATATTATTTTTAATGTTTTTTTTTTTTTGAAATATTTAGAAATGTAGTAAATAAGTAAGAGTAATAAATAAACGATATAATCTTCGTTTATTGATTGATTTGCACCCAGTTAACACCTCAAGTTTAAAAAAAAACTGAATTAATCGACGTCGATTTTATCGACATCGATATTATTGTTGCAAACTGTCTTGTTCATCACTATGTTTGCTGCCATTGTTGCATCAGCCAATCACAACCGCTGCATTTTCCCCCGTCCCCCGGCCCGCAATGACGAATTGTGTGTCTAGTCGAAATCCGTCTATCAGCTCTCTAGTGGTTTAATTCTCTTTGGTCTGCGCCCTGTGCCTGAACAGCGCTGGCAACTAAATATCTGCCAACACCCTTCGATAATAAAACCGTGATGTCACCTATTTTAAGTAAAACCGTAAAAATGTCACCTAAACAAATAAGCAACGCAAATTCCGGATACGATAGCTTATCTTGATAGATAGATATATGTACCTACGTTAACTTATCTCAAAGCTCATGTTAACAAAAGCTAAGTCGGAGATAGCTGAGCGATTAAGTATTTACTAAAAATTTAGTAAGCAGGTTTAAAGACTATTTAAAATCTACACTAAAAGAGGTAAAGTTTGTTTATTTGTTTATAAAATTTTAAGGACGGAATTCCCCAATAAAACTAATCGCGTTTTAACGTTTGGCTCGCATAATCGAGTTTAGCCGTTGTCACTACTGTCACTTGTAAAAATACAACAAAAGAAAAATACAGACAAGTAAAAAACGCGATTAGTTTTATTGGGGAATTCCGCCCTAAAATTTTTTTACCGATATAAAGCTGATTCCTGAGTGACATAGGCTATA